>JAWNZC010000408.1:3000000-3537500 GCA_035771165.1 Paragorgia papillata
ACCAGGCTGGTGAGAGCTGGTCGCTTACGAGAGTGATCGCAAGGAGGAGAGCTTCAACTTTATAACTTTTGCAAGACGAAAAGGATTACGATATAGTACATTCCGTATTGCGGATTATTCTCCGTTTTTTCTTTTTTTTCTTTGGTAATTGGCCAGTCGAGGGCGAAACTACGTTGAATAATAATCATGTGTACTTTGTCTATTCAGGGAACAGGTCTGCAAGCGCAAGCCATCTTTCACGAAAAGTTAACGTTTAGACCTCACTCTACGAACAGTCAAACTCACCGAAAAATGACCTTATCTATAGCTGACCGCGTCTCGAAGGCAGGCAAGATAAAGATCCTTCCTGTAGTAGGGAAAGACCCAGAATCAAAGAAAAGCGAACTCATAAAGGTAGGTTTCTTCCGTGTCTGTGCACAGGGTTCCCACGGTCTTTGAAAATCCTGCGAAGTTTTTGAAAATCAACAAAGGTCTTTGAAAGTCCTAGAATTTTCCTCTTGTTATTTTACCGATAATTTAACTACAATAACTGACTTCAATAATAGACTTCGTATACAGCTTATGAGGTGGGGATTGCTGCAAGGGATAGAGTGATAGTGCAGGGTAATGTGGCATAAGGAAAACCTGCTGACACGCGAGCAAGTTTTCCTCATTATTCCCCCACGATACCCTCCACCGCATTACGCTATCCACCGTCCACTAATTCATGAGGCCTTATAGTCCATTGAACTGTATTAAACTCCTATACAGCTAAATCAATTAAGGTTGTCCTGGCCAAAGCCAAAAGGTCAAAGCCAAGCGCGAAAATGCTCGTTAATAATCCCCAGAGAGGCAAAGTTTGGTTTATTTGTGTGATTTTGGCCTATAAATATAGTGACTGTGTGCTTCGCTATTTAAATAGTAATTCACATCGTACTTTTCGCGTTTGGCTTTGACCTTTTGGCTTTGGCCAGGACAACCTTAATCGATTTAGCTGTATATTGAAAAGCTCAAGATAAGAAGCTTCTGTGGATGAGATAGGGCATTACCTGCATATACACAAGAGGGAGGTTTTTACGGCAAAATTATTTTGCCCGTGGTCTTTCAGTACATGAGGTTTTTATTATGTGGCCTTCTTTTAAATTTTATTTGAATGTCGAGAATACAAGCAGCAAAGACCAAAAATAACCGACTTTAACGAAAACACTTTCAGTTGTCGTAAACATTGTATTAAAATTGAAAAAAGTCATTTTTAAATGCGGTTTGTAACGGCCGTTCAGGAACCAATCAGATTGCAGAAAACATTTTATTCTACGAATCGACCATGTTTGGTAAATGGATTTCCCAGTCTGTTCATACTGTATTTTTATTTTTCTGAAAGTTTAATTTCGGAGAGTCGTATACTTTTTTTACTTGGGGTACGAATCTGGGAAGTGGGAACAGCCCTTAGCTTTCTTACACACACTGCATTGGTACTCTATATAGAATCACACCTTTTACTTCCGCACAGGGGCGGATACAGGGGGGTGACCCCCCTTCCCTGTCCCAACCAATACAGGATTATACAGCGATACACTAGCAGCTGTTTATACAAATCACAACAGTCACTCGTGTGTAAAACGTGCATAAATTAGTGTATAACAATGCTTGTTGATATACAGGCCGTAGCTATGGCCTCTCCTTTGCAATAAGATTGGACATCATGATACGCTAATATCTTGTAAATTTGAAACCCCAATTTTATAACAGTAAGAATCACGATTATATAGACGTATTGTATAGTAATTTTGGAACATAAACTTATAAAACATATCCCCATGAGTCCACAACAATGACGACATGTCCTCCTATATGATGTGTGCCTTGTATGGTTATGGTGTATTTATATATTTGGGTATTTTGTTTGGTAATTTATATCCTTCAAAACTTTTTGAAATCCCCCTCAAATGCAGGAAATGCTATTTCAGAGACTCTAAAATTCAAAATTTTCCGGGGGAGCATGCCCCCGGACCCCCTGGAATTGCCTGTTTTACCGCCTCCCCCCCCCCCCCCCACGCGCCCTTGTTAAATATTCTGAAAGAAACAACTGAGCACCTTATAGTCACCCCCCTTGCAAAAATCCTGTATCTGCCCCTGCCGCGCTATATATAACTTATTGACCGAGCTTATTTGGTCTGGTAGAACTGTAAGAGGATATTGGATAATGTTGTTATGTTCAGAACAAAGTGAAAAGGTGGTTAACTGGCGAGAAATACTGACGTTTCAAACGTAGCCCTTTAATCAAAGTAACATGTCAGTCCGTCGTCAAATGTGTACATAAAACAGTGCTAAGTCAGCCGGCATTTATATATTACGAAATACAGTTAGTCATATTGTTTTGTCATTTGTAAATATCGTGAAACTTATCTTATAGAAAGAAGAGGAGAAACTGAGGGCTCAGCTACGTCGGGAGAATCAGCAACGACGCATGCGTGAGAGAAGTCACGCTCGTGGTCTAACCGCAAGTTACTTGGAACCAGATCGCTATGACGACGACGAAGATGCTCTAGAACAGAGTCTCTTGGAGATGAAGAAGCAGTACAAAAAGGGAATTGCCAAAGGTAGTGCTCAACATTTTTATATCATACTTTTGAAGGAATTTTAAGCGTTAAAGGGTTGAAGTGCTTATGAAATGAAATTTTCCCTAATTTCTTTATTTCATAATATAAAAATATATAAATCGCTGATATTGCTACATATGCTCACTTTGTTTCCAGGGTTCCAAAAGAGCATTTTTTTGTGCCTGGGGTTCAGCGATTGAAAAATTGATAGCCTAATTTCAGTTTCACAAGTGGGTGTGGCATTGGGTGTGGCCGTGGGTGTGGCAGTGGTTCAAATGCTAAAACTATTAACCAATAACCGGATTGAAACAAGTATTGCCGCGCGCCGAATTTTGATCGTTGTTTGCATCGTCTCAAGGTTATAAATCCATGTCCTATGTTCACGAATTTATTGGTTAGGATTAGGGTGTGTGTTGGGGTCAGGCTTTCATAAAGTACCTGGGTTATTTAGGACATGGAATTATTACCCGTCTCAACTCCTACTTGACATGGCCCAAAGTATGAGTTCACACGGGGTCAAGTACAAGTTCAGTTTAGTCAAGGTTATTTTTAGTGCTCGAATCAAGTTTTTGACAGTTGTAAATTAATGTTTATTTTTGTATCAACCAATCACATTTCACTTATCCCAACGAACTGAAATTGAACACTAATAACATTTAACGCCTGATCCCAGACAGCATGCAAGTTCTGAGATAATAATTATGAAACTTAGCAAACGCAGAAGGAGATATTACTAGTGAAAAAGCTTTGTCCATTGATTTTATAGTAAAAGAGCTATTGTCGACAAGCATTTTAAATAACCTTGACTAAACTGAACTTGTACTTGACCCCGTGTGAACTCGTACTTTGGGCCGTGTCAAGTAGGAGTTCAGACAATGCAAACAACGATCAAAATTCGGCGCGCGGCGCGGTCACCTGAAAACAGCAGTATATAGTTTCTAGAGTATATAATTTTAGTAACATACTTCATTGTATTTATACTGTATTTACGTAATTACTAAATGACATCATACTTATCGGTCGTAGACGGTAGAGCTGACTAGTGACTACCGAGTCATTTAAGACAAGAGGTGAATTAAGATGTACTTCATCCACCAAAGTATAATAATATTTCGCAGATTACTCAATATAAACATGTAAATCCATTCCTTATTCAATAACCTCAAAATAAAGAACATCTTACATCTGCGGACCAAGGACGGGTAAACAATGATATTTATTCAATGCAAAGCGCGGAGAGTCGGAGCGAGACGTAAAGGCCTGAGAACGGCCTAGTTTTCTAGGCGGAGAAGGAGTAGGGAGTCTGAGAACGTCCTAGTTTTTTTGGCGTAGAGCCTGAGAACGTCCTAGAATTGACAAAAACTAGGACGTTTCCAGTCTTCTGCACCCAAAACTAGGACGTCCCCAGACTCCAAGCTTAGCAGCCGAAAGGCAATGACGTCTTTAACGCGGATGTGTTGACATATAAAGATGAGTCAAGGTGTTGGGTTGCATGGTGTTGGGATTAATAAATTAAACAAACAGCAGGATATTATAGAACAAAAAGCTATTAAAATCTGCTAACTATGGACATTATAATTTATATTTGATATGTTTTACACTGTATTGCTTTAAAACTAGACAACCTAATTTATACTTTCTGCTTGCCTAGTTTTTAATTTTTTTGCCTAAATTTGAGAAACCTTGTACTTGGGGTTCCCAGGCACAACTGAGCTCATTTGGAACCCTGTTGTTTCGTGTTTACAAAGTGCTTTATAATGCTTTTATAATGTTTAAACTTGCCAAACCGTAGCATTTCTTAAGTCGAAATGTCAGCAAGGACTGAGATGAGTAACGATACCTGTGACGTCACAAGGTGGATCGAGACTAAACAAATTTATGATGTGTGACGTCAAATAGGTGTTGTGGTCATGTTATTGCGTTGACGTTTCACGGCCCTAGCTATCAACTTTGAACTGAAAAATAGTGTTTTCGGGCGGCGTAGAACCTCTGGGACCAGGGTAAGTGTTTTCCAAAGACGTAAATATTAAATGAACATATGTACAAATATCAGAATTTTCTGTATTTTTATATTATCAAATAATATAAAAAGCAAAAATTTCCTTTTATAAGCACTTTAAAAGTAATCCGTTTTTGGAATGAACACAATAATTCATGATTTGAAACACATATGAAAAGAAATCAGTACCGAGACGTTGTTCTTGTATGTACTGTATATAGTGAAGTGGTTTCGTCTTACGCACGCTTAGTCTCCTTTGCAGACGTTCTTATGGCTCGCTCGGGGAGTGTGAGCGAGCCATAAGAACGACTGACGCGCGCTGTGATTGGTCAGTTACCGCGTTTGTAGCAGGCTATGCCACTGGGCTATGCAAACACGGTTGTGACGTCACGGCAGATTTCTTAAGCCACATTTAGACTATTACAGTACGGCCGCCTCTCTGGATAAAGTAGGCATGCCGTAGCGAAATTACGTCTGTTTACGTAATATTTGATAAACGAGTGGGAATGTTTACCAGGGGTTACAAACACGGGAGGGCAATGAAAATCGCGGCCGTTAATTAACCGAGTAATTTTCATTGTTCTCTAGTGTTTGTAAAACATTCATTATTTTCGAAAATTGAAAATTACGAGGTAATAGCCCGAGTGATTTTTGTTGTTCTCGAGTGTTTGCAACCCCTGGTAAAATACAATTAATACACGAGTTTATGAAATAGCTTCTCAATCGTCAATTGGATTAGGCAATGGTTTCACGTTGAATTTATAATTAAGAAATGTGGGTAATAAACGGTTCTTTGTTCGTGCCGTTTATTATCTGATTTCTTAATTATGAATTCAGTTTAGCGCGGCCTTTACCGGGTTTCAAAACTCATGCACATGACCAAATATTTTTCTCTGATTGGCTAATTAGCTCATGAATTGTTAATGATTTGAGATACTATAATGAAGAATGCGCAGTTCTTCTATTTACCGTAGCGTAATAATTTGTGTCCGGAGTGCGAAGCATAGTACCCTGGAGAGGTTTTTCGACGCTCGTGGGGGATAACGGCGACACACGAGGAAGCCAGGCGGTAAAGTGGTCCCCTGCTAACCCCCCTGCGAGCGTGGAAGAACCTCTGGCACCCAGGGTAGAAGCATAGTAACAGTGTAAACACAACAAAGAAACGTAGGGATTTTTGAACGGTAGACTTATATCATAAAAGAAATAGAAAATTTCTTCCTAAATGTGATGTTCTTTTTTTCTTTGTAACTAAGGTCGACTTGGTGAGATGTATTCTGACCAAGAAAGCGAGGAAGAAGGTATTTCAGGTCTGGAAAGTGATGACGAAAGTGGTGAAAATTCTGCAGACAAGAAAGCAAGTTTTTCAGAAGACGACTTATCACGAGCACGTAAACACAGCTTTGAAGAAGGCGGTGTGAAGAAAAAACGGAAAAAAGTAATTGCCGACAGCGACGAGGATGAAAGTGATTAGGTTTAAAACAATCTGTCATATACGAATGTGTGTATATTAGTCGGTTTTCGCCGGCAGCGGTTGCTACATGTACTCCTGATCCTTACGAACGGCTACTTAGACCTCGTTTACACGGTCTCGAATTTGTACGGTTCCGCCTGTTTACACGGCGAAATAGGACGAATTCAAGACCGGTCTCGAATTCGTCCGCTACCGCGTGTAAACGTAGCCTAAGGCCACATAAAAAAAATTCCTTGATTCTCACTCATCACTACATTTTGAAAATGTCGAAGAGGCGGGAGGTTTATATTTTATATTTTATATTAAAATATAAAAAATATTCCATAAAATTTTGAAATTGGAGAGGGAGGTGTTTTTATTTTTCCTTGTTTTCCAAAATGTACACAATAAAACACTTGCGTAGAAAGGTTGACAGTTCCTATATTTTCCTTCAAAGTCACACCAAGGTCCCACCATGTCCCCCAACACGCAATGAAATAATTCCGTTGCAGAAATTCTCGGCTTGGGACATCAAAAAACGAATATAAAATATAGAAAAAATTAACTTTCTGCAGATTTTCGGTCGGGCGGCACATTTATATTTAATAACAAAATAAAAACATATGTGTACGCGGGCTTCAAAATGTGGTCGGGCGGTGATGAGAATCAAGGAATTTTTTTTATGTGGCCTAATTCTCTAGATTAACATTCCTTTCCTTTCCTTTCTACTTTTTTTACGAATGGGATTTGTCACCTTAATTCGTAGCACCTTCGCGGCCACCTATCGTGCAAATTTTGACAGACTGAATTACAGTGTATATATTCAAGCTGTAGACAGGTTAGCATGTATAACAAGTTGCTACAAGGTTGGGCGGCGACAAGCTTGTAGCAGCTTGATGAAATAACAACATTGTTACAACTTGTTCAGACAAGCCTGTTGCGAAAACATCCTGTCGACAAGCTGGTTTGCAGCTAACACTATACTAACGGCTGTGTAGGGAACTACCACTGGTCAGTGTATAAAAAGAAAACTTGATGGAGTAACTCATGTCGATTTGGCGCCTTACCAATGACACACTGCTGTGTCTTTTTGTTGTTGTAAAAAGCAAAAAAAGAAGAAAAAGAACGAGAACAAACTCCGTAGCGAGTTTCACACATGCACTTGGTCCCTTTAGTAATGGCGGATTCTGGCTTCATTTACCAAACAAAAGTTTCTCGATCCAGTCTTCTGTAAGAAATCAGTGGAAACTACATATACATCGTCGACTGTTCCGCATGTACTACCATGCTTGGAAAAGATGGATTCACATTGTAAAACAAACACTGAACCGAGGCAAAATTAGCTATAGAGAAACTTTTTAATTTTGTTTTTCTCTAAGGGCCTGTTTATATGGAGCCGCGAGTTACCTGGCAAACCGAGTTACCCGCCATGTATAGAAATTCAATGCTATCCCGGCAAGTGTTTATATGGGACAGGCGGGTAACCCGGCTAGCCGAGATCCCGGCATGCCGCGGGATGAAAATATTCCCATATAAACACTCTTGCCGAGTTGAATTCGTCACAACAGCCCACGCGCCATTTATGAAGACAATCGGAAACTACTCATGGAATGTGAAACCATTATAATGCATGGTCAGCATGGCCAAGTAACTCGTCTCATATAAACACTCATCTTTTTTCAACTCGGCTTGCCGGGTAACTCGCCAAGCCGGGTAACTCGACTCCATATAAACAGGCCCTAAAGCCTGTCATTACACTGAAACAAGTTTCCGAAACACATTTTCGAAAAAGTTTCCGAACCTTGTTTCAAAAAATAGAACAGTGTTCTAATCAGGAAACTTGGTTTCTGAAACAAAGTTTCGGAAACTTTTCAACATACACTGGAAACTTTTGTTTCTGAAACCGTGTTTCGGTAACTTGTTTCGGAAATTTTCTCTGTGTATGCCGGGTTATGTCATGTTTTTTATCTATTAAAGTTAACCTAACCCCCATGAACCAAAATGAAATACATTTTGTTGGAAAGAGTGTTAAAAATGGATGGTGTTAAAATTATTTCAATATTACTTTTCGTTCTCGAGTTTCTAATATGTAAATGAATAGTGATGACGTCTATGCAGCCCAACAACATTGCGACAAGTCTTGAAATTAGACATAGGTTCGAAATTAACCAACAGAATCACTTGAAACTTTGCATGTGGAGGATACAGACAACTAAACAGTGTAACATCATTTCGGTTTTATTGTTACCATAGTAACAGGTTAGTTTACCGTAACGCATCCTTCATTAGTTACCACTCTTTCCAACAAAACGAATTTCATTTTAGGGTTTAGGAATAGTGCTAGAGCTTTTGCTGTAATATAACTCTCTTACATGGATTAATTAAACTAGTGAAAACTTATTTCGACATATTAGTGCGGTATAAGGGGTAATCCCGTAGGATTTTTGTGCTAAAGTTGATTTTTTGAGTTGAGTAGATGTCAAACTATCAGAAAATGATGGGGTTCAAATTTTCGACCTTTCAATATACATGGGGGGAGGGGTCGAGGGATCATGACATGGCTAACAGGAGTGACTCGAGGACCTTTCCTTATCCTAGCCCAAATTAACAAATAGTGTGGTATGAAGTGTCATCAAAGTCAATCGAGATATGGTCTGGAAACTCGGCAAACTTCAAAGCGCCCATAATGAGCTGTGATTTAATGTTGAACCGTACCTTACACCGTGCACATCCTTTGTTTTAGGTTTATTAATATTTAAATAGCACGGTTGAGTGACTGAACTGAAACGTTGCTATTTGACAATTCGTTCATTATACTAAAATACAATGTGTTCAGTGCCGTGCATAAAAATGCATAAAGGCGAAGAAAAAGATACACAAGACTTTAGCTGAGTTTCCAGACCATATCTAGATTGACTATGGTGTCATTAAAACAGCTTTCTCTTTCTTTTGTCAGTTTTTGTTTAGAGTTGACTATAGGCGTCATACTATCCGAGAAAATGCAGTTCAAATTTTCCGAGCTCTCAACCCCCCTGTATATCGAAAGGTCGAAAATTTGAACCCCATCATTTTCTGATAGTTTGACATCTAGTCAACTCAAAAAAGAAAAAAAGTCTAGCAAAACTCTAGCAAACTTCTACGGGAACTGTTTTCATGACACTTCATACCACACTATATTCTTTATGTAGACGTTTCACTATATCGTTTGTGTAGACATTTATAGTCATTGTAGGGCCGTAGTGTACAGTGCATGTATAGTGCAAGTGGAGTGGAGTGCAGGTGTGGTGTAGTGTGTGAACTAACATGGATTAAAGGTGCTGTCCAGTCCGTTCTGCGCATGACCCGCATCTTTGTTTATCGGGACCCTCAAACATGACATTCGTAGGTAATTACATGAAGTACTCCGCTCAATGTAAACCGTTAGAAGCGACATGGCAGAAAACCAAGCGATTCGGTGAGGATATCTCTTCGGATTTCTTCGATTTCTTCTGAAAATGTTTTGTTTTGGGTACAAGTAATGAAGAGGAAGCAAGAAAAGCTTACAATCTTCAATAAGGTATCAGTAAATATTTTTATAAACGAAGAAGTAAACATTAGTTTCGTACATGCGCAGAACGGACTGGACAGCACCTTTAAGTAGGCAAGAGCTTACGATAATTCTACAACAGAGATTCTACAAGACACAATGTTTACTACCATCTTTTTCGGTACGTTTTTGTTTAATTGGTTTTTTTTTAAAAACTTTTTTTAATGATATACACTATATGAAATCATAAATCTAAACGTATAAATAACTAGAATATAACTATATAAGTTAAATAATTTGATTCTCCGATTTTCAGTTGAGCTTGAGATTTATTTAAACGTTTGATCGTTGAAACGCACAAGTTGCCAAAGGAAATTCGAAACGTTGCCATGTGAGAATTTGAATGTTGTCATGGGCAAATTTAAAAGTTTGTGCAACGCCTTCATTTTTCAATTTGAGAAGCGATCAAACTTTTCAATAAAACTTCCGGTCTCCAAGCTCAAATGAAAATCGCAGTAAGTTATATACTTTACTTTCTTTCAAAAATTTATAGTTCTTTCGATGCTTACGATGATAACGTGTGGACTGAACAAAACTATAAACAAACTTACAAATTTTCAGGGAAATTGATTCAGTTTTGGTCTTGAAATTTAAGAGATTTAACTTCAATGATTTTTTTAATTAATTTCTTCTTCAGTGGTACAATATCCACCAACTAGCTTTTGTCGTTATTCTTTAGTCGTTTTAATTCGTTTGAATTTCTGCCGTATAATCATGGTTCAATTCTTGGTGTGACCATCCCTCCGGGGAAACGCTGGGGGTGAATTTTGTTGATCGTTTAGTCATATGACCATAAACACCACATCTGTGGTTTAGGGGCTGTTTACATGAAAGGGCGGGATGGGACGTCAAGCAGGATCGCATCACTACTATATTTCCCCTTTATTCATCTCATTTCGTTTATATGAAGAATGTGTTTGCCATGCAGGACGTTTTTGACCCGTCCCGCCTAACCGGGATCCCAGCTTGAGCCTTGAGAGAGACAATTTTCGCCAAATAAATGCTCTGTCCCGCCTAACCGAGGCGATATGACGGATACAGTTTTCCAGTATTTATTTTGATCCTTAAGCTGTTTATTCGATACAAATGAGTGATAACGGCTAGTAGGAGGACAGCAGCTCTTTATAATATGTCAAATTCTATCTGTTATTCTGTGTTTTTTGCAACTTTCAAGCTGTGTTGTGAAACGTCCTGGTCGCAATTGTCCCGCCTGAAACATTCTCATATAAAACCGGAATGAAAAACGTTCCGTCCCGCTTATTTATCTAGTCCCGGCTCCCATGTAAATAGCCTGGGCTTTTACCCGTTTGAGCCGTCAACCTCTCCAGAGCCGAGTCCGCAATCTCTACCTCTCCTATATCTATGCTAAATACTGGTGACATCGCTCCTTACGAGGCAGGCCAAGCCGTATGCTACAGTAAACCACAGGCTAGTCATCGAATCCCTCGCGTGCAGGTTTTTATATATCCCGCTTCTACCCCTGGAGCTCCCGCCGGACTAAGGGGCTGTTTTACATGGGAGCCTGGTACCCTGGCCCAATCAAAGAATATGGGCCAGGTAACCACTAAAGACTTCTGCTTTCCTATTGGTTGAAATTTCGCGCGTTTTTAGTGGCTATGCGTAAAACTGCAATCGTTATAGACCTTATTCAAAAATGGCCGCTGAATTAGAATTATTTTATGTGCATATAAATTAGCCCTTATGACCTCATTTTAAAGTAAAAATTCTTTAGAATTTCCCACATGAAAACGAGTTCATAAGGGCTAATTTATATGTATATAAAAGAATTTTAATTCGGCAGCCATTTTTGAATAAGGTCTATAAGTGGATTTAGCCCTGATGACGCGAGAATGAGATTAGTGGTTACCTTTCCCATATTTCTTTTGAAATTGGGCCAGGGTACCAAGTGACCCTAACGGGACAAGTCACTTTGAGTGACTCTCAAGAAACTGTCAAGAATTGTTTTAAAACTGTCGGAAGCTCAACAACACCAGTATATTAGGGGGAAAATACGAATTTCTATTCGCAATGTAGAAATTTTGGGTTGGTTGAATCGATATATTTTATGTGATAGAGCTTCCTGTTTTTGTTTTACTCGTTTTTGGGCTTTAATTCCCTTAAGAAAACCTAAACGTTTGTAGAAATACCTTTCTTATGACGTTTATCGTTGTCGCAGACTGCTAAAGTAAACAAAACACTGGCCTACAGCCAATCTTTAACTCTGGTGAATGACTGTAATTGTCAAGAATTGAAGCAGTATGATTTTCCAGAAGAAGCTCTCTTGGTTTTCGCTAATTTGGTCACTTCAGCCGCCGTCTTGAATTTGCCCGCTTGAGCCACAATTTTGGAGCTCAAAAGTGGGACCACCATCGAAACAGTGATCCTGTTGTGAGTCCGCGATCTATAACTTCTCCTATATCCATGGTGTTTTGGCACCCAAAGAAAAATATGGCGTTGGAATACTTTGAAATTGGTTTCTGAATGGAAATTTTAGATTTTTGAAATTTGACGTTGATTAAATTTGAAGTATCAAACTGACACTTAAGTTTGTCTGTCAATTTGTCCCCTGTTTTTTTCTATATGCCCGAGGGTGGGTAATATAAATATGCAAATCCTGGGGGATTTCCCGGGGCGAATCGTCACAGCAAGAATAGACCTTTCCGCATGAAGTGCGTGGATAACGCGTTGAGAGATCTGATTGGCTCTCGCAAAACATCGGACAAACATTGGCCAATCAGATTTGTCAAAAAGAAAGATCACGTGATCCATTCACTTCACGCGGAAAGGTCAAAGGTCTATTGAACTATGTATGCATAATGTCCAAGATGTAGCTATGGATACACATGAGAATGAATTCGTTTATCGCTTTTTGCTTTTACCACTTGCTTTAGCTTTTTGACGTCTTTTCTTGTTCTGCTTCGGTTGATAAGCTGGCTGTTCTGAGTCACCAAATAAGTCATCCCTGGAAAGCGTTCGTGGATAAAAAACATAAAAATACTTATATTTCATACACTCTAGTGTGATATAGAGTTTTCGGCCATTGAGAAAAATAGTATGTAAAATAGTATGAGAAAAATAGTACATGTAAAAATACGATATTTTTACACGTAAAGATATCAATAAAATGTCGCGTTAAACATCCCGTTTGACCAATCAGAACCAATGTTATAAAATTCATGCCTCAGTCTATTTCCCGCCTTATTCCGGCCGCAGCTAGTGTAGTTTGTTGATTTCGGTTTTCCACTTTTATTTAAACTATTGCTATCACATTTTGTGCTTGTTTATCTTATTTGAGTGCAGTAAAAATTAAGTATTACATGACCCGCGCTTCGATATACGGATTTTATCTTCTCGTGTACACGTGAAAGATATTATCAGCATTTGAAGATAAAATTCGTATCTCCGCACGGTTATATAATCCCCGAGCCCAGGCGTTCTAAGGACCGTAGCCCGGTGAGGGTGCCGGCAATCTCGACACGCGTGAAGTCCATTTTATTCTCCACAAAATTAATGCACTGCACTCCTCTGTATATCAGAAGATCTGGAGCAAACAGAGTAAGAGAAACTACTAGTAGTCTTTTGACAGTTAGGAAGCGGGGGGAAACTTTCCAACGGAGACATGCCTAGGTCAGGGTGAAGAGCCCTACTAATTGGGGACCAGAAGTGTGAATACGTAGCTGCGGAGATCGTCCTATTAGCTAGAATTGACCGTACCGAAAAAGATGGCGACTGGTACATTTAACCACAATCCCTTTCGCATAGTAAATATTGTTTCTTGTAGAATTATCGGAAGATAGGTCTTTAAAAGGATCAACTTTGGCAGGAATGAAGTTCTTGCTTACTTAATCCATGTTAAAACATGATAAACAATGTTTAGTTGTTATTTGAGCTGATTTGAGGTCGCAAAACATTGTGGTTAAATGTACCGTCGCCATTTTCTCCGGGACCGTCAATGGCCTAACAATTGACAATAAGCTCGTCAAACTTACCAAGGTGAAGATGTACGATTTGATTTCACTGAGAAATAAGCAATGTGTGTATTTGCACGATTCTTTAATAAACCCTATAAAGACATAAATATACTGCAAAGTGAGATGACTAGAAAACAAAACATGCTAGCCAAATGCAGAACGTCTAAGGCGTTGTCTACAATCCGTTTTCGTTTGGAAACGCAACTTTTTTTATCCGTTTTCAAAAAAATCCGCGTCGACACGAGAACGGGAAAACGGCGTTTTCAAAAAGTTCCACTTTGGAGACCGTCTTCGAAAAGTTCCGTTTTTGATAACCGCTTCATCGTTTACGTGTGGACGGAAGGCCAATCCGTAACAAAAAAGTTGCGTTTTCAAAAAAATCCGGACACGTGTGAACGGGGTCTAACTCAATATAGGCAGGGACAAACGGCAAATGGCGAAGAAAAACGAATACGAAAAAGCAGAATAAACAAATATTTTTATACCTGGCAAGCACCCCATTCAGTAACTTCAAACACTTGTTTATCCATGCATAGGTAACAGTAATATTTGAATCCCATGTGACTTGTTTCCACCCAAACATCTCCCTAAAAACAACCAACAAGATATTGCGGCGTCCATTTTCAATTTCTTTTGTAAAGTACTGTAGGCTCAATTTCCATATAAACAAATCGAATTCTAAATACGATTAAACTTCTAATCCTAACAGTAACCCTAACTGTTATAATAATGTGTTTCTTTTTTAATGTAAAACAGTTAATTTAAAGTTTGTACTTCACACACACGTAAAAAATCTCACAGCTTGTTAACATAATGTGTTCGCAACAGGCTGGTAGCAAGGCTGTTAACATGTTGTAACAATGCTGCTCATTCAAAAAGCTGCTATACAACCTTATTTGCATCAGGCAACCTTGTTTGCACAGCATGGCAAACGGTTGTTGGAACAACTTGTCACGTCTGTTGGAGTCATCAACCTTGTTACAAATTGTCAACAACCTGGGACAGCCAGTGCGAACACATGACGGTGACAACCTGTCGAACCACTGATCAATCTCGTACCCAGCGCCTGCGATCCTTTTGGCCACTACCAAGAATCAGAGGCTCTGGGAAACTCCGATGAAACTCGTCATCTGATTGGTTAGTTTAAAAACAGTAAAATTTCAAATAGTGTGCACGTTGCTAACTTGTTTAATCGATTTCTCGACGTTCTGTAACACATAATTATACACGACAGACCCAAAATATAATTGAACACATGAAATAATTCAAAACAGCAAAAATCCCGACAATTTACAAGTTAAAACTATTATTATTGTCGCTTCGTCGCCAAACAAACATCCATCGTCTGACTCGTCTCGTAATTCTTCGCAGTTTCGTCTCAGAACTTTAAAATTGTATTAGAGAATACAAGGTCGATGTAGTTTAGCCAAAATTCCTGGCAAAAGTACTATTTCTTACCTGAGCGGCTGAGCCGATTACTGCCGAGTGCTGACGCCTGACGGCGACGCGGAATTTAAAACACACTCGTCAAATCGTCTGGTTGACGATTTTGGGAAAAGCGAAGAAAGGCCATTTGTATCGATTGTATTGTCGAGAGCTTTGTGAAACATGTTGGGCCTTTTTTATCGGTAAACAAATATTTTTCCTGGTCTTCGCACAAGCGAACGATCGTCGATGATTGTTACAAATTATAGGGAACTGGGAACCAGAGGACTGGGAACAAAAACCCAATTTTTGGGGTCTTTTTCATCGGAGTTTCCCAGAGCCTCCGTTCCTTGGTAATGACCAAAAGGATCGCAGGCTCTGGGTACGAGATTGACCACTGATCTGAAAAATTGGACTGGGTCGAGTTTCTAGTACTGAAAATGAAGCCAACGGCGGCCATGTTTGAGTGATCACCTAACAACTACTGTGGCGTTGCAGACATGTTGGAGGGCATTCTGACATTTTCTATTTAATGTTACTGAAGGGACATATTGGTTGGACAGTTATTTGATGTCGGTCAGTTTTGCTTTTCCTCCCAGATTAGCCATTGAATTTGTAATGCGGTCACTCCAATATGGCCGCCGTTGGCTCTAATTATCTGGCGAGAAAAGCTAATTGTGAAGCGTCAAATTAAGTTCAGGTATTTGTGCATTTATGGTTAGCAAAGTAAATATATTGGCCAGACTCTAAACCCATTTCGCAAGTGTCTCAGTTTGATTTGCTTGCACAATCGCAGTTTCTAATGATCTCTGGCCAATGCAAATATGCTGGCTTCAAAATCAGCTCATCCGACACAATAGAAAATTCGATCCAGTCCTATTTTTCAGATCAGTGGTCGGAACAGCCTGTAACAATTCGTAATAATTTCGTAAATTATACGAAAGTCAGCCGTAAAAAGAGGATAATTTCTAGCCTCGTGCACAGCCCTGGAGAAAATGTTCAATGTTCTTCGGATCCTGAATTTGCATTTTTAAATGTTCCTCAAAGGTGCACAAAAAGCTGCCTTATACCCAGCCCCTCCCCCCCCCCCGAATTTAGAACATAGAACTATACAACTCAACCAACATATTAGGGAGCTTAAACAAGCTAGGACGACGGCAATTTAAACTTCAGTATCTTCCAGAAACCACGAATCCATTTACGTATTTATTATTGAATACTTAAAGTGTGTTTTTCGACATCCAAAAGCTTAAGAGTTCTAAACGGATTTTGTCGCATAGTTTGAAGTCAAAACTAACAGGTTTCGCCACTTCACAAGTTAACGTTGTCCTCAAGACGTGAAAATGATCTGAATAACGTTGTATGTAGAACGGAGGCTTGGAACAAAAAATTATTCATTTTCTTTGTTGTGTAAGAAAAAAATTATATACATCGTTTTCATCTGACGTCACGGCGGCCATATTGGTGTACCGAAACAATGAAATGGCGGCCATACTGGTGTACCATCTTTATCCTATGGGAATTTAGCTATATTCTTATTTCAAAAATTTCGTATTGTTTCACCATTCCAATGGGACCACCGATCACGTGAGTGAAAACGATCCATTGAATTAACGACGTTGTCCTCGATGTTCGCGTTGTATTTACTTAAGCTCCCTATTATGTTGGTTGGAACATATCTTTAACTGTGTGAAAACAAAATGGCCTCAAATTCTACAATCTTTAAATTGTATTGTTATTTAAATTATTTAAATTATTTAAATTGTATTGCGGGGGAGCACGGGTGGCGTGTGCTGTTAGGGCGCTGCCTCTCACCAAAAAGTTAAGCCCGGTTAGAACTTGGATGGGTGACCGCTTGGGAATGACCCCGTTGTCGGGCTTGGACTCATGTGAGTAGAGTTGTAGTTGATCTCTCCTGTGCTTCGAGGGTTTTTCGCCGGGTTCTCCGGTTTTCCTCCCTCCATAAAATCAACCCCTAACATCTTAGCTGTGATCCGTGGTCTGAACTGTGTCGTCGGCGCGCCTTGCTTGGAGCGCCTTTGATATACCTCGACACGGCCACGTTGATCTGCGTCCTTCGCAATTCAGCCGCTGGTTGCAAGTAAGGATGATTAGCCACCCAGTCCTTTATCCTTTATTATCTTAGGCTCTTAGCAAATGTTCCTCAGAATCTAGGATCCCGAGATCTCACTTTTATCCAGGTCTGTAACATATGCAAAAGGGGGGAAACTTTATTTTGTAAAGATATACAATTACCTCTTTAGCGGAGTGTCGTACTTGACAGTCTGCACAGTATCTGGCAGCAAAAACAAAGCGATCTGTCAGTGAACGCGGGTGCGTTTTACCACAGACGTTGCACATAATCCTGTTTTTCATCTGAAAATAACAAAAAAAGTTTAAAAAAAAAGATTCTACAATGTGTGGACAGTATGTTGGAGGAACTTTAACAAAAGAATCATTAGCAGCTATTGTATTTGAAGTATGTTTTCCTCCAACATGGCCGCCGTATATTTGTCTTGTAAATCTCAAGGGAGTGATTGCAGACCATCAATTGAGGTACATATTTGCATTCAGTTTGTGCAACTTTATACGGTCACTGAACACATTGTATTTTCTGTATAATGACGCGGTCATCCAATAACAACGTTTGGGATTAATTTGTGTACTCATTCATCATCACGTGTTGTAGTATTTCGTCGTCACGTGTACATAGAATTTACTTCGCTAAAATCGGCATTACGTCATGTTAAAAGACCATGGAGACATAAGCGTGAGGTAAAATTTTGTGTGTGTGAGGGAGGGGGGAAGGGGGAGGGGGAGGTGGTAGTGGGGGAGGGGGTAGTGGGGGAGGGGGGGGGGGGAGGGAGGGGGGAGCTCAACATAGCTTGCTTGTGACATGAAGAAAATTCTCCTTTTAAACATCAATAACTGAAGTAAAAACAAACCTCATCTGCGCGTTTCTTTAACAAGTCAATAAAATCTTCAAATTCTTCCTACACAAATTGAAAGAAATGTAGCGTTTAATACAATGGGATAGTCTGAGTTCAAACCCAGGCGCATTTCCTGTCTACATTAGTTGTCCAAAACGCCAGACAATTCTATTAACTTCTGCAAAAAAACCTGGATGCAGAGATAAATTAAAAAACTATTTGTCTAAGGGGCCGATTACATGACGCGAATTGGCCCGGTTAACCGAGTTGGCCCGGCTAACCAAGTGGCTCGCTTCGTATATTTATCATCTCTTGTTTCAAAATTTCGATTACATGGCAACCGAGCTGGCCCGCATTGCCGGAATCCTGGTTGCTGCTTGCTGAGCCAACTCGGTTAAGCGAGTTGAAAATTTCACCTTTTCCCCATGTAATCGACTTTTTGCCGAGTTGGCCCAGCAAAGCGGGCTGAAAAACTGTTTGACTCGTTCTGCCGCGCGTTTCTTTACTTGATTGTATGAATAAATATAGCTGAAATGAACTCAGAGCATCAAAACAATGTTTGTGTGTTTCGAGACATAACGAAGACTTAATAAATTAATTAGTCTTCGTGAAGACGCTTTCTCTGAGTTAGCCAATAAGACAATAACAATCTTTTTATTAACGATAGTTACAAAAAATTGCATCGACATAAATAACAGTGTAAAACTGCAGTAAAACTAACGTAACTTTGCCCAAATAAAGCAACATTTGCTTGGTAATTGCGAATTTCGGGTTGAAATCATCGACGTCAACTCAAAACTCATCCCGGCTTACCGAGCTAGCCCGCCTCATGTAATCGCAATATAAATCTCACCCCGGCTTACCGGGCCAACTCGGTAAGGTTAACCGGGCTAACTCGCCTCGTGTAATCGGCCTCTAAATCTTTGGCTCAATTTTCATGTAATAGATCAAACACGAGTTTGAGTGTTTTATCAGGGGTTCCAAACACGAGAAAACAAATGAAAACCGAGGGCGTAGTCCCGAGGTTTTTATTGTTTCCAAGGGTTTTGAGTCTCCTGATGAAACCCGATGAACGAGTGCTTGATCTTGCTTCTCAAACGAGTATTCGCATCACGATTTGCAGTGTTTTCTTCATTGATTTCAATATGTAGATTACGAAATGTGATCCAGTTCACTACAGGAAGTTTCATTGCGTATCAAAACTTATGCATGTGATGTGGTATACGTTAAAGCCCCGCACAGACGACCAAGTTTTCCTTGACAAGTTTTTCCTTGACAAGTTTTATTTGTTCGTGTGCACGACACAAATTGACAAGTTTTTCCTTGACAAGGAGCCTTGTTCAAAAGCTGGTCATGCCAGCTTTTGAACAAGGAAATTTGTTCGTGTGTATGGTCGTTAAGGAAAACTTGACAAGATCATCTCCGAAGCTTATTACGCGATCATTACTGTCAAGGAAAACTTGTCCAACCGTACACACGAGCAATTATAACTTGTCAAGGAAAATTGTTTGAAAAAAACGTGTTTATCGTACACACGAGCAAGGAAAGTTACCAAGGAACTTGTCAAGAAAAACTTGGTCGTCTGTGTGGGGCTTAATGGATTGGCTACGATAATTCATGAAATTATTAATGAGTTTGAGAAATAAACATCTCGAATTCTAAATACGATTAAACTTCTAACCCCAATCCCTACCACAACCCTAAGCCTAACCCTAAACCTGACCCTAACTGTCACAATCATCCTTTTTTTCCAAGCAAAACAGTTGACTTCCATTTTACTACCCGTAGTCTATGTGGTGTTATTTCGGGAATTTGTATGAAAAGTCAACCAAATCTTTTCTGTCCAAATTGGTCTTTAGTATTTTATTCTGGCTAACGCCAGAGGATTTTATTCACCTCTTGGGAACCCTCGTAAAGCAATGAGTTAAAATGCAAACTGACTTAAAAATTAATCTCACGTAAATTTTATGGTTGTGAAAAATAGTTTTGCATGTCTTTCGTATCTTTGTTCTTTGAATTATTACGCGTTGTTGAATTACAACATCACAAAGTATGATGGTAGTATTTCAACAAAACTGAGAGAGTCAGCCATGACCCCAGACTGGTATACGACTAAACTGATTTAAACTTTGCAGAATTAGTCAGAATTGACAAAACAAACTCAGAAGACCACAATACCTCGAGTTTCCTTTTATCGTTCTCGAATTCGTAAGCCATTCTTTTTTTCTATATTAAAATTTAAATATTCTGTATATTAGAATGTCGCTATAAAGTTTCTATGAAACAAAAATTAGGTCCACTTGAAAGAACACTTAAAATGACAAAGTAACATCTTTTTGCAGTTTTAAGTTTTCCATGCTTCGTTATTAAAGTGTATATATATGAAATGAAAATTAAGTTTGTCTTATTTGAATGAACACTTAAAATGATAAAGTAACATATTTCGCAGTTTTTCGTTTCCTTGCTTCGTTCTTGAGATATTTCAGTTTGTTTGATGTAAATGTCACATGTTGCGACGTCACACGTGCATAATGAGTTATCGAAAAATGTTATATATCTTTGCTATTATCAAATATAATCACTTGAAAATCTACATGTTTAGTGTTCTGGGCAAACACACGCACATGCTTCCCTCGAATTATTTTGGTTTGATAATAGCAAAGATATGTAACTTTTTTCAATAACTCATTATGCACATGTGACGTTAAAATGTTTATTAAATTTGCATATCAAACAAACTGAAATATCTCAAGAACGAAGCAAGGAAACGAAAAACTTCAAAATATGTTCCTCCATCATTTTAAGTGTTCTTTCAAATAAGACAGACTTAATTTTCGTCTTATAGGCACTTTAAAATGACAAAGTAACATCATTTTGCAGTTTTAAGTTTCCCATGCTTCATTGTTAAGATATGCGCGTGCATATGAATAAAGTTAAGTTTGATTTGATAATAGCAAATATATAGAACATTCTCCGTTTATTCACTATGCATGCACATGTGACGTCGCAACATGTGACATTTACATATCAAACAAACTGAATAATTCAACACCAAAGCAAGAAAATGAAAAACTGCAAAAGATGTTACTTTGTCATTTTAAGTGTTTTTCCAAATAAGGCAAACTTAATTTTCGTATCATAAATACTTTAAGAAAAAAGGGGGAAAATGTGGAAAATAACAAATAAGTAAAATGAAATAAAATCAATTGAATGTAACTTACCTCATCGCTGATCAAATCAAAAGCAGACTGCAAGATTTTAAAAGCTTCTTCCGAATCTTTATGTGAATTCTTTAACAAAACGTACAAAAAAACAAAAAACAATTACCGCCAAAAGCACCATTATCCCCAGTGGTCTGTAGACGGTATACGTTTATGGATCTTTAATATTTATGTACACTATTTACACGTTGACGCGTAAAAATATATAATAAACGTATAAACATAAACATAAATAAACGTATATACGAAACGGATTACTTAGGTAAAATCGCGCTCCGTGATTGGCTGTATGTAGACGTGGAAAAAATTATTGATAACGCCCGTGGGCATTATTAAAATTGTTAATGCCCTCCGATCAAAAACAAAAAAACAAACAGCTTTAAACGAGGCTTGTTAGAGATGAGGGCTTGTTAGAGATGAGGGCTTTTTAGAGAAAATGCCTTATTAGAGAGTAGAGTTTATTAGGATGGCTTTTTAGAGAAGATGGCTTATCAGAGAGGTTGGCTTATTAGAGAGAGGGCATTTTAGAGGAAATACCTTATTAGAGAGTAGAGTTTATTAGGGAGGATGGCTTATTAGAGAGGACGGCTTATTAGAGAAGATGGCTTGTTAGAGAGAACGGCTTATTAGAGGGAAAGGCTTATTAGAGAGAAGGGCTTGTTAGAGAGAGCGGCTTACTACCCTCTAATAAGCCCTTCTCTCTAATAAGCTCTTCCCTCTAATAAGCCCTCTTCTCCAGTAAGTCCTTTTCTCTAATAAGCCCTTCTCTCTAATGAGCCCTCTTCTCTAATAAGCCCTCTTCTCTAATAAGCCCGTCCCTCTAATAAGCCATTCTCTCTAATAAACCCTCTTCTCTAATAAGCCCTCCTCTCTAATAAGCCCTCTTCT
This sequence comes from Paragorgia papillata, assembly GCA_035771165.1. Lineage (NCBI taxonomy): Eukaryota > Metazoa > Cnidaria > Anthozoa > Scleralcyonacea > Coralliidae > Paragorgia > Paragorgia papillata. The sequence continues at coordinate 3,022,050 of JAWNZC010000408.1, forward strand.
CTAATAAGCCCTCTTCTCTAATAAGCCCTCTTCTCTAATAAGCCCGTCCGTCTAATAAGCCCTCCTCTCTAGTAAGCCCTTCTCTTTAATACGAGACGGGCTTATTAGAGGGAAGGGCTTATTCGAGGGAAGCGCTTACTAGAGAGAAGGGCTTATTAGAGGGAAGCGCTTATTAGAGGGAAGCGCTTATTAGAGGGAAGCGCTTACTAGAGAGAAGGGCTTATTAGAGGGAAGGGCTTATTCGAGGAAAGGGCTTATTAGAGAGAAGGGCTTATTAGAGGGAAGGGCTTATTAGAGGAAAGGGCTTATTAGAGGAAAGGGCTTATTAGAGGAAAGGGCTTATTAGAGGAAAGGGCTTATTAGAGAGAAGGGCTTATTAGAGGAAAGGGCTTATTAGAGAGAAGGGCTTATTAGAGGAAAGGGCTTATTAGAGAGAAGGGCTTATTAGAGGGAAGGGCTTATTAGAGGGAAGGGCTTATTAGAGGAAAGGGCTTATTAGAGGGAAGGGCTTATTAGAGGAAAGGGCTTATTAGAGGGAAGGGCTTATTAGAGAGAAGGGTTTATTAGAGGGAAGGGCTTATTAGAGGGAAGGGCTTATTACAGGAAAGGGCTTATTAGAGGGAAGGGCTTATTAGAGAGAAGGGCTTATTAGAGAGAACGGCTTATTAGAGAGAAGGGCTTATTAGAGAGAAGAGCTTATTAGAGGGAAGGGCTTATTAGAGAGAAGAGCTTATTAGAGGGAAGGGCTTATTAGAGGAAAGGGCTTATTAGAGGGAAGGGCTTATTAGAGAGAAGAGCTTATTAGAGGGAAGGGCTTGGTAAACTGCGCGTTTCAATGTAAAAATATCGTGAGTAATAAATTGTGGTATAAACCAAACGTAGTACCTTGTCAGGGTGCACAATTTTGGCCATTTCCCGATACCTGCGTTTGATTTCATCGTCAGTTGCCTGTTCCGACACACCTAAAATTCTAAATTTTTAAAAAAAGTTATTTTTAAGGGCACTCAGACCACTGATCTCTATATAACTGGATGGTCAGCAGTAAACATTTTGAAGCCACTGGTGGTCATATTGGTACTCCAGGTCCAGTGTGCCTTGCGGGCTTAAGAGTGGTAAGAGTTTACCGGGGGAGTCGGAAAAGCCGTAAAACAATTGTCAGATGCCAATTTACCGTTACCACTGGAAAACAGAAGGAAAATACAAGCAAATACAGTCCGAAATTGTCAACTACACACTTCAAAGCTTTGTAAACCCTTACGTTTTAATACCAAAGGTATATAAATAGTTTTATAATGAAGTTATTGACTGATTTCGTTGGGTTTTTTACGAATTTTGTGATATAGGCCAGTTTATCGATTACTGAGCAGAGTAAAAAAAACTACGAAGTAAACACGTTTTACTGCTAAATAATAACAACAAATGCAAAAACCAAGCTTCTAAGTAGAATTTTTTTAATGTGGCTTTTTTCGTCCTTTTTTGTGCTACGAAAACATGCAAAGTTTCCGTTGGCGGCAATCTTGGTACTCCAAATTCGTCATTTTTGGAGCCGGATGAGCAATCCAGTTGTATAGAGATCAGTGACTCAGACACTGCATACCTATACATATGCATATCGGAGCATATCGCTGCCTCTCACCACCTGCAGTGTAAAGTTTAGCCCAGTTGGACGGGGATAGTAATTGGATGAGTGACCGTCTGGGAATAACCCCGTTCTCGCGAGCTTGAGAGTCAATAACCCCGTTCTCGTGAGCTTGAGAGTCAATAACCCCGTTCTCGTGAGCTTGAGAGTCAATAACCCCGTTCTCGTGAGCTTGAGAGTCAATAACCCCATTCTCGTGAGCTTGAGAGTCAATAACCCCGTTCTCGTGAGCTTGAGAGTCAATAACCCCGTTCTCGTGAGCTTGAGAGTCAATAACCCCGTTCTCGTGAGCTTGAGAGTCAATAACCCCGTTCTCGCGAGCTTGAGAGTCAATAACCCCGTTCTCGTGAGCTTGAGAGTCAATAACCCCGTTCTCGTGAGCTTGAGAGTCATGTGAGTAGAGTTTAGTTGGTCTCTCCTGTGCTTCGAGGGTTTTTCGTGATAATCAACACATGTGAGATTATCGATTTTATTGGTTGCAAAAAAAGCAATAAACAACTCTATTTTATGTAATGAACGTCTTTTAATAAACTATTTTCTCTTGACATACCGGTACGCGTCAAGATCTTTGGACGCCAGTAGCTTGGCAACGATCTCGTCCGCTGGATAAATAAAAATAAAACACTATAAGGTTACACGTAAGATAAATTTCGAGGGAACGCTCGAGATGACACAACGATTGATTGGAGATACGTTCGAGGGGCATGCCCTTTCGCGGAATAATAGATTTTTTTTTCACTGACCGTTAAGGTGAGGTAATACTGGCAACATTTTTCTTCAACTTTCAACGCAACTTTGTTGCGTTGTAAGTTGAAAAGCGTTGTTGCACGTATTACCACCACCCACCTTAAACATGGTCACGCCACAAAATTTGTTGTTGCAAGTTGAAAAAAGTAGACTCCAGTTCTACTTGCTGCAACATGCTGTTTCAACTTGCAACGAAATTTTGTTGCGTGACAATGTTTGAAGTGGGTGGTAATACGTGCAACAACGCTTTTCAACTTGCAACGCAACGATGTTGCAGCAATTTGTTGCTCGTATTACTTCACCAGTTCGCCTTTATAACTGATTGCGGGTGCCCTATATTAATGACTGCCAATGAGGGACCAATCGAAAATGACGGTTTACGGGTCCTTTCTCCCATATTAGTAACCGCTGACCTTTTTTCTCATAAACGAATTTATAACTGAATTGAACGGCCTGCGGGCACGGTCCGGTAAGGAGGTACATGGTATAAGGAGGTACGCGGTGAAAGGAGTAGTCTGCGTACAATGAGATGAGATACGTCGTGGATGGAAGATACTGTTGGGACATGAGTCCTCACTAAAAGAGATAACTCAAAAAGACCCTCCCAGTCTTTCCACAGCTTTTCCAGAATATGTCATCAAATATGTTTTTATAAGAAGCCAGGCAGTAAACCAGATTTCTGATTAGGGTTAGGGTTTTTGTTGTATAGTTAGGTTGTCCAGAAGGTTGATAAAATCTTGAGACTCAATGAAGCTTGACGACAAATTTGGAAAAACAAATTTAACGACATATTTGGGAGATTGGGAGGGTCCTTTCAAGGCATCCTTTTTAGCTGGCGACCAGAACGATGTTGTGGAGCTAATTATTTTAAATTTTGTGTTAGATTTCTTTTCCTCTCCCTAATTTAAAAATATTCTGGGTGGGTTACGATTGGGGTTTAGCCGGGTTAGACAATTACACCCGCAGGGACCTACTTCAAGGATATGTTATGTGGTAAAGTCGTTGAAAAATGTCTTCCGGGTACAGAACAGTATAAAATTACCTCCAATTCCAAGTCCAACTGGTTCTTGACGATGTTTTTTTGGAGGTTCACTAGGTTTGTAACCATATCGTTTTAAAAATGCATTGTAGTCCGCCTTAAACGCTCTTATGACTTGATTTAGTATAAATACTGGAAACCACTTCATACACATCAACCACCTAGACGGATCTAATTAACGTCAAAATTAGATTTGTTTTACATAAGTGGACCTAAACCTATAAATGTATTTGACATTTTTTATTTCAAGTAATAAGGTATAATTCCCGATTAATTAATTAATTGGTAAATAATACTTCTTAGGGGCTGTTTACATGAGCTGGACTAGCCCGGTTAACTGGGCTGACTCGTGTCGCGAAATTCTTTCCTCGGCCACAAAAAGAGATTTTAATCAACGTTAGGATTCGTTTACACCTAAACTAAACCAATTCTTCTTTGTACATTTAGTTTACGCGAGTTTCAAATCCACAGTGAGATCCTAATCAATCGCGTGAGCCCAGTTAACCGGGCTGGCCCGGCTCATGTAAACAGCCCCTAAGATCATGATCACCTTGGTTTTCTTTGATGTAGCGGTTGTTTATTTATAATAATTACTCCCAACCACGCATAAATCAAGTTAATTGCCCCAGGCTAATATCCAACCACGCATAAATCAAGTTAATTGCTGAGGCAATTAACTTGATTTATGCGTGGTTGGGAAAATAAGGGTTAATCAATGGTGACGAATGCGACAAAGGATTTATCATCGCGACTGAAGTGTTTTTTAGACAACCTCTGTGATAACGAACTCAGTATCTCAGTTTTCTTAGGCAACCTCGGTGATCTTGAACTACGTAAGTTATCTACCTTTCATTTCAATTAATTTCATTTCAATTAATTTCATTTCAATTCACTTAATTTCAATTCATTTAATTTTATTTCAGTTCGTTTCATTTCATTTCAGTTCATTTCAATTCATTCCAATTCATTTCAATCCATTTCATTTCAATTCATTTCGATTCATTTCACTTCAATTCATTTCACTTCATTTCAAACAACGTGATTGCCGTCAAGCAACGGAAAACGCAGATATATAGTTTCGTGACGATGAATAAATTATTCTAAATCATATAAATAATTAAAAATTAGGCTTACCAGTAAATCACTGGAAGAATAGTGAGAACTCCAAGTACCATGAAATACCACAAGACAGAATATGCAGCACTAACACAAGCAGGAACAGCCGCTTGAATTACAAGCACACCTAAATAAAACAAAGCACAACAGATGAAATATTTTCATCGGTACATCAAAAGCAGAACCAAAAATAATGGTCGGATTAATGGTCTGTGTGAATGTGTGAATAGTCGGCCAAGATATGTGAACAATTAAATCTTGGACAGTTGAATCCAGTATATACTTATTAACATTTGAATTACGCAAGCGTCTCTTCTATAAAACTTGCATACATGTTTAATTAGTTAGACATGTATATAAACACTCCTGAGAAGACAAAACACAGGTAGGCAGTACGAACATGCGTACTGAAACTGTAATGGTTTGAGAACCAAAAGAAGCGAGACAAATTTCACGAGGAGTGTTACGCGGTGCAGATGTGTTAGTTCGTAAAATTTGTCACGCAATGGCGTTCAGTGTACGAGGCTGACACACTGACCTCTATATAACTGGACTGCGGGTCCCCGATACTTTTGTATTACATGAAGTGTCCCCACTTGAACGGCGCTATCTTGTTTGGTCTTCAGACGGCGTAAAGCAGCCCGAAGAGTTGACGACTCACGCCGATAACTCTTTTGAAGCAAAAAAAGGCTTTGAGAAAGACGTTTACACAGAAATATAATTATTTTTTAAAGTAAAAAGTTCAAAGACATTGAAATACATGTAAATTATGGCGTGAAACAAAGGTTCCATAGAAAATTCCAAGCTTTGTTCTTTGCCGTGTTTGTCGTCGAGTGAAGCAAGCTCAAAACGGACAATTACAACATCTTCCCGACCACGAAGAAACTCAAGAAACATACAAATACAACATAAAACCATTCAAAATTATCCTTTGAAAAGACACCTGTAAGTATATTTAGTTTCGTTGCACTTTTTGCTTATCGACAATCGTTTTCGGCTTTCAAAATGTTTGTTAACTCTCAGCTCGTTTTTTGTTTTTTTGTAAATTTGGTCCCATGTCCTATTTAGCCAAAAGCTGGCCTGTGATTGGTCAATTTCGCGGCTAAGACCTAACAAGATGGCCCCCTGATGGTGTGTATTTGGGCCATTTTTTTCGTGGGGCACCCACAGTCCAGTTATATAGAGGTCAGTGGGCTGACATAATCTAATGCTCCTCGGTCGCCGCACAAAACCGGTAAGGCCTTGAAAACGAGTTTACTGGTCGCTGCTTGTCGTATCATGCGTCCGGGCGACCTATGGCTTGACGATGCATAGTCAGGCACATATTACAGAAATCACAGAATTGTAAAACAGAGTAAAAAATTCGAATCGCCGCCACGCCTACAAACGTCAACGGATTTTGAAATAAATCAAGTAAACAAAGATAATGACTACCTACGAAAATGTTCATTGCGGATTTTAAAGAATATACAATTGACAATAGGCACCTTACAAATCATGTATGTCAGTACATTTTTCGCTACAAAACCACCACTGAAAACGTTTCCACAGTTGTTTGTTACATTTGTTTACCAACGTTTAATTTAAAAACTTTCAACAAATGTCAATATTCTTTAGACGTTTGTAGGCGTGCCAGTGATTCCTTTTTTTAACTTCATTTCACGACATTTAGACTTTTATAGACCTTATTCAAAAATGGCCGCCGAATTAAAATTATTTTTTATACATATAAATTAGCCCTTATGAACTCGTTTTCATCTATGAAATTCAAAATAATTTTTACTTTAAAACGAGGTCATAAGGGCTAATTTATATGCACATAAAAGAATTCTAATTCGGCGGCCATTTTTGAATAAGGTCTATAGATTTTAGCACTGCATGCGATGTGATTGCAGCTGCGAGTTTGCAGTAGCCCGAATGAACGCCTCACCAGGCGTCTTGATTTGTCTGAATGTTAGTCGGAAAAACAGCATTTTCAACTTTGGTCGTCAATAAAATCAGCAAAACTCGACATATCAAAAAACGCCGACACCGTTTTGCTGGAAATTTATCTCGGAAATAAACTGCAAAAAAAGATTTTGAACAAAATAAAACACTTTTTACCTGAATCGCCCCGGGTGAAACCCCCTGGTTTTAATTTAAAAATTCACAATTATTATTGGTTTGTGCATGTTTATCTCAAAATCAAAGACAGCATTGTATTCTACAAATTAAGAGCTTTCTAACGATATATATTTTATTTTTGTGGCAATAAATTATTTGAAAGCGCTTTACCGAAATTACCCTGCAAACCTAAACTAAAGCCCTGTTTATACGGCCAAAATTTAAGCGGGATCTGAGCCACATCTGACTTTAAGCGGGCTTAAAATGTCCGTGTAAATAGATCGGCGTAAATGAATCGCGATTAGTTTGCACCACCTCAAGGAGGTGGATTAAACTGAGCACGATCAGTTAATCGCGCTTAACTTGGCCGTGTAAACGCAACGGGATTGAAAAACGCTTGCTATTAATACGGTGTTATTAAAACGATAAAATGCATTTTTTTGCCCTGCTGTAGAAGCTTCCATCTCGCTATTCTTTGTTCCTTTGTTTCTTTCTTTCTTTCTTTTAGCTATTACTCTTTCTCGTGTACCGATGTCTTCCGTTGTTCTTTGACACACGCTACCCATACGAAGCTTCCAAAACCAAAAATATAGCTCGTCCGCCATGTTGAATAATGGTGTACGTGTTAACAGTAAGGGATTATTAAATGACCGTGTAAACGCACCAAGGTGGCGCATTTTAAGCACGCTTAACTTAAGCGTGCTTAAATTTTGGCCGTGTAAACAGGGCTTTAGACCTTAACATTTTTCTCACAACCAACATTGATTAAGCAAGTCTTTTTCTTCAGGAATTCCACAAAACTACGAGTCCGTGCGATTGTGTATCTTGGAATTTGAATGTATAAATATACCACCATTTACTACCACTGTTAAAGTGCACATGAAACCAAAATTAAGTTTGTCTTATTTGAAAGAACACTTAAAATGATAGAGTAGCATACTTTGCAGTTTTTCGTTTCCTTGCTTCGTTCTTGAGATATTTTAGTTTGTTTGATATGCAAATTAACACTTTGACGTCACACGTGTATAATGAGTTATCGAAAAAGTTATATACCGTTGCTATTACCAAATGTAATAATCACTTGAAGATCTACGTGTTTAGTGTTGTGGGCGAAACACATCCATATGCTTCCTTCGAATTAATTTGGTTTGATAATAGTAAAGATATCTAACCTTCTCCGATAGCTCATTGTGCACCTACGACGTCAAAATGTTTAATTTGCATATCAGACAAACTAAAATATCTCAACAACGAAGCTAGAAAACGAAAATCTCCAAAAGATGTTACTCTATAATTTTAAGTGTTCTTTCAAATAAGACAAACTTAATTTTCGTTTCATATGCACTTTTCATTTCTACGATAGTCGTAGTCCGTTGTCTGAATCTTAAATTCCCTAATAGAAACATCCATGCTGCTGAAATGCGCTACATGTACATAGTGTGTAAACGCAACCTGTAGGCGCAAAAATACAGTCGTTGACGCGTCTCGTTGAAAGGAGAGAAACTTGGGTAAGTCAACAAAATAGGCCATTTGCACGATGACGTGAGGTGGCGTTGGGTGACTACAACTACCAGAATGCTTTGCCAGTATTCTGGGGTTTCGCCTAAAAGGGATGACTCAAAGGGCCCCGTCCAGTCCTTTCGCGGATTCTCCAAAATATGTCGTCAAATTTGTTTTTCGAAAAAGCTAAGGGTCTATGTTGTGGTTAATAGGGTATCAAAAAGATTGCTAAAATCTTGAGACTCACTGAAACTTGACGTCAAAAAACATATTTTGTCCTAGAATATTGGCAAAGCATTCTGGTAGTTGTAGTCACCGAAGGCCATCCATCGTACGTCATCGTGCAAATGGTCTATTCCAAAAAACTACTGTACTCACCTTCCTTGTATAAATCAGCCAGTATATCTACCCAGAACCAAGTATCATTCGCATTACCCTCCACTTTCTCAGTATTACGATCAACATTTTCCTCGGAAACATTGCAAGACTTTTTATGAACGTTCCTCTTTCTACCCCTCACTGTCCTCTTGGGCTCCTTACGTAAGTTCTTTAACCTATCGTGTTTAATTTTCTCGCCATGATCATCTTTCGATGTCTGCTCTCCTTCCCTTTCGCCCACATTTCGCTGTTCAGTTTTATCAGCGTCAGAGCGCCCTAATGGTTCTGTGTTTTCTTGTGTACATTTCGCATCAGCCTTGACATTACTTTTACCATTATAGTTCTTTTTACTCCGTTTTGAATTAACTTTATTTACACTCTGTCCGACACCACATTCTAAATTTTCCGAATTTTTTTCCTCGTTACTTCGGTCTGTCTTATCCCGTTCCCTAAATTCTGCGCCTTTTGTCCTGGTGTGCTCGCTGCCTGTTTGGCTAAATTTTGTGTAATTCATCTCCTTGGTAAGATAGTTGCAAGAGTCTTCACCATAACGTGACGTAGAATCATCGTCACTATTATCATTATTCGGTGTCTTGTCTCCTTTCCTTCTGTGCACATTTGGCCGTTCAGTCCCACCTGTGTCACATTCCCCTAATCTTTCCCTGTCTTCCTGCTTATATTTTTCATCAGAAGTTGTATTATTTTTACTATGGTTCTTTTCACTTCCCTTTGAATTAACCTTATCTACACGCTGTTTAACATCGCATCGAGATGCCGAAAAAGATGCCTTCGCTTCATCATTATTTCTCGTCACATTCCGTTCCCCAAATCCTGTGCCTTTCGTCCTTTTTGTTTGGCAAAATTTTGAGTAATCGTCCTCTTCGGTAAAACTACTGGGGGTGAACGCAGAGTCTTTTCCATGACACGAAGTTGAAGCATCTCCGTCACTACCACAATACATCTCCCTAAAAGTCGGGTCGTACCATTTATCGCTGATGTCCCCACGGGCAGTTTTACCTTGAGAATCTGTATCATGTGTACGAGGGCTCCTGCCGTTGAGAAAATCAGTACAAGAAGAGACAGATGACTTACTGAAATCGCACTCGTCCTGTCTCTGTGCAAATGTCATATAACTACGTTGTCGTTTATCATGATTACTAGCTGATGGATTTCTTGCAACGCTCTCAAAATCGTCATGAACGTTAATTGTACACACGTCGTTGTACGAACTACGATGATTTTGATTTTTCTCACTGTATTTCGACTCCTTTCGAACCCTACTCCATTCGTCCTTCCCGCTTGCCACTTTGTGTGTTGAATACATTACAGGTTCGTCTATAGTATATACAGCTTTCAGTGGAGATTGAAACAATAACAGCCCAGATAATACGTTGGTACAAGTACTGTACTTATTACCAGGAGAACCGCTAAACTAGTACTCCACATACAGTTCCTAGATTTCAGAAATTAATTATCAATGAATAAAGCCATGTGGAAAAAGAGAGATCCAGTTAATTCAGCAAATTAATGATTCTTGGAGTTCCCAGATTGTATATTCATGCTGTTCAAATCTGACAAACAAGAACAAAAAAACAACTTAATTCTTTGAAAGTTTTCATGGCGATGTAATATAGATACGTTTTGTGGAAACACCACGTATTTTTCACCAAATATTTTACGTGGTGTTTCCACAAAACTTATCTACAGTATATTATAAAAAATACTTGTTGTAAATTATAAATTAAAAAAATAGTTTCGTTCTCAGGAATTGGAAGGCAAGCAAGGCAGATGGGCCGTCAACATTAATGGACCATTTTTGAAAAGTATAGGCTATTATAGCAAGTCGATGGGCCAGTTGTTCTTTTACTAAAAAGTAAAATAACCCAGAACAAAATGTTACGAAAGATCACTCGGGATTCGTGCATTTAGGTCCATATCAACCTCGTTCCCAGAGCCCACGTTCCCCACCCGGGAAACGAGAGACTCTGGTGGGATAATCCGCTTCAAATCGTTACGTTATTGGCTGAATAGTGAGCATGAGTTGGTCTGAAGTGACCGGAAGTAGAATTAATAAAACCAAAATAACAAAGATGTCGGACGACAAGACTCCAGTGAAGACGTTGCCGCGATCGATATCTTCGCCGTATGTGTGTAGATGCTGTAATTCGAGCTTCGCCAGCAACCCCATTGACTTGTTTGGGGAAAAGTCAAACAAGGAAAACATACTATCCAGATTCCGCTCGGATATTTACGCATGCGTACCTCAACCGGAATAACAAGAATCCTGTGATTTGAAACGGATTATCCCAGAGTCTCTCGTTTCCCGGGTGGGGAACGTGGGCTCTGGGAACGAGATTGGGTCCATATATGCATTTTGGAAAGAAATCTCGTACCCAGAGCCCTGCTAAGAGGCTGCGTGAGGCCTGCTAAGAATGGGGTGCTTTCAGTGCCACCGTCATGTGTTTGCACTGGCTGTCAAGTCTGTAACAGGTTGTTCACGATCACAACTTGTAACAAGGTTGACGACTCAAACAGACTGGTGACAAGTTGTTCCAACAGCCTGTCACCATGCTGCAGCTAAAAACTTGTAAAACAGGTTGATGCTAACAAGGTTGTAGCAGCTGGTTGAATGAACAGCATTGTTACAACCTGTTAAGTATACCAGCCTGTTGTGGACACATCCTGTTAACAAGCTGTGAGATTTTTACGTGTGTAGATTCAATGAATCAAGTAATGTTTAATAAACGTTACCAAATCTCACGACTGCATGAAACAACTTGTTTGCAGGTCTGTAACAGCTCACGTCCTTCCATATTCCTGCGTTCTTACAAACCATTTTATTCTCACAAAGCCACTGAAGCCGAAGGATCAAATGGACTTTGGGTTAGCTAGTAAGGTCTGTAACTCCAAATCACGTTCAGTTCAGTAATTAAGCAATGGCAAACAGACTTGCTAGCGAGCCAACAACAGCAGAATAACAGTGCTAAACATCCAGAAACTGTATCTATACTTTGTTGACTTTAAACAGTATGTTTACTTTGAGTGGAGCTTGCCAGTTTTTTTGAAAAATGATGCGCGCACAACACCCTGAAACTCGCCTATTCCCCCCACTTAGAACCAGTTTCTTCAGTCAACGTCACTATTATCCCAACCTGTTTTCCAGGCTAGCTATCAGGTCTTGCAAGCCTGATCATGCACCACAGGCTAAATGCCAACTCCCAAAGGTTTGTTATTGTATTCAGCGCTGCAGGAACTTTACTACAGATTATGCAATATTTCAGAGTAAAACAAACATTTTTGTAATTGAATTACAAATCGTTTATTGCATTATTTTCAACATTTCTGGAATTTTTTTGGTGGGAAGCGCTGCTGGTAACATTACCAAATGCAAAGCAGTTGCTTGTTGATAAGCCTCTTGGTTAATAAATTTTGCTAAAATAAGGGTTAAACTTGAAGACAAGAAAAAACGAAAGTATACAGTTCATACAGGCTAGCTCTCCCTCAGTTCGCTAGAGAACCTGCATGCAGGCTAGTACTAAAATCTTGGCTGGCAACCAGGTTTATAGCCAGGATTTTGAGAGAGGGTGTCCAATTTCTGTGGTGCCACGATAATCCCCCAACGTTCCCATCCCAAAAATGTCCAGAAATTTAAAAGGCCACTGTGAGACGATGACCTTACAAACTTTAGTAGAACTGGTATTAATAAGGAAATAACTTCATGTCAGCATTTGTGAGGTGCACTAAAGTATAATGTCAGATTCATTCACACTTTTTCAAACATTCTCAACTTTCCAAAGGGAGTTTGTGTTGTCATGCATTAAATTGCAATGATCACTTGATTTAGTGATATTGATAAGGCCCATTTACACAGGTAATTTTTGCTCCTGGTGATTTTTATCATTCTGGCGAATACAATTGAGTGAATGGTTATGGTCTGATACAATTGTAAGTTAATTCATGTGATTGCATCAAAAGGATAAAAATTGCAGTGAAAACTGCGGGTGCAAATGGGCCTATAAGCTACTTTTCTTATACTATATTTATATTTTAGGCAAATCATTGAGAATAATCTCCTTTGTCTTTTGAAGTTTGGGCATCCAAAGCAGGGCTTTCAGAATTATTTCAAGTAGGCGGTTGCAATGAGAATGTAGGCGGCTGTAAGGTGAACAGGGATCTTTATCTTTAAACTACGGTACAACTAAAGCCATTCTAATATATTGTAATAAAGAACAACTGCTCAGACATTTTATTATACCGGATTTTATCAAATTTTACAAATTTTCAGTCTTATATAGAAAAGTGATATTTAGCTAGTTCTTTCACTGTCACATTGACCACATGCTATGATCGAAGGAAGCACAGGGCTTTTCTTTTGATACATTGAGTAATCAAATTATTATGCATCAAAAAACCAGTCCTGGGCCGAGAATCAATGGATACATTTCGATAGGATTACTCGAAGTGCTTGTTTTTCCCGAAACAATTCAAGATGGACAAAGTCAATATTTTTGAACGAATACAAACCTTGATTGTTTTCAAAAAAGGAATAAAAATAGACAAGGTTGAGTAAAGAATAACTTTAGTTTGATGCTTAATTAAAGTAGAGAGAAAGGTGCAGAGCAGATATTTTGATATTTGAAAGAAAAGTAGCCAGAGGTATACCTCATGGCAACCGCCGGCCACTGCCTTATTTTGAAAGCCCTGCCAAAGCCATCCAGACACCCTTCTGGCTAAAAGCCTGCTAGTAACAGATGGTCTATAATGTTGTGGTTATGGGGTCACTCATTACTGTAAGGGCTGTTCATAAAATATATGATTAATTTACAGATTCTTGACACACACCCTCTCCCTTGTGATTTTACTATGTGTCAGATGTTATTGCCCACCCTTTAAAGAATAATATGCAACTTTTGCCTAATACCCCCCCCCCCCCCCTTTTAACATAAAATATACACCTGTAGTAAATGGCTATACTGTATATTATAATGGACCTTTCTTATCTAAAACTTTAACAAAAATACACGACATTACTACCATTTGCATTCAAGCATTTTAGCATTTAGTGTATATTAACTACCTACAATCCTGGACAAAACTGTTGGGCCACTTTGCCGATTTTCACGATTTTCGCATAGTGTCCCAAGCACCTTTGTCCAGGATTGTCTGAAAATGACGAATTAAAGAAAATCGAAGAAAAAAACAATTTGGGGGCGGCGATTCTGCGCAGTTTGCTCGAAAATGACATAAATACGCTCCCACGTGCATGAGCAACAAATTGTTTGCGGGGTATAGAAGGTTTGGTGAATATGCAAATTAAATAGAGCTCTCGTGCGGGTGGTACCGGTGCGGGTGGGAACTCTGCAGAGACTCTGCTCCAGTGATCCCTTCCCCATTGAGGGGGTAAGGGGGAGCAGAGATGGGGGCTCTTTTATTAAACTGTATATATTTTGCAATGTTACAAAGTTAAAAAGCTGCGTTTTATTGAAAAATCATAAACTCGCCATTTTCAGACAATCCTGGACAAAACTGTTGGGCCACTTTGCCGATTTTGACGATTTTCGCATAGTGTCCCAAGCACTTTTGTCCAGGATTGTCTGAAAATGACGAATTAAACAAAATCGAAGAAAAAAACAATTTGGGGGCGGCGATTCTGCGCAGTTTGCTCGAAAATGACATAAATACGCTCCCACGTGCATGAACAACAAATTGTTTGTGGGGTATAGAAGGTTTGGTGAATTTGCAAATTAAATAGAGCTCTCGTGCGGGTGGTACCGGTGCGGGTGGGAACTCTGCAGAGACTCTGCTCCAGTGATCCCTTCCCCATTGAGGGGGTAAGGGGCAGCAGAGATGGGGGCTCTTTTATTAAACTCTATATATTTTGCAATGTTACAAAGTTAAAAAGCTGCGTTTTTTTGAAAAATCATAAACTCGCCATTTTCAGACAATCCTGGACAAAACTGTTGGGCCACTTTGCCGATTTTCACGATTTTCGCATAGTGTCCCAAGCACTTTTGTCCAGGATTGTCTGAAAATGAAGAATTAAAGAAAATCGAAGAAAAAAACAATTTGGGGGCGGCGATTCTGCGCAGTTTGCTCGAAAATGACATAAATACGCTCCCACGTGCATGAGCAACAAATTGTTTGTGGGGTATAGAAGGTTTGGTGAATATGCAAATTAAATAGAGCTCTCGTGCGGGTGGTACCGGTGCGGGTGGGAACTCTGCAGAGACTCTGCTCCAGTGATCCCTTCCCCATTGAGGGGGTAAGGGGGAGCAGAGATGGGGGCTCTTTTATTAAACTGTATATATTTTGCAATGTTACAAAGTTAAAAAGCTGCGTTTTATTGAAAAATCATAAACTCGCCATTTTCAGACAATCCTGGACAAAACTGTTGGGCCACTTTGCCGATTTTGACGATTTTCGCATAGTGTCCCAAGCACTTTTGTCCAGGATTGTCTGAAAATGACGAATTAAACAAAATCGAAGAAAAAAACAATTTGGGGGCGGCGATTCTGCGCAGTTTGCTCGAAAATGACATAAATACGCTCCCACGTGCATGAACAACAAATTGTTTGTGGGGTATAGAAGGTTTGGTGAATATGCAAATTAAATAGAGCTCTCGTGCGGGTGGTACCGGTGCGGGTGGGAACTCTGCAGAGACTCTGCTCCAGTGATCCCTTCCCCATTGAGGGGGTAAGGGGGAGCAGAGATGGGGGCTCTTTTATTAAACTGTATATATTTTGCAATGTTACAAAGTTAAAAAGCTGCGTTTTATTGAAAAATCATAAACTCGCCATTTTCAGACAATCCTGGACAAAACTGTTGGGCCACTTTGCCGATTTTGACGATTTTCGCATAGTGTCCCAAGCACTTTTGTCCAGGATTGTAGTTGTTTTTGAGTTTTGAAACAAACGTTGTCCAATGATAACTATACATTTGACAGATCAAATCAATAACGAATAGGGGATGTAACTTTCCATTGTTATTGCTTCCATTTCAAGTTTCAACATATATTGCATTGATATTTTCTCATGGGCCAAGGCAAACATGGAATACAAAATAAATTAATGCATTCAGCAGGTCATATTGAAGTCAACTACAGTACTCTTATCAGACAAGCCAAAGACAAGTTATTCCAAGCAACGCTGCCGTGTCACTGGAAAGAATGATGACAAGTATTAACAATGGAAAGTTATTGTACATCCCCTATTTGTTATTGATTTGATCTATCAAACGTATAGTTGTCATTGGACAACATTTGTTTTAAAACTCGAAAACAACTAGTTACTCGCTAAATGCTAAATGCTTGAAAGCAAATTGTAGTAACCCCTTTTCCCATCAACAGTGTAATCTAGTTTTTAGCCTGTCTGTCTGTCACATGATGGTGTTTATTATCCCCCTCTCCTCCTTGTAAGATTATATGATGCTTCATCAAACACCAATCCCCCCCCCCCCCCCCCCCCCCCCACCTACCCCAAAGCATCACCTATTTCGTGAACAGCCCCTTGGTCATCTTAAAGGCACAGCATCAGGTATTAAATTACCACTTAATTAATAGTTTTGCACAAGACAAAAAATATATTTGTGTGCAAAGGAAAGAAATAATATTCTTAAAACATTAAAAAAGTAAGTCATTAGTGCATATTTTTCTTATGGACTATTTAGTCCAGGTTTTGACGTGCGTGATATTTATGATAATTTTAATTAATATGTTAATTAGTCATTCAAAGGGTGTATTAAAATTTGGTAGGTTTATAAACCAGATGAAATAAATACCTTTTACATTTGCTGTAGGTCACTTTATGAAAAACGTTAATATACCCACAATATTAAATATTTAATAAATGTGTATTTATTAGATGTGTTTACCATGACATTTAGATGAACATACAGTACATGAAAAACAAAACAATGGGACTGATAAGACCTGTCCACAGTGTCCATTTTTGTAGAATTTTAATAACCTATCAACCGATAAGAGCAATACAATGATAAAACTATCTTAAATCTTTATTTTCTTGAACAGCTTAAACAGGGAAACTTGAGGGGAAACTTACTATAATCTGCGCTGCGAATGACTGAATACGAAAACAAGCTTGTTCTCACAATACCACAGATAGTTTAAAACAGCGATACCTTGAACTTGAACCTATTTATATAGACAGTACATACTATATTGCTTTTATAATAGAAAACGAAACAAACGATTTGTATGGAAATATCAAGAGTTTCAAAGAGAAATTATTTAAAATTACATAAAACAACGGTGATAAAACTTACCTTAGTCAGTCCTTGCTTCGAGCACGCTTCAACATATCAAATTGAAAACAACAATGAGAATACACGTTCACGACTCGAACGTCTTCGAAGGAAGGAAGTGTGTCCAAATGGTCAAATCAAGGTAAAAAAGAACGGAAGACAGCTCGTTTGAAACAATGCGAGACAGATAATCAAACGGCGCTCAAATCTTTGAACAACTCAAAGAACTGAAAACTCTCGGGTTTTATACCGTGTACTGTTCTTTATTAAATTTAACATATTTTATGGTTGTCGTCTATTAATAAAAACCTCTTGTGGCGACTGGCGAACCTCTATATTAACTTCGGACAAATGTCGGAAATGGCCGGAATTACTCGGAACGGTAATATTGCCGATTACTGCAACTATAAAATTTTAGTAATTTACTCATTTAGATTCTCATTTAGTCATTTTTAAATACTTTATTTTAAATAATATTATTTTATCTTTATATAAAGATTCCACTTCGTGACTTTTATATAAATTAAAGCGGCAAATTGCATGTAAAAGTAGCGTGCTGCGTGTGATTGGCTCGTTTTTGATTTTTGAGAACAAAGCAAGATGGCGTCCATCTTGTTGGGCTCTGTGATGTTGTGTTTATTATCTAGTCCTGTGTGATCACTGTTGCTGTATATAGTTCAGTGGTTTTTTAACCTGCTGTTTATTAAAAACTGTCAGTAAATATACGCACTTTTTTTTAAAAAACAAACAAGCCAACTATGGAAGTTCAAGAGCATTTAAACGTAACTCGTGCAATTCCAGGATCTCCTTGGGCTTTTGCAAACGACATGAGAAAAATGATAAACAACAAGGAATTCAGGTAAATTGTAGTACTAAGAAACTAATATAACCGCAACGCTGCAGACTATTATGAATTATAGTATCATCAGCACAGAGAAGAGGCCTGGGCAGTGCCAGTGGGCAGGCAACTATTGTATTAGGAATATGTTCTCCTACAACGTGGCTGCCATTAATTCTGAATCTAAAGGGATTGATTGCAAAACATCAATAGGTGAGTTTCAGGGTGTTGTGCACTGGCACGCATCATTTTTCAAAAAAACTGGCAAACTCCACTCAAAGTAAACATACAGTACTGTTTAAAATCAACAAAGTATAGATACAGTTTCTGGATGTTTACCACTATTATTCTGCTGTTGTTGGCTCACTAGCAAGTCTGTTTGCCATTGCTAACTTTGTGGGGAGTCTGTGCCACCAGCCTGCATATGTGCCACAGTATACTAGAATAGATACTCAAACAGAAGTCTGACTCTGTTGGCACCTTTGATGTAAGACTAGTGTCCTCATGCATGTTGCCTTGTGCAGATCAAATATCACCATGCTACGCCATCCTGGTAAGTTCCACTGGCACTTCTTACCCTCCTGGCATCTCAATCATCATTGCATCACCATCACTCATCATTCTACACCATCCTGGTAAGTTCCACTGCATAATTTGACTGTCAAAAGTGCTGGTGGAACTTACCAGGATGACGTAGGATGGTGTAATGCTCATTGGGAAAAAAGGGACAAGTTTTCACATGAGTTGACTTCTGCTTGTTCTTTACTCTGTGCCTTTGCCAAAAGCTTGCCAATTCCTTTGCAATATGATGTGTGTGCAATACCCTGACATTTGCCTATAGGATTGCAACTATCTACAGTATCACTGTATGTATAAAGCCTGGTTGAATCACAGTCCTTACTGGCACTGCATATGTGTTTACATTTCTAATTCTTTGTTGATTAGTTCATTAAACCAGCAAAATTGTTTCTTTTTAGTTAAAAGAGTACTGTTTTGCATCTTAACTTAAATATGGAATTGGGTTAAAATGCTGCATGTGTTCTTATGAGATCTCTTTCTCAGAACCATATTATTTTGTGTGCAGACTCTTACTAAAAACAGATGATTTTGTTAATTTATAAATACAATATAGTCTGACAATTATTATAACTATAATTATTATACATTAATCATTATAATTATATATATTATAATCATATATAGTATTATCATTGTTATCATCATACAGTAATCATGTAATTATTATAATCATAATCATTATAACCATTATTAAAAAAATAAAAGTAGTGTGCTGTGTATAGGCAGTGTTGAAACAACAATTTAAATATAGTAAGGTTATTATAGATATACTGCTGAAACAGAAAACGTAGGAGTCTAACGTTTCAAGCAAAGGCCCTATATTTCAATTAAAATAATTACCTCTGCCACGAGGTTAAATGTTTTTCACCCCTTTCTGTCTGTCTGTCCATTTGTTTGTTTGTCTGTCTGTCTGTCTGTTTGTTTGTTTGTTTGTTTGTTTGTTTGTTTGTTTGTTTGTTTGTTTGTTTGTTTGTTTGTTTGTTTGTCTGTCTGTCTGTTACCAGGATATCTCAAAAAGTATTGCACCAATTTTCATGAAAGTTTGTAGAAGGGTTGGCCATAGACCAATGACCAATCCATTAAATTTTGGTTAAATTTAGTCAAAATGTGGATGAATGACTTTAAATGTATCAACTGACTTACATTTCAATTTTGCTTGATATAGTAATGTCAAGTTTGTTGTTGGCTCTTCAAGATCACAAATTTATGGAAATAGCCTCATTCTTTCAGCAAGGTTATAATCACATATTAAATATTCACTATTCCTACACTGCTACAGCTTTAGTAATTAGTATGTTAAAATTACATTATTCAAAATGGTGTACATCATGTATATACCGTAATAATGTACATCAAAATTTTATTGCATCTTGTTATATCTTGCCACAAGATCTATGAATGGGCAGATTGATGCATGTGTATAATAATGGTATTATATAATTATTTTTTAGGAGTTTATTTGTTTGTTGATTACAGCTGTAATTCTGTTGCATGGCAAAGCAGAATCATTTATTTCTTAACTTGTGTGTTTATAAGGGAATTGAGATGTTTAAATAATATTATGCTACAGAACATTATCATTATTTTTTATTATTATTATTATTATTATTATTATTATTACATGTATTACCTCCACCAGGAGGTTATGTTTTTCCCCCTGTTCTGTTTGTTTGTTTGTTTGTTTGTTTGTTTGTCTGTCTGTTGGTTTGTTTGTTTGTCTGCCTGTTGCCCGGATATCTCAAAAAGTATTGCACTGATTTTCAGAAGGGTTGGCCATTATTCATACATGCATGCATGTGTTGGTCTTGTGAGCTAGCCTGGTTAGCGGAATGCTCGTTTTCTTTTTAAACATCTCTAATAACCCACTGGCAGAGGTATATATGCAGTCTCTGACTGCTCTCTAGTTACTAGTATTACTATTACTATTATTACTATTATTACTATTGTCATTATCATTATTATTATTATTAATAAATTATTATTATTATTATTATTAAATTCTCTTTACCAAAGCTAAACATTTGCTTCTCAATCTAAACTACCAAAAAACATCTACCTATAATTTTACTATGTGTTATATCAATAACTCTCTTCCTACCCGCAAAAACCTTTCAGATGGGGTATTATCATCAAGTTCTGGCTGTTCCTTTTGCTTACACCCAGAAACTCTCCTACAGATGGTTGCCGGATGTCAATCATACCTTGGACGTTTTACGTGGAGACACGACTCTATTCTGAACTTTCTTGCCAAGACCCTACAAACTGCCAATTGCTCCAACCTTTTTGTTGATCTTCCTGAATTCAAAAGCCCCTCAATAATAACTGATGACACATATCGTCCAGATTTACTCCTATCTACTTCAAAGGGATGTCTATATATAGTCGAACTTACCGTGGGATTTGAATCCAACCTTCAAAACAACGTAGAGCGCAAAAAAGCCAAATATGCAGAAATAGTTAGACAACAAACTGAACACTTTAGCACTGTTAAATTTGTTAATCTCTCGATTGGTTCACTCGGTGTTTTCACAAAAGAGTGTACCTCCTTTATAGCAATGTTAAACAATGTAGGAGTTGATGTGAAGCATCAAAATTATTATGTCAGAAAAATGATATCTATTGCCATCAGAACAACCTATTATATTTTTTGCTGTAGAAATTTTAAGGAATGGATGAATCCTGTAGCAGTAGCTTATTTGTATATTACCTCAATGAGTGAGATTTACAATTGTTTGTTTAGAAAAAAATCATATAATAAAGTTTCCATTATTATTATTATTATTATTATTATTATTATTATTATTATTATTATTATTATTATTATTAAATAATAATTATCATTAAGTATTATAATTATTATGATCATCATCAGCAACAGCACCACTACCACTACCACCACCATGCATTATTATCAGCAGCATCATCATCATTATCATCATCATCATCTTTATTTTTTATTTTTTATTTTAAAAACATATTTTAATTAATTAATTACAATTAATTGCATTTGCCCCAAGAGCGAAACGCTCATCGAGGGGGCTCACGCCAAAGAAACATTTTACAAGATTGACAGTCACAAGTTACGAACAGAGAAAAGTTTTGAAGAGAATAATAGGATAACAAGAATAAACTATACAGTAATACAAAACATGCATCTCATGTACAAAGTGTAATCATCTTTATCATCATCATCTGCCATCATCATTATCATCATCTTTATCATCATCATTGTCATCATAATTGTCGTTTTGTCAAATGTTCTTACACTTCATACTACTGTACATGTTTATCATCAATCTTTGTTGTATTAATTCAGGTCTCAGGTTTTTAAAGTCATGTTTGAGAATGAAGATGGCCTTAACACAGTTTGTTTGGATGACCCTATTCTTTTACCAAATATTTCCCCTGAAACATTTCTACATCTGTTAGAATTTCTCTACACCAACTGCTGTTCATTAAGTGAGGAAAATGTGAGTTAATTGACCCTCGGTATATTTTTATTTGTATTGTGAGTATTCACGCCTTCTTTTTCGAAGTCTGTTGTGGGGCGGGGCAATAACCTTTTACAAAATTATACAACAGTAATTAGGGGGTATGGTGCTCGGGCACAGGCCACTTGCTCACAATAAATAAATAATCAGTGCCGGATTAACCATATGGCAAAAGCGGCATATGCCGCGCTTTTAGGGGCCCCGCGCTGCCTGAAGCTGCCTTAGCGCGAGGCCCCAGAAAGCGCGGGACCCCAGAAAGTGCGGGGTCCTAGAAAGCGCGGGACTCCAGAAAGCGCGGGGCCCTAGAAAGCGCGGGGCTCCAGAAAGCGGGGGGGGGGGCAGAAGGCGCGTGCGCCGGAGAAACCGCCGTTACGATGAGCCAGGATCACCCCCTGAATTGCAACAGAGTCCAGCCGACAAGTTCAGAACGGGTACGTTCTTGGTGATCATCGATAATGTCGATGCCGAGTTAAAAAAGCGACTGGAGGCATACTCTGGTATTGCTCCTCAATTTGGTTTTTGCGAAAGCTCAAGACACTGCCAGACGATGTAGTGGTTTCAAGCGCGGTGAACCTTCATAATGCGTACCCTTCCGATCTTGAAGCCAGTTTGTCCGATGAGCTGGTGCAGTTTTCTGCTTTCCTGAAGACGGAGTTTGCTGAGAAAACATTTGATACGTCCACCTCTTCTGCATCTCCTGCAGTTTCTTCAGCCCCAGATCCTGTTTTGTCCGAGACAAGCCTTAGTGATGCTGACGTCGCTGCATGTGATCACCAAAGATGACGACGACGTTGTCTTGAAAGTGGAGTCTCTGGAGTTAAGAATGTACAAACTTATTGTGGAAAACAAATTGGAAACTGTATTTCCTAACACAATAATTGCATTGCGCATTTACCTGTGCCTCATGATCTCGAACTGTTCTGGTGAGCGATCGTTCTCCAAATGTCGACGCATCAAGGATAAGTTTCGGTCGTGTATGACTCAGAAGCGGTTAAACAACGTTACTCCGCTGAGCGTGGAACACGAACTTTTACGAGAAATAAACTTATCAGCCCTTATTGATGATTTTGCTCGTCTAAAATCCCGTAAACCTAATCGGTTTCTACAGAATGAGAAACACTTTATATACATGTTTATACAGTTATACTCATTTTCTCTGTTTATACTTGTATGTACTCAATGTCTACTAGTTTAACTTTTTTAAATAGTTTATTCTTTTAATTTCTTTATACTCTGATACATGTATATAGTAGAGAGTTTCAAAGACGTGGAGACAAAAGGATGAAAATTGAACCATAATTTTTTATCATATTTACAATGTAATAGCAAAATGTTCCAGTACAAATTTCTTCCCCCTCCTGTTTAGGGGCTCCTCCCGGCTTCCGCTCAGCGATGCCGTCAATGTTCATTATTAATTTGTCACAAATGAAACTATATATAGGAAAGGGGCCCCGCGCACCCTTAATCCGGCCCTTGGCTCACATTCACGGCGCCCTGGATCTGATAAGCGTTCACACAGAAAGCTTTTCATGGCTTTTGTAGCTATTTTGTGGCTTTGAGGCTTCGAATTACAAGGAATATTGAATAAAAAGCGTGGGCACCACTTTGGGCACTCCGGCACTATGAAAACGTGTTCACATTAGTGCCCGTACCCGGGCACGGTGCCCAGGTACTACCTCAACGCACGGTGCCTGGTTTTGATTAGTTTGAGTTGGCCCGTGCCCGGGCACCTAGTCTGAACAAGGGGTTAGACAGAAAAAATCTTGAAGTACGGGAATGGCCTTCGTTCATTTCTACGTAAAAGCTTTCAAAATTATCGAATTCCCCGATTGTTGGTGATATATTTATCTGTCATTCTCTGAAAATTTGGAACTTCAAAGAAATTTCCCTTAACCACTAAGCGATATTTTTGAGGGAAGCGACTTTTTGCTTATGTTTTGGCTAATTAGTTCCACCCGAGAGCTTACGAGACAAAAGAAAATGTCGCTTCGCGCGACATTTTTTGGAAAACCGCCTTTTACTCTCCCTTGAATAGAACGGCACTTGAAAGAAAAGTTTACCTTGAATTTTACTTTACATCGTCCTTCTCTATTGCTATTTACTCGTTTTTCTTAATTTTGTTCGTATGGAAGTTTAGCACGAAACTTTAACGTAATCTAAAAAAAGGTTTTTCGGAAACAAATTCCCCTCTGAAGGTATACGGTAACCTTAAGCTATCATTGGCAACTCTTGAAAACAATTGTTAAATATAGTGACACATTTTTGCTGTAGGTAGTCGATGTCCTGGTTAGTGCGGCTGAATATTCCTTGGATGAATTACAACGGGTATGTATAAACAACGAAAATTTTGTTGGAGATAATCTTCTATAATTGCTGAAAACTCATCCAATCAGAAAGTCCTTTTTAATACTGTTGATAAGCTATTGTATCGAAAACCAGAAAAACGCTATCCTACAGAAACCACGACTACCCAACTTGTTAATAACTTTGTTAATTTCTTTCATGAGAAAATTGTTAAAATACGGAAAGAATTATCAGATGATGTCTGTCATGCCAACAACCTTTAGTCAGATGAACGACCCTGTAACATCGAGCTCGGGCAATTTGAAATCATGAATGATAATCAAGTTAAACATCTTTTGGATAAAATCAAATCAAGTGAACTTGACCCCTAGGAATGCCTGTTTTTACTAAGACAGTAAATTTGTCTTTGCAAACTGCCACTATGCCCACTCAGTTGAAAACAGCAATGATTAAGCCAAATTTGAAAAAAGTTTCCCTCGATTCCGAGATATATCCTAATTTTAGGCCGATTTCAAATTTAAAGTTCATTGCTAAAGTAATTGAAAAGGCTGTCGCTTGCCAACTGGAGGTTCACTTAACTATGAACAATATGGACGAACCGTTTCAATCCGCTTACAAGAAGCTCCACAGTACCGAAACAGCACTTCTCAAAGTACAGAATGACATACTCATCCAAATAGATAAGAAGAACTGTGTAGCACTGTTATTGCTTGATATATCTGCTGCATTTGATACTGTGGATCACGGGTTGCTCATTGCAAGACTTTCAAATCGTTTTGGGATAAAAGGTCAAGCTCTGAAATGGTTTGAATCTTATCTTCATGACCGGAAGCAGTTTGTGATTATCGATAATGTTAAATCTAACAGCAAACCGCTACAATGTGGAATACCTCAAGGATCTGTGCTTGGCCCTATCTTATACGGAGACATCATCCGAAGTCATGGCCTCCAATACCATCTGTATGCTGATGACACCCAACTTTATTTATACTTTAAACCGACTGAATCAGACAAACAAACCTGTATGACGCGCATTGAAGCCTGCATTACCGAGATAAGATCGTGGCTATAGCACACAATATGTTAAAACTGAATTGTGACAAGACAGAGTTCCTCGTTTTTTGTACACCCCGCCAACAGTGTCCACTAATTGACTTTATTCAAGTTGCCAGTGACCATATAAAACCATCTTACTCAGCTAATAACATTGGAGCTATTTTTGATCAGCATATGTTTTTTGACCAGCACGTTGCAAACATATGTAAAGTATGTTACTATCATCTACGAAACATATATATAGCTAAAATCAGAAACTGTTTATTGACATCTGATACTGAAACCCTAGTTCATGCCTTCATCACCACTAAACTTGACAACTGCAACTCGCTATTATATGGCATCACGGAATTTTTACTCGATCGTCTTCAAAGTGTTCAGAACTCTGCAGCACGACTTATAACACGTTCTAAGAAATATGACCATATAACCCCAGTGCTTATAAACCTGTATTGGTTACCGGGTAGGGATAAAACGCGGATGCGGATGGCGGACGGCGGATGCGGATGGCGGATGGCGGATGAGAAAAGGCGGATAGAGGATAAAACGCGGATGAGAAAATGCGGATGGGGGATAAAACGCGGATGGGCAAAATAACGGGGGAACATAAAATAAAATGATATTAGATATAAAACCCTGTAGATATAAAACGAAAGAGAAAGAGAATTAAAAAAAAAGTATCGAAAGTATCCAGATTCACATTGTTTTTCATCCTCATGGGAATAAAAAACAATGTGAATCCGGAACCTTTTGTTCTAGTATAAACGGGGTCTTAGTGATCTTTATTTGAACAAGGAATCTTACATTTATATAACAAACGTGTATAATAAACTTAAAGTTGAGATAATATGATTTAAAAAGATATTTACAATGAAACAATATTATTGAAACAATTCTTAAAACTTCTAAAGGACTAGACTTCATTTGTAGTACCGTGATCCTATTTTATATATTTATTATAGCTTTGCCATGCTATATATATTGCAGAATACAAGTATCAGGCTGGGTGAACGCAACAGCTAATGCCAATTACTGCACCCCCAAACCAATTAAAACCAATTTCAAAAACTCATCAATAATTCAAGAGAAAACACAAGAAAATCAGTACCAGGTCCGTGGTTTTAAATCAATGTGTGATAAAGAATCCTCCTGATTTACATAAACTTTGGGGCTTTGGTTTTCTCGGCTTAGACAACGTTATTTTTCAAACTTACTACGCCAATGAACTTACCAAATGGGTCGTTTTTGAAGCTATTTAAAACATTCGCAGTACGTGTTTTATCAGATCTAAAATACTCGGCTATCGCCTCGTGTTTTAAATCTGATAAAACACTGCTGCTAGCGCTCATGTTTTAAATATTACTTAAACAATCATATAAAATAAATGTACACACATACATTATGTATTTACATACACATATGATATGCAATATTCTAAAAACAACATGATAGTGAGTTTGTAAGACAAACGCTCTTCCATGTCCGTGGATCGTCTACGTTATAAGTATTTTGCAATGCCAAGATGTAATGGTTTTGAATAGTAAGTGCTTAAAGTTAGTTAGTGTGATAGTTTTCCTTGTAATGGATTTGGGTAGTGTGTTCCAGATTCTTGTTGTCCGAATTGTATAGGATTTTTGATAGGTAGAGGTGTTAGATGATCTTGTTTGTCTGTGATTTTGAAGAGTTGCTTGGATGTTTTTATTCAGAATGTTGATATATATATAGAAGAGACTTATGCCTTTATTAAATATACAGTGCATGATTCCGATACAATAACAAAGGGAAAAGGTTTAAATTCAGCCCAGTGTCATTACCACTTATATAAACTTAACTTTCCGTTTGCATGCGCGTTCTTAACAACAACAGGAAATGCGGCTGATTCATGCCACAATGAGAACAGTACTGTGCTTTCTAATCTATAATCTCGTAAATTCGTAATATTGCTTGAGTCGTTAGCGATGTTTATTCAGTAGATATAGACAAACTTTAAATTTTGAAAAACAGCTTGCCTTCGATTAACACTATGTAACGCGTATTAAACCTTGATTTCTTCCGACATTTTAAATTCTCTTTCGTTTTATATCTACAGGGTTTTATATCTAATATCATTTTATTTTATGTTCCCCCGTTATTTTGCCCATCCGCGTTTTATCCCCCATCCGCCTTTTCTCATCCGCGTTTTATCCCCCATCCGCCTTTTCTCATCCGCGTTTTATCCTCTATCCGCCTTTTCTCATCCGCGTTTTATCCTCTATCCGCCTTTTCTCATCCGCGTTTTATCCTCTATCCGCCTTTTCTCATCCGCCATCCGCCATCCGCATCCGCGTTTTATCCCTACCCATTGGTTACCTGTCAGGCAACGAGTTATATTTAAATTACTACTCCTGACCTATAAGGCTTTACATGGCTTGACACCTGGCTATATTAGTGACATGCTAGAGACTAGACTTGCTCCAAGTCCGCCTCTTAGGGCTATTGAAAAGGACTTTGAGAAAGTCTAGCTAGAGACCTATAAGCCCATTAGAGAATTACGATCATCTACACGTCTGCTCTTAAGAACTCCACCTGCAAGATTAGTCCGCTATGGAGAACGTTCATTTCAATATATCGCACCCAGGTTGTGGAATTCATTGCCTGAGGATATTCGTCGTTGTGAATCTATAACCAGTTTCAAGACGAACATAAAAACGCATCTTTTTAATCAGGCCTACAATTTAGTTTAGTTCTTTATCAACTTTTCTTAACTTTTCACGATTTTTAGAACGTTTTGAATTTTAAACATTATTTATCTTTAAACATTATTTAGCTATATATATTTCTTAATTAAGTCTTCTCATTTAAAATTGTAAAGCGCCATTGGGCTATACGGAAACGGCGCTATAGAAATTTTTGTATTATTATTATTATTATTATTATAATAGGGGTCAAAAAATAGGCGTACGGACGTACGATTGCACGCCGAAGTTAGCTTGCCGTACGCCCGGAGGCATCTATAGCAAGCGTATATGTTGTACATGAGCTCATTCGTGTTTTCTTTACAAACGACGAACAACAAACGTGGCGTCGCTTCGCTTACCGGCACCATCTTATTAAAGATGTACATTAAAGTACAGTAAAAACCCGCTAACAAGAACCTACCACTATTACCACTATTAAGAACCTCAGGCTGAAATTAAGAATTTATTTATATAAGAATATAAGAACCTATCCCAGGCTGACTTGGTAAAATGTAGGTTCTTGTTAGCCGGTTTTTACTGTATTACAGAGGTCTTGTTTTTCACAAGGATAGGGAGACTGGGGTTTATAATGTAAACATTTTTACTCGCAAAAAGATGTTCTCAAACGTCGACCTCATTCAATCTCAAAATATAGACTGGAGTTGCACATCATGTTGTTATATAGAGAATAATGCATGGATGTGCGGAAATATGACATTTATTTCGAGTGTTGACTAGGATACCTCACGAGTGAGCAAAGCGAACGAGTGAGATATCTTGGGCAACACGAGAAATAATTAAATGTCATATTTCCAAGCATCCCTGTATTGTTTTGTTTGTTATATAATTGCATCAGTTGTCCTGCATGACTCAACTTTTGTACCTTTTCACTTGTCCCCCCCAAAAAAAAAACTTGCACTCCTAGATTTCTTCTAGCTACGTGCCTGGTCTGACATTTTAGTAAAAACTTTTATTTGAACATTTACTTTATTACCTGATATATACGTTTATTGGTACATATATTTCTTTACATTGTTTTACTGACGACAGCTTATGAGTACAGAGAAACCTCTAATTGAGAAACGCCAACCGATCGCTGCATGCACTAGGTCGAAATCACAGCCTCCTCGGGCCGCCCCAGTTAGTACTCAGTGCAGTTAGGTGGTGTACCCGTACCTGTACGCAAGTAAATCGGGGTTCCCCATCTAGTATTTCGTCCTCCCAACTTGTGTCTTCTTTAGAAACAGAATTATTTTGTAATATACCTCAGGCTCCTATCCCAATATGGCCCAAAATCCAAACCCTGACGAAATTCTCGAAAACTCTTTCAATGACGTACATGTACATTTCGAATTTCACATAACATGAAGTTTTCAGTCATGGGTGATCAGGAGGTTACGGGTTCGCTTTCTGAGTATATCCTACATTGTAGCTCGAAAAAAATATTCTCGAAACTTAAATCAAAGCACCTCATTGTTTTTAGTATAAAGTGAAAAGGTGGAACGAAGCCCTTACCACCGTTTCACTTTAACACTGCCTACGTAGCACTGATTTTCATTCTGTTTTTTATATAGATATGTGGTCAGTTCATGGCGGACTCGCTTAGTTTATCAACTGCTTGTGCGGCTATGCAGGTATACCACGCAGCTACCTAGTAACATAAAGGGCCATAAAGGATGATGTAAAACTACGAACATTCTTAAACATGATACTTCAACGTTTCTTACTTAAAAAATATCTATTTTTTTGACTGGAGTTTCTTTTTAAAATTTTTTTGACTATAGGTTTATACTAAAACAATTAGACAACTCACCCTTGTTGTCTATGTTTCATTAACTATCAGTTCATAGACAACTCGGCGTGGTCTTAACCAATTCCAGTCCTCCAGCCGTTTTCTGAAGGCGTTTGTAAATTTTGGACGGCTATTTAAAAAAGACGGATTTGGGGCGGCTGCATGTGTATAAGATTGACGGCTAATTTTGGCTCGATCAGTGTACCTTTCTTACATTTTCTTGGAGAAACTCGTGGAATGCGCGTGTAAAATTGAATACGTCACTTGACGTTTTTTGGAAGAGCGAGCTTCACTCTCGGTCGTTTAGTGCTTCTCGAATACGATCCTTGCTCACAGTTGACTACTCAGTGGACATTATCTCTTAGGAGTGGTCAAAAATACGTTTATGGGGCTTATGAAATGAAACATTCACTTTGGGAGCATGCCCCAAGACCTCGCTGAGAGGGGTCCGTCCTTTGCCGCGAACATACACTGCGCTAAATTTACACTTTATAGCGTGGCACAGGTGGTACGTGCTTCTAGTGCGGTCGAATAGGGTTAGTACTTGGATGGGATCATGGGTGACCTGGCACCTTGGCTACATGTATATGAGTAGAGTTGTTGGTTCTCCCCTGTATGAGATTTGTAGCCAAATATAGTCTGAATTGCATGAAAGTGAGGTTCCTACCGTTTCCTACCAGAGGTTTTCTCTCCTTTCTTGTCTTACCGCTATAAAATTATGAGAGAAAACCTCTGGAACCAGGGTATAATTGGGTACACTATATAACGTTAGTTTTACGGAGGGAGGGGAACCAGAGAACCCTGAAAAAAAAACCTCGAGGCAGGCTAATCTGATACAGGTTTAACCAATCATATCACCCTAGTACGTAATAAGAAGTTTTATAGCGAATCAAAACTCTGTTTGAGGGTTATCCAATCAGAGATGGTGAACACGTTCTGTTCAGCTAGAATTCTATTGGAGCGGTTTGATCAATCATCGTACCGCTTCCTACCAGAGGTTTTCTCTTCTCTCTCGTCTTACCGCTATAATTAAATTACGGGAGAGAAAACCTCTGGGACCAGGGTACCCCAATTAGTTCTGTGAGTTAAATACATTTGACACTTAAATAGGTCTTATATAATGTATATATTCTACACTCGAAATTTTCCTTCACCAAAATTACCTAGTCTATCCAGTTTAATCAAGTGAAATGTCAAATATTACTTGTAATATACCCTAAATGACTCCTGACATTACCATGCAAATTATATATACAGAACTCGTGGCCAACCTCTTGGCAACGGCTTCCATATAGCTCTGAGGTCAGAGCACTGCACTAGCATTGCAGGGTCGTGGTTTCAATTCCTAGCCGGAAGGCTTTGTTGTTGCATTTTTCGCAACTGCATGGTCCCGGTTTAAGTTTGGTCCTATAATGTATATATTCTACACTCGAAATTTTCCTTCACCAAAATTATGTAGTACCTAGTATATTACACTTACATAATTACTTTACATACATGTACATACATGCACTTTGGACACCCAAGTTACAATTCCTGGCTAATCACTGCAACTCGGGCTTGTTGTAATTGTTTATTGCGTTTATACTGTTGTAAATTTTAAGAAAGAATTATTTATATTTTTCTCAGGTTTCTGTGATGTACGACTTAACAGATTTAAAGGACACAGTTCTTGCATACATAGAAAAGCATGCTGAAGAAGTTTTTAAAACAAAAGGATTTCACGAGCTGTCCGCTGAAGCTTTCAGCACGTTATTAGAAAGTGATAACCTTAGCATCGACGAGATTGATCTTATTGGCTTCGTGAGAGAATGGGCAACTGTTAATTCGGTATGATTTATGCGATACTATTGACCCTTCATATGCATACTGTACTTCAGTTTCTTCACTTTGGGGTAATTACTCGGGCTACTTGTGGTAGGCCGAGTCTAGGTTTCGGCTCGGTTTTTTTTTTGTTTTTGTTTTGTTTTTTTGGGTGTCACGATTTTGCATTTTTGTACTTTTTGCTTCCGCTACTATTCATACTTCCGGTGAGTTGTTAGCCGTGTGATCATGGATAGTAAAAAGACTGGATTGGAAACTTGATGGCGTGAGTATAACAACCTGGTTGCAATTGACAAGCTTAAAAAACCCGAGTATATTCAAAGTTTGGGATTAATACAGCCTAAAATGATAATCGAATTGTCTGTAAATACGACAAAGCCACAATACGACAAAATGCCCGTCTATTCTTACTCATTTTAAAAGAAGATATCAAGGTTTACTAGTTAAAATATGCATCCCAAATTCCGAGCAAAACAAAGCACAATTTGGGGACGCCAGTTTCTTCAAAACAACACAGGAATCATCAAAACAAAGATCAACAACGCTTACCCCGAACGCTCGATTGTGGCTTAGGCAGGTTTGTAAGGCGATAAAATCATTTGAAACGTCAACATAGTCATCTGAATGTGAGGATATGAAGAATTTGAAGAAAAGTTCACTAAAAACCTCAGTAAAACAAGCGTACTCACGCCATTCGTGACATCACAATTTGCAAATAGGTTTCAACATCTCTCGAGCAAAGAAAATCGCTTTTCAGCCAATCGGTGGCCTGGAAACACCTCACGTGACTATTAGTTTCCAATCCACTCATTTTACTATCCATGTGTGATGGAGTGAGGCCGTGACTCATGTTGTAAGTTCTTTGCTCCTTTTACTTTTTTTTTTTTATCAAGGTGTTCTTGCACAATGTTGGTAGATTTTGTAGTTCAACAGTGATCAGATGTGACTTGTGCAATAATAAACATGCTCAATGTTGTTTGTGTTGTCAATTTTACAAAACTGAACTATATACTGTATATCGAAATATAGTAAGGTTAGATATACTGCCGAAACAGAGAATGTAGGACAGGCTTGGACTGGGCCCAATATAGGGACCTTGCCATTTCAGCTGTGAGGGGGCCCAGGCCTATAGGGGGACAATCCGAGAAGCCTCTAGGGAAAATGTTCTGGGAAAATGTTCCGGGCGTTGTTCTGGAAAATACGGTATATTGAACTGTTCTAATGAAGAGGATTTTCATTATTAGGTTGCACTTGGAAAGTTAGTCAAAGAGTTGACGAAGGATATTGTCCATCATCTTCGTCTTGCGCTACTATCTCCAGAAGAACTGTCGTTAGTTGAATCTGAAAATGAAAAAGATCTACTTATCCCGGTAAGGAATTTATACTATTAAAGGTGGCTCCCTAGAGTTTTAGTTTTTTCATGGCTTGTTACGTTCAGTCATGATAAAGTCTATGGTTATTGCTGTCTATAAAATAACTACATAATTGTTCTGTATACTGGACTGCATGCAGAAGGAGAACCACACTTCCGCTGCACATCTCCAGTTTTCTTCGGTCAAAATTTCTAAAAATTGTCACCTGGTCAGCTTTATTCACATAGAACACTACAGCTAAATATTAGGGAAAGTTGTCAACACAGATTTTTCGCTATACACTTAATGGATTAAAAAGAGTAAGTTTTTCCTATTTCTTTATGAACAAAATTTTAGAGAGTTTTACCGAAGCGAATGTGTGATATTTGAGCATTTGTATCGCTCGGAAGGCTGCTGACGTGACAGAATATCAACTCGACAAGATTGCGATTTACGCATGTGCCGACGCCATACTCGTTACCAGTCCCTTCTTAAAACTACCGCAGGAAGCCACCTTAAAGATGAAATGCAACGTACAAATTGCATGGTTTATCTTAAAGTATATATTAACTTCTTATTAATCGAGACCGCGATCATTACGGGAAAATATCAGACCGATGTCTTGACAGTACGGACCGCTCCCGTAGGGCGATGTCTATACATTAAAGCCCGAGGTCTGATATTTTTCCGTATTAATGACCAAGCGGACGAGGTTAATAAGACGTTTATTATATGACTTTTTGAAATAACATGCCTTACATCAGTTAGATGATACGTACTTATAGTATGACGGGACTGTGACCTCGTTTTCAATGTTGTTGCTCTTGTTGTTATCGCTTTTGGAATCCTTAAACTCACTTCCAGATTGCTCATCGTCCGACTCATACATTATGGAATTCACAAAAATTTTCGGTTTTATTTCGTTGTTCTTGTGTAAACAAAATGTCTCGCAAAACCCGTAATCGACCGCGATCGATTACGGAAAATAATCGACCGGCACGTGACGCGTCTCAGCCAACGAGAACACTTGATTTCAACGGAAGTAACTTGTGCCATATAATAAAATGAAATAATTAGGTTGACAAAGTTTTGTTGAGAAATTCTGTGTATTTCAAGAACGGGTGATGAATATTATTGCCCAGCAGATAACTTTTAAAAGGACCATATCGAACACGAATACATTGAGAAGGCTAAAATATTTAAAGTGCCTATAAACGCAATTAATATATTACTGATATGGATTCTATAAAAAGTGAATAGTTGAATGCCAAAATATTTTCTGACTTGAACGTTTATTTGTTGTTATATTGAGGTTTGTATTTCCATAATGTTAATGAGGATGACGTCAATGTAGGCATTTGTGTGTGTTTTTCTCCTTTCTTATGATAAACCGCTTGAAGATTTTAATGAAAAAAATGACAACTATAATATAGAAGAATTAAGCGTTTCAAATAACGCAGACTTAATTTTCGTTCCATAGGCACTTTAAATTTGGCACATCTTGTAATCTCTATATATTTACATGCTTATAGAGCTCTTGTATGTGTAATGTCTCTTTTTTCCAAAGTGTCTATAAACTCAAATAAGATATTACTGATATGGATTGTATATAACGTGAATAGTTGAATGCCAAAATATTTTTTAATTTGAACATTTATATTATTTGTTGTTATATTGAGATTTGTATTTCCAAAATTGTGATGAGGATGACGTCTATGTAGGCATTTGTGTGCGGTTTTTTCTTTTCTTATGATAAACCGCTTGAAGATTTTAATGAAAAAAATGATAACTATAATATAGAATATACTATTCAAGTATTCCATTAACATGTGAATTGGTAATATTTCTCGTGTAACAGAACATTGTGTATGCAAATTATGCCTACATAGACGTCATCCTCATTACCATTTTGGAAATACAAACCTCAATATAACAACAAATAAAAGTTCAAATCAAAAAATATTTTGGCATTCAACTATACACATTAAATAGAATCCATATGCAGTAATATCATATTTGGGTTTATAAGCATAGAGATCATATAAATACTAGAGGGGGCATCCTATCTTAATTTCAGTCAACCGCGGGTAACCAATTGAACGCCGCCATCTTGGATTTTTTTGGAGGCAAACATTAGGCGCGTTGGTTGGCAAAGGACTGGGTCTGGTACATTTGCCAACCAATTGACTGAAATATCATAGGTAATGGCGGCTGCCATGTGGTTACCAAATGTTCCCACCAATGCCCCCTCTAGTATTTATATGATCTCTATGTTTATAAGCACTTTAATAAGAACTATAAGCTTTTCAAAACTTCAGAAATCTACTTTCGACGACAGTGAGATATTTTTTGCCGATTTTTCATGGATGGATTTTTCATGTACGTCACTCTTGATATTTTTTAAGGCATTTCCAACAATGCGCCATTTTTAATTTGACAAGATTTCCAGTTCAGAACCATCAATATCTCCAAAACGTAATTTTCCATTAAAATGTTGTCGTTGGGGTGGTGGGGTCGCTTATTGTCTAGCTTAATAAATTGGAGGTATGTCCAGTACAGACATCGTCGGATAGCAGATGGTAACAGATGGTAACAGTTTAGCCTGCGTTGCAGCCTCTTCGGGGAGGGCGAGAGCTTTCTTGGGGGACTAGTAATAGTTTGTAACAGAGTGTGGAAGAGTTAAGGTTTAGAGTATACGTAAAGTATACGGATGGTACAGATGGCAGCACATGGCAACAAATGGTATAGCATCTGGTAACAAATGGTAGCAGATGCCAGATAGTAAGAGGTATTAGCAGATGGTAACATACGATAACAGGTGGTAGTGGAGTTAGAGTGTAGAGCATATGGTGCGGATGGCAGCAGATGGTAACAAATGGTAGCATCTGCTAACAATTGGTAGCAGATGGCAATGTGAATAACGCAATTGACTTTTTTATTGTGATTGAAGGGATCTGTGCCATCGGTACCATCCTAACCATGCATGGGTATTCGGTATTAAACAGCATGGTCAGTTTGCAATCGGTCGTAATCAGTCACCATTTGTGGCAGCTGTATGCCGATGGTTATCAGTTTACAATCTGTTGCGATCAGTTACCATTTGTGGCAGCTGTATACCGATGGTTATATTGAACATAGATGATAAATTGAAGAACAATCTTTACGCCAACGTCACAGAATACTCGGGGCTCCCTAATTAATTCCTTTTGTTCGGGGCCCGTGGGGTTTACCCACCTTTCCCACCATGTAGTTGCGCCACTGCTTAAACCTATTACTGCCTACACTTTTGTGTGAGTAGTTTCAATAAATAACAAGACGCCTGGTTGAGGCGTTCACTTGGGCTGGCAAGTCACGCTCACTTGTGTGAAGTATGCACCATATTCCCCCGTCGCCCAGGCTCGGTACACTCGCGCGGAGCCTGAGTCGAAGGTGAATATGGTGCATACTTCACAGAAGTGAACATATTTACGATCAAGGAGTTGTCAGCCACACCACTGTTAAATAAACTACAAAGTCAGTCAGTCAGTTTCGAAATGTACCAAAAACGTGCAAGAACACCTTGATCAAAAGGCAAAGCTGTTCAACTTTTTGTTCAACTCCAAAAGCTAAAAGAGCAAAGAACTAACAACATGCCTCACGGACTCACTCCGTCACACGGCTAACAACTCACCGGAAGTATGAATAGTAGCGGAAGTAAAATGTTCAAGAATGCAAAAAAAAAACGAGCCGAAACCTAGACTCGGCCTACCATGGGTAGCCCGAGTAATAAAGCATGGCTAGTAATTACGTATGCTCCTGAGTGTTGTTATAAGTCAGCCTCGTACCCAGGCGCGCCAGGGAAACCCTCCCGTCGCGTCCTCTCCACACCCCCGCGCGCTTAGCTCGCAACTTTCCCTAGCGCGCCTGGGTACGAGGCTGGTTATAAGTCTAGGCACTTTTTATTTGAAGGTGAAATTAATATCAGATGCGTGGAAATACCACGCCTTAAAATCTTCATCCGCGTCTGCGTCAACTCGTGTGCGACGGCGATCTGGTACCAAATCAAGACCAAGATGACAGTGGCTACCAAACTCCGTGCAGCCAAAGGTGAGCAGTTTTATATATGACATGCACGACATGGATGCAAATATTGTAAATGGCTATCTCATTCAAATGCAAGTAACTGTATCTCAGGAAGCTCAACTTATGGCTGTTGAGCGCCAGCGAGTCGGCACATAATCGTTGCGTCTCCAGAGTTCGAGCCTTGAGCGACATTTTTGTCCCCGGATTTCTGGATATTGTCAGTTACTGACAATAGAAAAATTCGTTGGCATTTTTTTTCTTTTGATGAACATAGCATTCACCAATTTCATTTTTGGAGTAATTTGGGCTCTCGGTAACAATTAGCCTAGTTTCTAGGCCTTTCGTTTCCGCCATTCAACTTTTGTCGGTTGCAGACGGAAAGCTAGTGATAAGGAAGCTAGGCTAGTGAAACTTCGTCGATTCGAGGTGAGCAGGCTTGTATTATTTTATGCAGATGGAAATAGTAAATGTCGGGAAACACTTAGGACATCATAATATCACAATTCTTCCTCAATAAACAACCAAGCTGTAAAGTGAAAGTGTTTACGAATTTTGCTAGGCCTTCCCCAGCGGGTCCGTTCGGATCACTTCCGAAACGCCTTAACCGAGGAAGACCTAGAAACTAGGCTAGGTAACAATGCCTTTTGTCGTGCGCAGATTGGAGACCATAAGAACAGTGGATTTTATTATCAATGATCCATCTCAGTGGCGTAGCCAGGATCAAAATATCAGCGTGTAATCAGCATCACGATTATCATTAGCAACAGAAACAAACTTCAAATTTCAAAGAAGCAAAAGTTCTTCCTTGAATTTAGCGTCAGACATTCAGGAGACTGGGGGGTGGGCAAATGTGTAGTTGGGGGGGCAGGGGCCCCTAGGCCCCCCCTTGGCTACGCCACTGATCCATCTACGTATACGTCAGAAAGCATTGTTAGCGAGACATCAAATCTCTCCAAATACGAACTGACCATGGCAAACTTTGAGGGTTTTATATAGCTCGAGAACTATACACCATATTCTCTTGAAATTTTCAGTGAATGCACCTGCCATGTTCTTCTGTTTATTAAAACAAACAAAAAATGCCAAAAAGTTTTTTTCACTTAAAGTGTTTATGCAACGAAATTTCACGCCAGCTTTTTATGATTGCATTTGCAAGAACACTTAAATTGACAGAGTAAGATCTTTCGTAGAATTTCGCTTCCTTGCTTCATTCTTGAGACTATTCAGGTTTGTTTGATATGCAAATATAACACTTATGACATCACAATGCACGATGACTTTTTGAAAGAGCATCGATTTTAGGATGGTCCAAATATTTTACACGCAACTACACAGGTTTAGTCATGGCTATACATACATGCAAATGCAAGTTTTTATTAAGTACTTTCGATAAGTCCTCTCCAAGAAAAACATACTTTTCTAAAAGGTCATTATGCAGTGTGATGTCATATAAGTATGACGTTTGCATATCAAACAAACCTGAATATCTCAAGAATGAAGCAAGGAAACGAAATTCTACGAAAGATGTTACTCTGTCAATTTAAGTATTCTTTGAAATGCAATCATAAAAATTTGGGTTGAAATTTCGTTGCATGGGCACTTTAGTAGACATTTTATAGATACAAACATTTGTAGACGGGAAAATCGAACGAAATATCTATGTAGTATATAAGCGAGATGATTTTGTGTTATATCTACAATAACTGATTAAACAATGATTTATTACCTTGTCTTTGTGCAGTTTCGTTAGTGTGCGTTATAAGAGTAAAAAAAGACAGGTATACCTAGCCCGCTTTGCTGAGATCTCGCTTATCCTATTATTTATTGTTAATTTTCATCTTGTGTTTATATGAGAGCCGAGCCAGCCCGCCTAGCGGAGATCTCGCTTTGTAAGACCGAGATCTCGGTTACCTGGGCTGGTTTTTTCCCATGTAAACACGATTGACCTCGCCTACCCGGGCTGGCACTAAAAACGTCGTACGCGCGACAAAATTTGTTTTTATCAGCTGTTTTCCGACATATTAACAATTCACAAGTTCTGCTTGTTCATCTACAGTTCATATTTAAAACAATGAGATTCCTTGTCTTACCATGCAGAACTGATAAACTACGCAATTAGCACAACAAGCAAGCCAGCCTACAATCTTGGACAAAACGGTTGTTACACTTAACAAAAAAATCGCATCAGTCTTGTTAAATGTAGTGTTTTTTGTTTATCCCCCTCCCCCCCCCCCCCCCCTTTCAATGTTGATTTCTACACAGAAAATTGAACCAAAAGTGGTTTCTTGCAATTAGGAACAACATTGCACAGGGGGGGCGGGGGGTTTTTCTTGCTAAAGTGGTAAAAAATATCTAATTCAAGTGAGGGTGATTTTTGAGGGCAGTGTAACAACAGGTGGTCCAAGATTGTAGCCCTTCTCGTGTAAACACAATAAAAATCATCTCGGCAAAGCGGGCTATAGCTCGGGTCCCCGGGCTGGCTCGTTTCCATATAAACACCCCCTTAAGGCTCTTTTCCAGTTATCCCAAAAACCAGCTCGCAGCGAGTGTTTGCATCTAATTAAAAACAACTCACAGCAAGCTGCGAACTAGTTTCTGCGATGAGTGGAAAATGTGCCTTTAGTCTCTTCCGCGAACGAGCGAGAGGAGGCAGCTGTTTTCTCAGGCTATAAACTCTAAAAAAATATTTTGAACGTAGCTTATGAAGTTACTGTTCATGACCCGACACTTTGATCTGGACACTTTTTTCTCTTTTTTTTTCCCGACACTTTGATCTGGAAGTGTCTTTGATGTACGTGTGTCGTGTGAAGACAGGTCGCGTATTGCAGTGTCCTGACGCAGGGATTGCTTTATATTCTGAGTGTCACTTTTTTGTGGCACCCGAAGCCATGGACACAGAAACGTGGCCTCCGGCAGCGAGAATACAAGCGATGTTTTTGACGCCAAGGATTTTGGCGGTCTTTTGACGACATCATGTTTGTGAAGAAAAGCATTGAGCACTCCGGCTTAGCTCGTCAGTCAGCTTTATAATTTTGCCTGTAAGTTTGTGCAGAATTGATAGCCACAGCCCGGCACACAAACGTTATGGACTCTGGCATTGTGGCATTGAGAATGGAGGCGGTGTTTTTGACGCGAGAGATTTTGGCGGCTTTTTGACGATCTCCGTGAAGCGAAGCGTTCCGCAAGCGAAGCGTTCCGCAGGTAAACACAATTGCACAAAATCGCAGTGTCCTGACAAGTTAGCGGCTAGATTGTCAGGCAGCTTTCTACTTAGCCTGGTACCCTGACCAGTCAAAGAATATGGGCCAGGTAACCACTAAAGACTTCTGCTTTCCTATTGGTTGAAATTTATGAGTAAAACTGCAATCGTCATAAGTGGATTTAGCCCTGATGACGCGAGAATGAGATTAGTGGTTACCTGGCCCATATTTCTTTTGAAATTGGGCCAGGGTACCAGGCTACTTTCTACTATACGGTGCCCTGACCAGTCAGTCACTACTGACGACTTGTTGGGTATATATAGCTTCGTATACTGGCTGTTTGACGGAATCGTACGCCAGGCTTGTGGAGAGGGAGAGGACGTAAGCCACGGACACAGAAACGTGGGCTCTGGGAACGAGAATACAAGATTAGTGAGAGAGTCGAATAAGTCAATCACCTCTTGAATAATCTTGATGAAGACACTAATCTATAGATCGGAGTTTCGAAACGTGGAGTAATGAACAGTAACTTTCACTTGAGAATTCACGTTGAGAATTTGTTCTGTTATCAGAGTTCCAATGGCTCAATAGTTAGAGCGTCCGGCTAGGTGTGGAGTTTTGTTTTTGTGCAGGGGGGTTGAAGTGCTGAACAGGACCTTTTTAAGAATTTTCCGGTGGGGGCGTTTACAAAAAGGGACTCTTCTAAGGCGGTCCGGGGCATGCACCCCCGGAAATGTTTGAAATTTAGAGTCTTGGAAATGCCATTTCCTGAATTCTGAAGGGTGATTTTTAAGAACACTGAAGGTCATGAAATGTCATAAAAACTAGTTAAAATACAACACATTTCAACAATTTTTCGATGTTGTGTTTTATACTGGGTTGACTTATCACCCCATTAAGATTTCTCGGGGGGGGTGAAGCCCCTCAGGCCCCCCATACTCTGCGCCTATATATGGTTGTGAGTTCGAGTCCCGTTTTTTTTAGACCCTGAACTGATTACCGTCCTACTGACGCCGTCAAAACGTCAAATAGTTTGTTCTTTCTCGACGGATTTGAGCCTATTGTATCAACCGCTGTGATTTGTTGAATATATGAATTGGCCTTTATAGCGACCTGTGATTGGTTTGCCGAGTGTTCGCCGGATTTCTTCAATTGTCTTTCTCGACGGATTGGACCCTTGTATCACCATTTCTGATTGGCTTAATTTTTCAACAGCTCTTTATCACAGAATAAATACTAAGAGAGTACGGATTGGTTTAACGGCGTTTTACTTTGTAGTTCTCGACTGATGTCACAGCTGATCGTCTTTGTCGTCTTTCGTTTGAATATGGCTATGCCTAGTACAAACCCGATGGATCTTGCAATATTCTCTATGAAGAACAACGATGAGATTGTTTTGCGAAAGATTTTCGATGAGTTATCGTCGAGGGTCAACAAGCGAAGGATGCTTGGCGCGAAGGAGCATTTTATCGAGATTGGGAAGACGCTGCATAGAAATTTCGGCGCTGAGATATATGTTCCACTATACGGCAAGAAAGACAAGAAGAAACCACGTATTGCTCTCTGGTAAGCGAATTTTTCTTCCTTAATGACTTACTAGTTTCTTTAAGTTTATTCGGCCTATAAAAACGTTCATTTCAATCGCCAGGGTTGAGACCACATGGCATGTCTGAAGCGTATTAAACCTTTTATTTTTGTTGTGAGTCTGAATTAATTTATTAATTTATCTACAATCCTGGACAAAAGTGCTTGGGACACCATGCGAAAATCGCCAAAATCGGCAAAGTGGCCCAACAATTTTGTCCAGGGTTGTCTGAAAATTACGAATTTATGAATTTTCAATAAAACAGCTTTTGAACTTCAGGGGCGGATTTAGGGGTGGTGGTTGGGTGGCTAGCCACCCCCCTCTTTGGTCTAGAAAAAATTATTAAAAGACGCTAAATATAATTATTGCATGTCTAACAGCTCTAGTTGACCGTGAAGTTGCAGTTTTCATTTGTTTTTTTTAAACAGTGTTTACATAAATATTTTATACTGTAAGTACATGTAACCCAAAAATACAACCCTTTTTCCATACTGCGGAGTGCTCAAACATGCCCTCAAATGGCTCTCAAATTGCTGGAAATGCCATTTCAGCTGAGACACAAGAACTCAAAAATTTCTGGGGAACCCC
This sequence comes from Paragorgia papillata, assembly GCA_035771165.1. Taxonomy (NCBI): domain Eukaryota; kingdom Metazoa; phylum Cnidaria; class Anthozoa; order Scleralcyonacea; family Coralliidae; genus Paragorgia; species Paragorgia papillata. The sequence continues at coordinate 3,064,219 of JAWNZC010000408.1, forward strand.
CTAGAAGGCTCAGCTTCACCCTAGGACACCCCCCCTTTCAACAATCCTAAATCCACCCCTGAACTTTGTAACTTTGCAAAAGATATACAGTTTAATAAAAGAGCCCCTGTCTCTGCTCCCCCTTACCCCCTCAATGGGGAAGGGATCACTGGAGCAGAGTCTGCAGAGTTCCCACCCACACCGGTACCACCTGCATGAGAGCTCTTATTTAATTTGCATATTCACCAAACCTTCTATACCCCACAAACATTTGCTTGTTCATGCATGTGGGAGTGTATTTGTGTCCTTTTGGAACAAACTGCGCAGAATCACTGTGTCCAAATTGTTTTTTTCTTCGATTTTGTTAAATTTGCCATTTTCAGACAATCCTGGACAAAAGTTCGTGGGACACCATCTGAAAATTGCCAAAATCGGCCCAACAATTTTGTCCAGGATTGTAGCTATTCTTTCTTAGTTTCTTTCCTAGTCTTACTATATCTAGGTGTGTATGTGTAGTGCAAGTGGCTAAAATTTATTCAGGGATTCCGACCCCTGCTTGTGTTTGTTTATAATCTTAAGTGTTTGAATGATACATGCTTCGGACCACCATTCCGAATACCCTATTATCGGCAAAATCTTTTAGCTTGTATTTTTTGCTACAATGCTAGTCTCAAAATCATATGATATTGAGACTAGCATTGTAGCAAGAAATACAAGCTAAAGGATTTTGGCTAAATTCCATAGTGTTGTAGACTACTTTAATCATAAAATAGATATTGAGGTCTGATGTTGTTTTACTCTATGACTGAGACACTGAGACAGGCCTACAATGTCTTTGACTTTGTTACCTTAAATTTGCATTCTCTGACATAGTATTAAAAAATTTTAGGTCTGAGCTGTCTGGAAATTGTTTATACAGTTCTGCTTCCTTGGTTCTGGTAGGTGATAATTCTCTTGTGGAGGAACTGAGAATTATGACTTCTATTGAGCTTTCAGTTATTGCAGGCCAAAAGCAATGACATAATGGATGGTGTGGAAGTACTGATTCACACTCTTAAAAACCTAGTATTGACAATAAGGAATGAGACAGATTTTTACCACAAGCACTAGGTGGACATTGAGGAATCAATGCCAAGGAGAGCTGGTAGACAAACTTTTCGAGATAATCACCCTGCTTGTGATGCTTCTGAGTAGAGCCATTACCATGCCTGTTTTAGACCACCTGAACTCAGAATTAAAGACCAGATTTGATGTTAGTAGTGTCAATCCTTTGGCTTTAGATGCTGAGTTGGAATTATGGTGCAAGTATTGTGTTTCTGATACAGTACTCTAAAATCTGTCAGATTTGATGCTTTTGAGAATACTAGCAACCCTTCCAGTTACTTCCTGTGAGTGAACGTTCATTTTCAGCTTTGTGTAGATTAAAAACCTATAATAGGAGTACAATGCTTAACACTCGTTTAAATGGTCTGGCTCTGATGGAAATTCGTCAAGAAATTGAGCCTGATGTCCAGCAGGTCATTCATAAATTCTCTTCTGGCAACAGAAGAATGGATTTGAGATTGTAGTAATTTTCTTCACTAAGTTTCCTGCAGTTGTATACTCATGTTTAAAACTGTTTTACTGCAACCAGTGATCACATGCATACCAAGGCAACATTCTTTCATATTAACTTAACTAATCAACTTTAGCAAACATCTACATTAAAATATTATATATAACATGCTATATAATACATACCATCCTTTTACTCTGCAGTATACTGTACCTGGCAATATTACATACTTTCATATACCCATAGTATACTGTATTTGTGTATAATAATACTGTAGTGAATATTTATAGACTAGTTCCATGCAATATTTATTTAATTTGGGGGGTAAAGGGTTAAGATGACCAGGATGGTGTGGAGAAATGAGCTACTTCACATCCATGAAATGTCCCAAATGGTCTGCTTTTTTAATAGCCTCTCCTAGCCAAACTTCAATGCTATTAAATCCCTGTTTCAATTAGATAGCAAAGGTGTGAAAGGCGAGTTTCTGGCGCCATAAAACCAGATTGCTCTGGGTAGGTGGAGCTCATAAGCCATGGCAGGCAGTCCACATAGGAGAAGGAAAACTCTGATTTCAAACCCCCCTGCTCTGGGTCATGTGGTAAAAAACTAGGCCAGGTCCTGTCTATGGGCCAGGCCATCCATGTCGGACTCACTGATTTTATTACTATAAGTAGCATTCTTTCAGTGCTTCCTAGGCATGCTGATGAGCTCTGACATAGAGCGAAACGGTCTAACCCGCAGTACGATAATGAGTTATTTAAAAAATTTCGGGGGGTATGCCCCCAACCCCCCCGAAAAATTTTGGACTAAGGTGACAAAAATCCTAGATCCGCCCCTGACTTCCACAAACAACTGCTTCACTCTATCAGTGCCCTAGCATGTGGGTGTGGTGGCGGGGGGGGGGGGCTAATAATTCTCCCAACTATTTTTCCAGATCAATTTTTTAAGGTTGGTTAATTTGGCTTAAATTGAAATGTAAGATATAGTCTTCAAAATTCTGTAAAATCTCGGCCAAAATGAAGAAAATGGTATGGCATTTTAAGGACTCTAAATTTTACAATTTTCTTTGGAGGCATTGCCCCCTGAACGGCTGAACCTGCCTTAGGGGCTGTTTATATGAGGCGGGATGGCCCGGTAAGCGAGATAATTTCTGGCTCGCGTTTATATGAACGAATTTCATCCCGCCTACCGGGATGATTTTAGTCAAAACAATAGATGGCATCGGCATCCCTTTGAAAAATCATCCCGGTTGTGAAAATTTTCATCCTGCTTACCGAGATCTCGCCTCTTTCAAGTGAGATCTCGCTAACCGGGCTAGCCCGCTTGGCCATATAAACGCAGAGGAATTTTTAACAAGAAAATAACTACACAGTGAGATCTCGCTTACCGGGCTAGCTTGCCTCTCATATAAACAGCCCCTTAGGCATTTGCAACTGATAACTTTTGATTGGCAGACATTCTTCACACTGGCTTCTAAGGTGAAATGTGAAGAAAACCCCACAGTGGGTGATGATTATTTGGCATGCTGTATTAGAATCGGTATCATGCACTTCAGAGTTCGAATGGAATCCACCGTATCAATTAACCAAGCCATTAACTTCAAATATTTTTAACACTGTTCATCTATTCATGGGATATTTCCAAGAGATGTAGAATGAACGGATACCCCTGCAATTGAGTTTAGTTACTCTTGACTTGACATATTTATTAATACATATCATCAATACATGCAGATAATGAACCTTTATTGGATGAGATTTTTTTGATATCGAGAATTATCAAGGTCGAAGTCTGTGTTATCTGCCGAAGCCAAAGGCTGATAATGTGGTTTGAGACCTTGATAATTCTTGATATCAAAAAAGCCGAATTCAATAATTGTTTTATAATTATACATTTTCAGTTGAGAATGTAAAGAAAAAATCGGTCCTACTAAACACCGTCCGGGACCGTCCGTGAACCGTCCGTGAACTTAATTTAACCATCCGTGGTCAATATTTATAATAAAATAGTTGGTATTTAAAGATCTAATAAAAACTAATAATTTTTTATTGAAAACGTTATTTGTAACATAGTTTTTCAACCGGTATGATGGTCTCAACTTTCTTCGCATTAATTAACTGCATACTCTTAGCGGTTGTAACATTTCGCAGTTTTCACACCAAAAATAACAAAAAAGACAATAACACTATCTATCTATCTATCTATCTATCTATCTATCTATCTATCTATCTATCTATCTATCTATCTATCTATCTATCTATCTATCTATCTATCTATCTATCTATCTATCTATCTATCTATCTATCTATCTATCTATCTATCTATCTATTATCTATCTATCTATCTATCTATCTATCTATCTATCTATCTATCTATCTATCTATCTATCTATCTATCTATCTATCTATCTATCTATCTATCTATCTATCTATCTATCTATCTATCTATCTATCTATCTATCTATCTATCTATCTAGACCAACGCAATTTACAAGAAAAACAAGCCCGCAAGAAAAATTACCTTTCAAATCTTTATTGTTAACACATTCTAACACACTAGATGGCCCTTCACAAAAAAAAACAGGCGTGACGTGTAACAAAAATGCTTTATTAGCGAAAGCAGCTGCCAAACCTCAAAATTTTTTCACGCTGCAGCGATTTCTTGTTGATTTGTGCGAATATAATGCTGCACGAGTCATTATAATGCTGCACATTACCTTGTACATTTTTTTTAACATTTCGTTTCTCGAAAAACCAATTGACGAATGTAATCAATGTAAGTTATAAGTACATTAAAGATTCTCTTGAAATTAATGGCGGACGGTCCCGGACGGTGTTTAGTACGACCCGAAAAAATGTATAATAAACAAAATTATTATACATTCTTTCCAGGTCCTTAAAGTCCCTATGAAACGAAAATTAAGTTTGTCTTATTTGAAAGAACACTTAAAATGATAGAGTAACATATTTTGCAGTTTTTCGTTTCCTTGCTTCGTTCTTGAGATATTTCGGTTTCTTAAATGTCGTATGTTGCGACGTTAATGATTTATCGAAAAACGTTATATATCTTTGCTATTGTCAAATATAATCACTTGAAAATCTACATGTTTAGTGTTCTGGGCGAAACACACGCACATGCTTCCTCGAATTATTTTGGTTTGATAGTAGCAAAGATGTATAACTTTTTTCAATAACTCATTATGCACATGTGACGATAAAATGTTTATTTTGCATATCAAACAAACTGAAATATCTCGAGAACAAAGCAAGGAAACGAAAAATTTCAAAAGATGTTACTCTATCATTTTAAAGGTGCTGTCCAGTCCGTTCTGCGCATGATCCGCATCTTTGTTCATCGGGGCCCTCGAACATGACATTCGTAGATAATTACATGAAGTACTCGGCTCGATGTAAACCGTTAGAAGCGACATGGCAGAAAACCAAGCGATTCGGTGAGGATATCTCTTCGGATTTCTTCTGAAAATGTTTTGTTTTGGTACAGTAATGAAGAGGAAGCAAGAAAAGCTTATAATCTTCAATAAGGTATCAGTAAGGTATCAGTAAATATTTTTATAAACGAAGAAGTAAACATTAGTTTCGTACATGCGCAGAACGGACTGGACAGCACCTTTAAGTGTTCTTTCAAATAAGATAAACTAATTAATTTTCGTTTCATAGGCACTTTAACTGTACGTAATTGGTCAAAAAGTTGGTGCAAATTCTTGACATCGATCTGCACTAGTTTTATAGTCGTACGTGCATGTCATTGTGATTGTCCGACTTATCATGCATGTGCTGACGTGAATCTGTCTTTGAATTGCATTTCTTAAACGGTTTTTTTTTGGCTCTGAGAGATTGATTTTCTTTATATTTTCAACTGAAAACGTATAATAAAACAATTATTGAATTCAATTTATTTTAATAATATCAAGAATTATGCAGGGCTTGAACCGCATTATCAGCCTTACTGGCCTTCATCTTCGGCATATAACACAAACTTCGATCTTGATATCAAAAAAATCTCGTCCAGTAAATTGTTTATTATCCGCTGCATGGATTGGATGCTAACATGCAGGCGCGCACTGCATGTACGGTCGGTCATGAGCTAGACTTCGGAGATTCGAGATCGGAGATTTCGGGGATCGTCGGAGATGTGTGGGATCGTCGGAGATGTGTGTTTCGGCCCGCACTCGTTATGTCCAGCTGACGATTCCACACATCTCCGACGATCCCCGAAATCTCCGATCTCCGAATGAACGTCTGCTGAGGAGAGACGTCATGAGACTGCATGCGTGACCGTGTCCATGCAGGCGATGTGTGGCCTCCGATCGCGAAGCACTGTGGTAGCCAATTTTGGCTTGTTTGTCGCGAATATGGCGAACCAACTGGTTTAAAGCGCTAAATTTATGCTTTGGTTTTTGAAACAATTACTTATCATTTGTCAACAACTTTGAAGTAATATGAAAGATCGAATATTTTCGTTTCTATATACAGTCGAATATTGAGGGAACTTTGCTTCTGGTCAAAATTTCAGAGCTTACAATTGTTGTTGTTTAGCTTGATTCGAAATGTTATTTAAGTAGGGTGAGCGTTTTGACCTCTTTCTCGAAATTTTTTCACCAAGAAGTATTTCTGACCATTCAGACGTTTTATATTAGGGCTTAGTCATTTGAATAGTCATTTGAACTGACACAGCTAGATAAAACCGAAGAATAAGTCGGAAAACCGAAGGTAATATATCCTCAGAGACTTTTCCAGCATGAGAAAATCGACCAAGAAGTTTACTTCCAAATATGCCAAAAGAAAAAGCTGCTTTGTTGGTGTAAGGATCGAGGATACTGCGAGTTAAAATTTCCACCATACTCGTTGATGATAGTAATAAGATACTGCAAATAATACCAACAATAACATATTTTATAATACGTATGTATATTGATATATCAGTGTATAAATACTAAAGCATATGTGCTTCTTTCTTACGCATTTGTAAACATGAAGATATGGTTCGTTCCAGTGGCGCAACTACTGGGTGGAAAAGGTGGGTAAACACCACGGGCCTCGAGCAAAAGGAATTAATTAGGGGACCCGAGCATTTTGTGACGTCATTATTATCATGTCATGACATCATGTCTTCCACTAGGCTATGCGCGCAGGCTATGCGGAATGGAATGAATGCAGTTATGAATCTATTCAAATAATCTGCCCACTTTAACAGATTTTGAATCGGAGTGTGAGTGATTAGATTTTGCTCAAAAGTGCCCTCAAAGTGCGGGAAATGCCATTTCAGAGAGGCTAGATTCAAAAATGTTCCGGGGCAGCATAAATCGGAAAGGGGCCCCGAAAATCCCCGGGCCCCCAGATGCCTAGTTGCGCCACTGGTTCGTTCTTGACAGAGTGGTCAGAAACAAGACAAACATTTTACCAAAAGACAATTTATCGCTTTTAAGCATTCCCGGACGTTACACTTGTCCAATATCTTGTAAACTACAGTTCGGTAGAGACTAGAGTTGTTCACTCGACGGTGGCAACCGATTTACTAAAATATCCCGCCATGCTTTGCGATCAGAGGCCGCACACCGGCCGCCTACAATTGAGTAGTTGACAGTACACTCTATACAGTGTGTATCAAAAAAAATCGAACCCTTAGAAAATGAATTAGCATTCTTTTCAAACAACCTATTGTAGTAGTTTGAAAGGCCTAAAAGCGCTGCGTTATAAATTAATCGGCACATAAGTTAAACGAAGCGAAAAAGCTTTTAAATACTTTCACCATGCATACACTTCAAGTTATCTTAATTTCCCAGGTGTATAAGACCATGTGTTTTACGCATCTGTGGGTTCAGCGAAGTGCTTAGGGCTTTCAAACTACTACAATAGCTAGGTTGTTTGAAAAGAATGCTGATTCATTTTCTAAGGGTTCGAATTTTTTTGATACACACTGTATAGTAGAAGTTGCTATCGCAAGGACGTGCTGCCTATATACGCTTACAATCGCACACGCCGTTAATAGCTGTGTTGATATTTAATACCCGAAGGGTACATATGTGGAAATACGTTAAATACAGGCAATCGTGTTTTGTCAGTGTATTGCAAATTCATATTGTGTTTTCTATCGGAGAACTGGATTGTGTTTTGACTTTTGTCTGTGACCAATGTGTTAGACTTGATTGCAGCTTCGATAATACTTCAGTACCTTCACGTACTATATAGCACTGTGATTTTGCAGCCCGAGTGAGCGCCTGAGCACGAGTAAGGCATAGTAACCCAAGAGAGATGTCAAGAATAGTGTTCTATAGTGTGTCCCACCAGGAGGCAGCAATTAAAACCGTACCGGCGTTGAGTTGCTGACATTCAGAAGTTGCCAACTCATAGTCTGACAAATTAGCGCGTATTTGTTAAGTGCATTCATTTACATTGGCCACTCATTTGAATACGGTGATTTGAATAAGTTAAATCTCCATCTGACAACTAAACGTAAGCCCACGCATTCAAGATCGTCAGAGTTAATCCATTAATGCCATTGGCGACAATGAACGCTGTTATTGGTTCTTCCCAGAGATAATTATTCCCCGATGGTTTCTAATTACCCTTCGCTGTTGTTGTCCCATTGCAAACGGAGCTAAATATTTCGTTCGCCAACAAACGACAAAACAATGTATTTAAACCCGTTTGTCGAGCGTAGAAGTATGACCTACGACCATGTTTCTTCCCAAATTTCAAATCGCGTATTGGCGACGTCTTCCTATTGCTCCAAATTCTAGTTTGAACTGCGTATCTGACGAAGCACTGTCGAGTCGTGGATCTATGGAGTTCACTCACAGACGAGATGCTATACGTAAGAAACGACTCACGCCAGAAGTTGTTGCTATGCTGCTATCGATAGACTTGGGGTCTGACGGCGGTGAATCGATATCTCATAGAAACCAAGTCCCTCATGAAGTTAATTTACCAAAATATGGCGACGCTAAGAAACAAACGTCAATTGAAGCTGGTATGGGACTTTCAAACTCTGACTTATCTTCACATAACGACACTGGAATGGTCCATATGGTAAAACGTACGGGCCAACCTTTGGGTTTTTCACTTCGGGAGTACGATGGAAGCAAGTGTGAGAAGATAGGGGGGGTATATGTGTCTAGGCTGACAGCTGGCGGTGTGGTTGAACAGCATTCGCTTCTCAGCGCGGGAGACGAGATTTTGGAAATCAATTGTGTGCCTGTACACGGTTACAAACTCAGCGATGTTGTGGCCATGATACAAATACCTAAGAGGCTGGCATTGAAGGTGAGATTTCGGAAAGGCCCTGGCCAGAACAATGACGCGGATCTTCGCACAGAAACGTTCACCGAAAAGCCAGTACTTCGTGTCAACAACAACGATATCTGTAAAACAGGCAAAAATCTGCGCGGCGATAACAAAAGGACTGGCGCTACATCGGCGCAAGGAATGTTGGGAACAAATGGAGAAGGCATTTTTGCGCCCAAGCCGGTAACTTTTAGGCGCAACTCTTCTGGAAGAATACTACCTGCACCGCCAGAATTAAAACCAGACAAAGTACAATACCCGAACGTTTTTGAAGATAGTTCGAGTTCGAATTCTTCAAAGCCTCTGCCAAGCTCAACCAGAAGCAGTGAGGGTCTGCGGGCTAGACCTAGTCAGGAAACTAATTTAAAGTTATCAAATCAAAAAAGTGAATTCAACAAACATAAAAATACAAGAAAATCAGCTGTGCTACCTCTGTCGACGATTGATGGTTGTCCCCAAACTAGTGAAGCTGGCTCGAAGCGAGTGGACCCAGGGGACATTAGGTTTGATATTATAACAACGAACGACTCGAGTTCCGCCGCAAGCATCTCTCCGCGTACACTGGATGAAGTTAAGATTGAGTGTAAGCAAGATCTTACACCAACCTCTTCACCGTTATGTCTGCGCAAAACATCTGAACTCGATGCTTTCGGTTCAAGCTCTTCCCTGTCCAGTTGCGACTCTCCTAAAAGTCAGTGCAAAAGACCAGTTCAAGCAAAGTCTCAAGAAAAATTTCCGAATGCCAGGCTTTCCAAATCGGAAATAAGAACACACTCTTCGCGTTCCACTGACGGCAGACCGCTGAGCTCATTGGCCGAAAGCGAGGACTCGGTTACCAAGGATTCCTCGAATAACTTGGCCAAACAGCATTCTCTTTCGTCGGAGGAATTAAGCCAGTCCCACAACAGCTGGTTTCCGAAAATCGGTAACCAGAAACGAAAGCACGCTCGAAAGTTTTCGGAGCCCGCCCCGGTGCTGGGGCCGAAAAGCAGTGGCGAAGCATATCGCACTCAAGAACTGACCGATTCTTCCAACGATGACGTCGAGCCAGGTTACCGACGGTGTGCTAGCGGTTACGTTTCAGGTAGAACTGAGAACAGAAGTACCCCGCGTGCTGTTACGGGCATGCTTGCTCTGCATATTGTCAAAGGGTGTAAGATTTCCCCTGGAGAAGCCGTTTCAAAAGATAAACGCAAAAAAATCAAGGTATTTTGCACAGTGGATTCGGACGGGATGCGACAGGCTTGTACTGGTGTCAAAAAAGGCTTAAACGACTTCCAGTGGAACGAGAGCTTTGAAATTGAGTTCCAGCGCACTCGGGAGATAAAGATTACCGTTTGGATGCGATCGAAAAAAGACGGCGATCGAACGCTCTCGGAGGGCTGCTTGTGTCTGGCGCAGTTGTTAAACGAAGGTGGCGAGCACATGCTTGCAGTGTGTTTGGAACCGTGCGGTGCGCTCTACGTTAAATTACAGTTTACAGATATGAAGGTGCTTCTGCAGCGAACGCCCTCGCAGAAGAACGAAGGCGTTTTTGGCTTCCCGCTCGAGACGGTGTTACGTAGAGAGAATTCCAGGATTCCGACAATCGTTCGGAAGTGCGTGGAGGAAATCAATATACGTGGCCTTGAAGTAACCGGTATCTATCGTCTGTGTGGAAACGCGGCTAAGAAGAAAGTATTGCGCGCCCAGTTCGAGAACAGCAGTGCGAACGTTGATTTGGGACAGACTGAAACTCCTGTTGATGTCAACGTTATCACTGGCTTATTAAAGGACTACTTGCGAGAGCTGCCCCATCCCCTCCTGTCGCAAGAAATTCGTGAAATCCTTTGCCAGGCATCCGCAACGGAAACGCGCTGCGAGTCGAGCGACCAGTTTCTCGTCACTCAGATAGCCAAGAAATTCCCGACCACGACCAGGGTCACCATTGTCTACGTGTTAGATCATTTTGCGACCGTCCTTATGAACAGTGACCTGAATAAAATGGACAGTCATAATTTAGCGGTGTGCATTGGACCTGTCCTCTTGTGTCCGTCTCTTTTCACTGCGTCTGCCAATGCAGTAAGCGACACCAAGAAGGATATTAATGCAATTAAGTTGTTATTAGAGATTTGGCCGAAACCAGAACAGGTTTCTGCTTGCTAGCCAAACACTGCACGTACAGAGATCATAGAAAGGAGCGAAATGGCTACGAAGTTTTCTAAACTTTTAATTTGTAAGATTTGACTGTCATTCATTGCAAAGGCGGCGGAACCAGGGGGCCTAGGGGAGTAGGGGGTGTAGATACTTTCTCAATTTATTAATTACTCAAAACTAAACTTATCTGTTCGTTATCAACACTGATTTATAAGTTATACCGTAGCATCCCGAAAGTAGCGCCCCGTCTTAAAAATTTTCTGAAGTAGCTCCCCTCCTCCCCCTGAAGGTAGCGTCTCCCTCCGAAAGTGGCGGTCCCCTGGTAGCGGCTCTTTTCAAAAGAGCGCGCTTCCGCGTGATACAGCATTGAATGATCGATATTAATGATGATGATAAAATAGCTTGAAAGGGGAAGGAAAAATGAAATCAAAAACTTTATTTCACGTACATATTACACCAGTAATTGTCAAAATTACGCGACCAGGCCGGAAGTATTGCCGTCGACATGTGAGTTTTATGGCAACTCAAAATACTTCATGAATATATAACTTACTTTGTCATCGTATTCAACATTCCCATGGATTGTATTGTTATATGGTTAAATAATTCGCCATTTGGTCAGCATTAACGTCCTCTTTTCATTGTATTCTGACTCAGTTCGTATTGATGTCCACCATTTTGGGACAACAAATTGCTATAAAACTCACATCACGCCACATGCATGCATGTCAACTTCCGGGGTCGCCGCGTAATTTTGAAACCGTGTGTAAAAGGATTTCATGCATTTGTTTTATGTAATACAGCAAATACTTTATTTACTTATCCACAGTATATGTTAACGTATTTTACCCCCCGAAACAGCGGCCCCCCCGAAAGTAGCGGCCCCCAACAGCGGATAAAACCGAATGATCGATAGTAATCAATAGTTTTTTCCGAATTAAATTAGTTTGAAGGGTAATTGTTATTATTATTATTATTATTGTTATTAATTGGTTTATTAAATCTCATGGCAGCAAACTCTGAATTACAAGACTTTTACAAATATATGCTAAAACAACCATATGATTAAAATTAAAAGGGAATTTACAGATAAGACTATTATAATCGCATTAATAACTAGCTTTATTTATATGTCACAAAGTCTGACAGTCTCAATGTCTTAATTGGCAGCCATTTTGAAACGTCATTGTTGCTATATTGTTGCCATAGCAACTACTGTTGCTATTTATTTGGTAGCAGTTTTTGATTGTCAGACTGTTTAACTATGCATAACATTTAGTTTTATTCTTTTTTCGAATTGTTTAATCACGTGTTTTGGACTCTCAAACTTATATTTTCCATTTTCAAGAAACTGTATGGAGCCACCTTAAATCGGTGGGGCAGTTGCGCTCTACCAATCTCCTCTGCCGGGAACGCAGGCCCTGGGAACGAGATTGTGTTCGATCTGGCGCAATCTGGCGCCAGACGACGTATAGGAAACTGAAATCGACGTAATATAACTTTCTCGTTTTGCCAGAGTCAGTTTTTGAATAATTTATTGAAGAAGTCTATAGCAGAGAAGACAAAACTTCAACAAAAACTTAATATTTTTATTGGATAATATAAATAAAATAACTAATATATTTATATTGTATGTCGGTTTTGTAAATAACTATACAGTATAATATACAGAAAGTTCAAGCACCGTTCACATTTGGTCTTTACTTTGTTTGTCAGATTCTTCTTTAATTTCTACCTCGCCTTCAATGTCCAGTCCAAAGTGCCTATAAACTCAAATAAGATATTACTGATATGGTTCTATATAACGTGAATATAGGTGAATGCCAAGATATTTTCTGACTTGAACTTTTATTTGTTGTTGTATTGACTAGAGGTTTGTATTTCCAAAATGGTAATGAGATAACTTCAATGTTGGCATTTGTGGGGTTTTTTTTCTTTTCTTATGTTAAATCGCTTGAAGATTTAATGAAAAAAATGATAAAATACAGAATATACTAGTCAAGTATGCCCATTAACATGTGAATTGATAACACTGCGTATGCAAATTATGCCTACATAGACGTCATCCTCATTACCATAATAATACAACCTCAATATAACAATTAACAAATAAAAGTTCAAATCAAAATATATTTTGGCATTCAACTATACACATTAAATATAATCCATATGCAGTAATATCATATTTGGGTTTATAAGCACTTTAAATTTGTCGCAGTAACACGTAAATATAATTTTGCTGAGAAATTTAAAGGTACAGTATTATACTATTATATTCAAAACGCTGAGTAAGACACTGAGAAAAAGTGTCAGTTGTCGGAGACCGGATGCATGCAAGACTACTTTTATAACCTACTCGAGATCCTGTATGTATTAATTGCCGTTAATTTATTATTGAGTCAGTTTTCTTTGTTCTTTCGAGGACTTTATATCGCATAAAGACCTTGAATAATAATTAGATACGAAATGAAGAAGAAAACAAGGAAAATCTTTGTCCAAGGTGGAAAAAATAGACAAAACTTTGTTGGAAAACCTCCTCAATAATAAATTAAGTCAGCGTCCTCGGGTCTTTATATAGCATACATCCCTCGTTCTCGGGATTTATCTATTACTTAAAAGGCAACTTTGAAGTTCGTAAAAGCTTTATAGATTTCGTAACACACTGCCTACGCTCACTCCTCCGCAAAGGCTTCTTGAGCTTTTTTGAGCTATTCAATATATAGGGGTTTATTAATATTGCAGAGGTTTTATATAGACTATATAGAGCAGAGTAATGCGGTAGATCGAGGGTAATGGGGAGTAAGGAAAACCGCTGAAGAATTTTCAGCGGTTTTCCTCATTTTCCACCATTACGCATTACGCAATCTCCACAAATTCATTACTCTGTGCTCTATAGTCTATAAACCTCTGCAATATTAAACCCCTATATATCGAAGAGCTCAAAAAAGCTCAAGATGGAGAGAGCTGCCTACGCAATCCCCTATATATATATATAGTATGAAATGAATTTCCGGAGTCACTTAAAATTAAATAGTTTACTTTCCGTTATGATCTCCTTAATTAACAAGTTAGTTTTCAAGGAGTACTGGAGTACAACTAGAAGTTGAAACATGCACGTCTTAATATATTTAAGTTTTTGACATGCACGTTTGCATGCACGTTTAATATATTTTAAAACCCAAAGCCATGTATCAAGATGTATGCATGTATACTTCACGGAAGTGACTTGGTGATTTGACTCCATTCCATCAAAAGCCTATCATCTAGATGATATTTTTCTAAGTTTTACCAAAATATTACATATGCCGCCTACTCCAAAATATAGTTTTAATCAGCACATTTCCTTATATGCGTGCATAAAGAGTAAAAATAGTTTTAATATAGTGCCCTTAATCATGATCACTTTTTGAAAAACTGCATGTGTTGATTCACCGGCATGTTTAAATTGTGGTGCTCCAGTGGAAGATTCCATGCATTTTTAATTGTTATATTGTAATACGTACGTTTGCTGCTCTTCGTAGTGAATTGCTTACCTCTGCTACTCAACTGTTAGGGATAAATGGGTGTTAGCTCGAAGTGGAATAGTTCTTAAGAGGAGTTCCTGAAACTAATTTTGAGATTAATACACTTCTTTTAATTTGTGTACAGTCTTATATCTCCCGTACAGGCCGTTTTTTGTAATACAAGTCCCACCTTAATTTGTACTTTATTACTATTTTTTGTTTATATTAAGTATTTTTTGTATTAGAGTTTAAAACTTAGGCCTGTTTTAGACGGCGTGCTTTTCATGTGCCGAATCTAATACTAATTTGGGCCAACTCAAATCTATTTAGCACGGCAGTCAATTTATACGGCGAACCAAATGCGTCGCACCAAATACCGTTTCGTGTTCCTGCATGTGAACCTAATATTTAGAAAATAGATTTTAATAATTTATGCATTAGATACGGTGCATGAGAAATTCGCCGTCTAAACTGATCTAAACCAACGTCGCACCAAATCGGCATGTTGTAAAACGCGGACTGGAAAAACGCGGACTGGACTGGACTGGACCGGGAAAACGCGGACTTGTAAAAGACGGACTCAGTCCGCGTTTTATTAAAATTTGTAAAAGACGGACTCAGTCCGCGTTTTATTAAAATTTGTAAAAGACGGACTCAGTCCGCGTTTTGTCAAAATTTGTAAAAGACAGATCCCCCGGGGGGATTAATACGTTAATACGTTAATTAACTCCCCCGCTCCCCCCCCCCCGGGAGAAAGAGCGCGAATGAGGAATTATTGTTGATGTTCTTTTGTTGATGTTAAGGAACATTTAATAACCAATATTGATGATTTGAAACTGGTTGTCATCTGTGCTGATTATATACTTAGATTTCTCGGAATACGTTTGTCATTGATTATCTATCTGGTACCCCTTTCACACCAACGCACGCCAAATGAAACTTAGCTGGGTTAAGGCAGATAGATCTGGAATAAATAAAACATATGTTGACACTGTTAACGCTAAAGTTTAGATAAACATGTTTGTTGCATAATTCCCCGGATTGCTAAAAGCACGAGGTATAAATCGCAAGTCTTTTTTTTTCCACGTTGACAAAATCGCATTCTTGCATCATTCCATTATGATTATCCAACCAGTACCCAGGCTCTTTTTGTTTATGGTGCCACGCCGCCACAACATAACCATGTCATATGATTATATATCGCTTGTATTTTAATAGTCTTAGGAATTTCGGTTGGGAAATTTGGGATCAAGCAAGTCTTCATGGTTCAATGGACAAATATATAATTTCTATCATTTAAATTCCTTTATAATAGTAAACACTGTCACTGTGGTTGACCATATTTCAGTTGCTTGCACTTGTCTAGATAAAACTTAAAATAGCGTTGCGATTTGCGACAGACCAGCCGGACGGTTTTGCAGTAATAATGATATTTAATACGCAAACAAGACGAGACTTCCGCTGTGTTTCTACTGTTTTGCAATGCTATTGGGAGAAAGGTTGGACAACACTCTGAATTGTAAGCTTAGCGCAAATATTTGCCCATTATGTTTGTTTTCCCCACTCTCCTCCGCAGAGGCTTCTTGGACATTTTTAATGGGCTTTTCTTGAGGGGGAGAGAGCGTGCGGGCTCAGAGGGATGAGCGCGCGCCTCCTCGCGTCCCCGAAACACCCTACCAACCATTAAAAGTCCATAAAAAGCCCAACAATAGCCCATTAAAAAGCCCATTAAAAAAGTCCAAGAAGCCTCCAAACGCTTTTAATATATTGCATTGTGTGCTGACGAGAGGAATTGGAGCTTGCGAGTCTAGATCTCGCCTACAAAATTCCTGCGGATAAGGTAGTATAGAATGGGTCACGAATCATGTCCACTTTTTTCGTCCTCGTATAAATCAGCCATTTTGAATTTGACCAGGAGTGAATATTCTTTGTCACATCACGATATTCCTTGCCAAACAGCCTAGCCTGGGACGAGTTAACTGCCCGTAAAAATCCGCAATTTTGTGCAGACAAACTTTTGACTAGGTCTAGGAAAAGCTAGCAACGTTTTTGACGCCACGGACGTCACATTACTTAGCGTTCTAATTAATTTCGGTTTGACATCATATTATCAAAAAGTCGCTTTGCTTGTCTCACTATTATTTCTATGGTCCGTCTTTTACAAATTTTAATAAAACGCGGACTGAGTCCGTCTTTTACAAGTCCGCGTTTTAATAAAACGCGGACTGAGTCCGTCTTTTACAAGTCCGCGTTTTCCCGGTCCAGTCCAGTCCAGTCCAGTCCGCGTTTTTCCAGTCCGCGTTTTACAACATGCCCACCAAATCCATTACGTACGACCAATTCAGTCGAAATTAATCAAAAGGTCGAACCAAATAAAAATTGCCGTACCTAGCCTATTTGATTTAGACGCTGTGCTTATCATGTACCTAATCTCTCCTATATTAGGTTCGGCACATGAAAAGCACGCCGTCTCCAACGACCATTTAAGCCCCGCACAGACGACCAAGTTTTCCTTGACAAGTTTTTCCTTGACAAGTTTTATTTCGTGTGTACGACACAAATTGACAAGTTTTTCCTTGACAAGGAGGCGAAGGAGCCTTGTTCAAAAGCTGGTCATGTGTATATAGTCGTCAAGGAAAACTCGACAAGATCATCTCCGAAGCTTATTACGCGACCATTGCATGCCGTCAAGGAAAACTTGTCCAACCGTACACACGAGCAATAATTATAACTTGTCAAGGAAAATGTTTGGGAAAAAACTTGTTCATCCAAGGAACTTGTCAAGAAAAACTGGTCGTCTGTGCGGGGCTTTATTAATAATTATATATGTGTATATATATATATTAGGCGTGAGCTCTCTCGATGAGCGATTTCGCTCTGAGAGCAAATGCAAATAAAATATTGTTTATACAAAAAAAAAACCAAAAAACAAGAAAACAAATAAGAAGGCATTACACTCCTCAGCCAACAAGTTTGAATTTTCAGTTTCTCGCTCATGTGCATGTCTTCTTCCCCAAATAATATATTACTGATATGGATTCTATTCTTCTATGTAGAGTGAATATATAGTTGAACGCAAAAATTAATTTTTTTAAAATTTTTATTTATTGTGATATTGAAGACATTGAGGTTTGTATTTCCAAAATGGTAATGAGATGACGTCAAAGTGGGCATTTGTGTTTTTCTCTCCCTTTTCTTATAATAAACTGCTTGAAAATTTTAATGAAAAAAAAATTAATTACGTATACTGTCGTGGCAATATAGATATCGATTCATTCCGTAAAATATTGTTGCAGTATATTCCTCAAGTTGAACAATTCATTTGATAAGATTCGTTGGCAACTTCCTGTTTTGAATCATGTTTTGAATTTGATTGCAGGTGTTTGGCAAATAATCCTTTTTCTTATTGGTTGTTTATATAAAATATGCTACTAGTACTGCAACTGAACATTGTGCATGCAAATTATGCCTATATACTTTGACGTCATGGCATAACCATTTTAAAACTTACAAACCTCAATATGAAAATAAATAAAAGCACAAATCGAAACATATTTTGACATTCAACTACACACTTTACATATAGAATCCATGTCGTATTTAGGCCGGGGTAATATAGGTTCTGAATAGGCACAATTTAATTAATATTTCGACTACGTAAGAACAGTTTGAATAGTCGTTGTGATATTTAGGTAGTTGTCTCGATATTTATATTATTATTATGACTATTATATTTATTTATGCATCCCAAAAAATTTCACTGTTGAGCCGGACATTTGCCTTTGGAAAAGTGCACGCATGCGCAGTTTATTATTCAGCTCTACGCGTATTTCAAGATGGCGTCTGAGGAAAAGCGTGCGCGTCCTTGCGAAGGGTTTTATAGAACAGTGGAAGCAGGAATAAAGTTGGAATGTAAAAGAAATTCGCAAAAATCAACTGCTAAAGTGGACAAGAAGATGTACGCAATTGAGGTAGGTTATTTATAACAAACAATATCACCTTCGGCCTTCGTGCGTGTTTATAGCGTGGATTGGCAAATTGCTACATATAAATTGCTTTTGACTTTCGTGATTACTTGTGCCATTTTAAACCAATATTTATATATTTTTTTATAAAATTGTAGGTTATTGATCGTGACAAGGACAATAACAGGATAAAAGTACACTATGTTGGATTCGCAAGTAAATATGACGAGTGGCGAGATTGCGAAGAGTTAATATCATACAATAACATTTAGGCAGCGTTCGGCGACGACTTTGTCCTGGCGATGTATCACTAGAGGACCGAAGCTCGTTGTTCTTCGATCGTTTGTCAAGGAAAATCAAACATCAACTAATTTGCAACGAAAAGAGAGTCACCCAGAAGTTAGAGTTGAGGAAGTGTTGGAGCGAGATGTACATAACGTCTATTTGAGTCACATCGGGGAGATTAAAAATTGCAAGGGAAGGCAAGTACACTGTGTCAATAGTGTTGAAGATGAAAGCTTGGGCATACTATTGGGGGCGAAATGGTACGAACGAATTTTAAATAAAAACGGTGATTTCTCGTATGCTATTTAAAAGGGACAATTCAATTTTGGCTGCATCAGAAGCCTCCAATAAAAGAATATTTATCAGTTGGTCAACAGCTTGTAGAGAATGAGATTGAGAATGATTTACTGCTAATATTTACATTTGTAAGAGGAGATGGTGTGAGCAGTGAGTATGCTACAGATATGTGGAAATGAATACCTTGTAACAAGGAGCTGTTTATATGGGAGCTGAGAATCGTTACAACAATATTTGAATGAATTCTGACACTGAGAAAAACAACATTGAAAAACGTGGCTCTGGCAGGATTCAAACTCGCAACCTTTGGCATACCAATCAGCTGCTCTACCTGTTGAGCTACTGGGCTGACATCCTGCCTGAGCCACATTTTCCAATGTGGTTTCTCTCCATGTCAGAATTCATTCAAATATTGTTGTAAGGAGTTTACTTGTATAGCATTTGTGTATTATTTTATGATTGAGTTAACTTCTGTTGATTTACCTTGGGATTTATATAATATACATCCTTATGAATACTAATCAAATGAAGAATGAAGAAAACAACTTGCAAAATCTTCATCCAAAGTGGACAAAATAAACAAAACTTTGTTGGACAACCTCCTCAATCATGAAATAAGTCGAGGGTAAATCCCACAAAGATCAAGGTGTATGCGATATGAAGCCCACAGATACTAATTGGCTTTATTTAACATACATCCCTTCAGCTTGGGATTTATCTCTTACTTCATTTAGAATAATATGTTATCTTAATATGTTCATTTTTCAATGTATGACAAATTTCAGAGTTGAAATAAATATTAGTTATAAAAAATTGTGCTGTGCTGTGTTTTTTGCCCATGACATCATATAATATGTAAATATAACTATTTCCAATAAAAATTTATACCTATATTCCATAAGCTAATAAAAGTACTTAAAATGCATTTGGAATAAATTTCTAATAATTCATCTTCAAGTTGGCTGATCAAGCCCTTGATCACATCCATAAATTTGACCAAAAGTCAGTTATATTTTCTTATTTTCAACCCATCTATGTAAGTTCATACTTGATATACTATAATATTCCTACAGTATTTTGGGTCATACTGATACAATACAGTAGTACATCATTCACCATTGCAAATCTTGCTCCACTTGCTTCCTAGTTTTTCAATGTGCTCTGGCAAACAGCATGGCTTATACTTACAATTGCTACATTCTGCAATGCAAGTCTTTATGTTATGTTATAAATAAATCCAAATACCGACTAGTCCAATACTGCAATAGTATATCAGACTGGTTTTGTGAATATCAAAATGCAGTATCATTGACTAATTTGATATCAGTTTGCTGCTTTCCACTACTACAGAAACGAATAAAGCTGAGATTATATTTTCTACATGTATATAATATTTATAAATGCCAAGGCTTTAATACTTGGATTTGTTTAAGCCATATATATTTTATTTTATTTTATTTAACTTTGCCCTGATAATATCATTAATTATATATGTACAATTTGTACCAACAAAAGTAATACAAGGCAGGAATACCGCAACAGCTAAAGCCAATTACTGCGGATCCTTTGTTACAAATATTACAACAACATACAAGTTTAACAGTGAATGGAAATACACATGCACAAGATAATACAAAAACAATGAATCTAAATTAAAACATAAAATAAAAAGAACGCTAACACCCCCCCCCCCCCCCCCCCCCCCCACACACACACACACACACATACCAAAAGAAAGCTGTGAATTCATTAATCATTTAAATGAAGAAAATAAATAAATAAACAATTAATTAATTAAATAAATAAATAAAAAAGTAAATAAACAAATAAATAAATAAATAAATAAATAGATAAATAAATAAATAAATAAATAGATAAATAAATAGATATTAAAATAATTAAATAAATAAATAATAAATTGGGCGAGGTTTAAAAACAACAAGAAGGGGAAACTAATAGACTACGAGCACAATTACACTTAACACAGGCTGTCTTCCATGTACGCGAGTCGTCAGGGTCGAATGTTGAGCAAAGAGCTCAATATAGTGGCCTAGTTAACAGTAAATACATCAATCGAGACATATCATGTGTCCCAATCAGTGTACAAACGTTGCTAAACAAGAGATATAACTTACTTATTTATGCTGACATTGAAATGAGGATACGTCCTCCAGTCATATCCATTACCACTGGAATCATTCTTATTTTGATTGCTTTCACCGAACTCATCGTCATTAGCAGCAGCAGCAGCAAAGGACTGTATATAAACAAGAAGTAACACGACCCAAGCCCATGCGGAGATAGAGACCAAGGACGATATAACGCATTTAATAAAATGGCCGAGTCCGACGCGAGTATTGCGCCAAAATTTACAAGTTTGGCGCTAGAATATTCACTAGGACCCAAGCTTTCAGAATCTGTGCGAACTTTTGCACATTACGCATGACAAAATCGTGAAAATCCACTGTGAAGCTCACTCTCGGGCTCAGCGCTTAAATAATTTATAGTTACAGTGATCACTGATTCGCGCAACTTCAACCCCCCAAGTCCGGTCCCAGTTTACGGACTTATTGTTTATGAACCAAAAAATATGAAAGTGTTATACCCAAGGTACCCAAAGCCGTGCGAACTTTTTAGAAAAGTCGAATCTTACACACTGCAATTCAGCTTTTATTGAAAAAAAACCCTGTTATTTTGGGTACTTTGCGTGTCTGGCACAACAGGGGGCCGATACCTGATATTTCACTGACCAAATGTCACAGCATTTTTTGCCATGTTTACTGCGAAATCAGCTATAACTACTAATTTTCAGATGTACATTTTGTGATAATATAATCTAAATAAATCTTGATATAAGCTTCAGCTTGCAAACTATGGTTTATGGTAATATGGTATATTAGTTATATACTTATTTGCCCATATAGAGTATTTTTTTCTATTATGTTTTCATCATTTTTTTCTAAAATTACATTAGGGCTAGGAATCTACTAGAAACCTAAAGTAAACCTAAAGCACGAAATTAAACGACTGAGAAGTTTATAGATGAAATTCAAAATAGAACGCAGCTGATAAATACTTGAGATAATGTGCAAACACTAAATGTGCAAATTTTCAATATTTAAACTTTGACAACTCGCTTTAATATAGAATTTCCATATATATATATATATATATATATATATATATATATATATATATATATATATATATATATATATATATACACACACACAAAAATAGAAGTACTGGTAGAGTTCTCTAAGTAGCGCCCCCCCCCCCCCCCCCCCCCCCCCCCCGAAGAACGGCTACTGCGAAAGCTAGTAACAGTACCTAATAATTTCCGAAAATAGCGATCCCCCGGAAAGTAACAACTACCAGAAAGCAACGCTTAATTACATTTACAGTATTTAACAAATAAAACAAAGCTCCGTGCACACGTACTCTTATATAAAGGCACGTTTAACGTCATTTTAACAAGAAAGAAGTTGAGTAGAGCTTTTATAAGGCCTAATCAAACGAGAACGCAAGTCATCGCAAGTTGGCAGTCACGCTATGTCAGCTAGCCGCTCTGAATAATTTCCCAAAAATATTATGTACCGTGACAAAGTTAAAACTTGTTTAAAACACTCATGAAACCTTCATTTTGTTAATTTAGGTGTTCGAACGACCGCCATGCACAGAAATTTGTGACTGCCAACTTGCGAGGACTTGCGTTTTCGTTTGGTTAGGGCTTTACACTTCTTTCGTCTTCAAATCACGTCAGACGTACCCTTATAAGAGTATATATGCACAGGAGCAGTATGTTTTATTTGTTTTATAAAATATGAAGAAAAAAAACAAACAAAAAGTGGGATAGTTTTGAAAGTTCGCTAGCTTTTCCCGCCACCCAGCCAATCAGAGCGTGCGTAGAGGACACCTTCAGCCATATGTGGTTCTCGCTATTACAATAATGGCGCTGGGTTTTTAATTTGTTGACAACTACGGTCAAAATTATAATTAATCTTCGCTGTCATAGTAACGGCATTCGAACGCCTTGTGATTGGCTCGGAGGCAGTGATTGGCTGGGGGTGGAGGCTTTGGGATAACGATACAGCTTGGTATTTTGTATATGGGGAAATAGGGATGGATATCGGGTGAAATTGGAAGAGTTGTCGTGCTCAACGGATAATTGCCGTTTTCAAATACCATGTCTGAAGAAACCCCTTTTACCTTGAACGAGTGCGAAATTATTAAAGGTATTTAATATCTCCGAGTGTTTGTGGTGTGTGAGACCGCCTTTGGCTGTTGTGGCAGTTTATAGTTTACCTCGCGCGTGAAATAACTAGTATTTTCGGTTTATATATAGACCGCCTATACTTCGCTACTGTACGAGGAAGACCCAGGAGCACGCAGGACGCGCATTACTTCAGCACGGACGATGATCTGGTTTATGAAAAGTAAGTATTCGTTTTGGACGACTTCGCTACTTGTAGCTCATTATCGGGCGAATGCTTGTTGACATGGAAATGGTTGGCGGTCGTCGCACTCAATAGTTTTCTGCATGTCCAAACCGCACATAGTTTAATTAGAGTCGCGTTCCCTAATCAACTATTCGTCTTTTCTGTTTTGATAATTCTAGTTTTTACGCCGATTTCGGTCCTCTTAACTTGGCGATGTTGTATCGATATTGCTGCAAGCTGAACAAGAAACTGAAGGTATTAAAGAGTTGTTCGATTGAGGAGTATTCCAGCTATGCAGAATTATCTTCGTGTTTCGCCGTTTCACCCCTTTAGTTTTATACATTAATCATTCAATTTCTATTTCATCAGGAAGTCAGGCAAACATTACTTTGTTTTAATCGAGCGAGATATTTTGGTGAACAAATGTGGTATTTTAGCACACTATTATCTCAGACGTCTTAATTATTTTGGCTATATAGATGGAATCGGGAAGTAGAATTATACTTTGACATTCTTCTGTTTGCATGCTACACAAATACGCTTTGGGAAACTCTGAATAAACACTTATTCCCTAGCAGATTGATAGTTCTTTTTTTAATAGCGTAGTATTTAACGAAATTCTAAAAATATGATTTATTGCACATTCTGATGTATGCTATATTCGTCGTCATACAGAATACGGTATTAATTTGTCATTTTGTCTAGGTAGTAAGCTTAACTTTTTTTTTTCTAGATTAGGATCTTGTATTACAAAGCATTATTATATGTAGTCTACACATGACTTCTGTTTTATACAGTTTTACTTCATGTCAAGTTAAAGTTTTAAAATACTAATTGCAGCATTCTATTTAATTAAAATATTGTGGCAGTTGGTCATGATTGTTTGGAAGTTTAAATTGTTTTTAAGATGAAATTTGAATTAAAATGCCAGTCAAGTTTTGACTGTCGAGCTCATAAACTTGAAATATTTTGATTTCACAATTGTTATGCTTTGAGAACACTGAAAGAAGTGGGTGTCTGCTTACAAGGTGCATGACAGCTGCAACTTCAGACTATTTCCTGCCTAATTTAGCCTAAGATCTAGAGCTGCTTTTGGCATCTACTGTAATTATGCACACAGTGGAATAACAGGCTTTATTCCAACTGTATATGGTTTTGTTTGTTCGGTCAATCCATCTTCCTAATATAGCTATTTTTTGCCCGAACAATATTTTGATAATTTTTTTTCTTTCGAAATTATTTACAGTACAGTCACACTCGTTTGCTGTAAAATGTGAACAATTTCTTGACTTCACTAACAGTATTGCTTGTACTCTGGTTTAAAATGAAAACCAACAACATTGTGGATATCTCTTAAAATAAGGTGGAAAGAATAATATGGGGTCACAACATACAGTATCTACTCAAAAGTAGAATTATAAAGGAATGGGTTAATGTTGGTTTAATTGGCTCTACGTATGAGATTGAATATACAGCTACATACTAAGACCACAATGTTTCTAGAAGTACAGCTACAAAGACAAAACATCAGACCAATGTGGTTTTATCTTATGAAATGGTCTTGTCATTCAATTAAATTTACATTCAGGAAGGAGAGATATTAACTTTTTAGTTTAGAGTCTAGACCAAAGCCTATTAATATGACCACCCCATTAATACATGCAGATTATTGTGACAGGGTAAGTAAGCTTTCAACTAATGCTGTCTTTGTTGTTCTATTAGTCAGACTACAGTATACCAGATTAGTATAGGCTGTCTCTTGTTGATCATGTATTCATTGTTTGTTTTTGTTCTTCATACAATGTATCATGATGCTGTTTTGTTGTATGACTACTGTATATTTTAATATCTAATGATTAGTATATATTCAGTACAGTATACCATCAGCAATGGAAAAGTACTGTCCAGATGGTTGAAGTTAGTAGTGTATAGAAATGTTAAAACTTCTGATAATTTTTTATTCATACATACTGTACTGTAGAAGCTAATAAGTACTTTCCTCAGAATATTACAGACTGCTTTTATTTTCAAAGCAAAATTCCATCATATATACCCAGAGTCCTAAATTATATATATATATATATATATAGTTCAATCTACAGACACATGTTTCGCTGTACTACAGCTCATCAGTGTAGCTTGGAACAATCTGAATGAATTTCATCAATTACTTATACACATGCGATCATCGGTGACAACCGCATGTGGGACAGCTGATCGGTGAAGTTAACATTCAGATAGCGTGAAGTGTGCATGGGCCCAGAGTGCTCAAACGTCCACAAGGGTAGTGAGCGTTGCATTATCACTAATAGGTACCCACGGCAACTTCACAGAGTGCTCAACAACACCGAAGTATATATATATATAATATATATACTGTATTTAACAATTATTCACCGAAGTGGAGGTGAATAGTGCTGGATATCCACACTATTCACCGACGCTGAGGTGAATAATTGTTTTAGCATAATTTATACCTCATAAATGAAATAACAAGTTTAACATTCTTATATTTTTCGGTATTTTTATACAAGACACAGCCGCTAGCAACTTGGGCACTTGGCGTACTCGATATTTGTTGACAAAACAGTTTTTACAACTTTTGAATATATTAATGCAGCTAGAAAATTGTAAAGAAACATACCTGTGGACACTCTTCTACCTAATTTTGTTGACTTTTCTCATTATTCTACTACATCAGCCTTGTTTAATTTATCAACAAAATCTCCTGCTTTGGTAAACACAAAGCAAAACTGGCCACCATTTTGCAGGATATCCCAAGCTAGAGGAACCAATCAGATTGCATGAAAAGCACTATTCACTATTTAACAAATAGATTCCATTTTGCCGTTGTCTGTTCAGTTATAGATGCACAGATGACGTCACAACGTGGTAAGAACAAAAAAGTGGCCCACGAGACGCAGTCGAGTGGGTCACTGATGTTCTTACCACGTTGTGACGTCCTCTGTGCATCTATAACTGAACAGACAACAAAAAAATGGAATCTATTTGTTTTATACAATAAAAATTTAAAAGGTCTTTGTCGAAACTCGTGCCAGATTTTGGGGCATGAAGAAGGAAAAAGGCAAGTCAGCTGACGTGATCTGACGTGACCATGTGTCTGTCCTCTAATAGATCATGGCCAACAACCAATGAAAACACGCATAGCAACTAGGGTATTGTATAAATATATATACCGTATATATATATATATATATATATATGTTATTTGACATATATATAAATAACTTTCTGAGTTCAAGTGGGACTTCAAACTTAAGGTGGCTCCATACAGTTTCTTGAATTGTTGGTATTTATATTTGGTAACAGTTTTTGATTGTCAGACTGTTTAACTATGCATAACATTTAGTTTTATTCTTTTTCCAAATTGTTTATGTATGTGTTTTGGACTCTCAAACTTGTATTTTCCATTTTTCAAGAAACTTTATGGAGCCACCTTAACTTGTTTAAAAGTAACCTACACTTGGCCATAATATTTGGAGCTTTTATGCATAATCCAACAAAATTTAATTAATTGATGTACTTTAGTTGGAATGGAATTAAAATTCACTGTTGTATGATAAAATACTGTAATAGGGAAGTATTTACATTTATTATAATTATGACAGTCATGTGGTATAATTTCTTTATATACATTAATTTAAGGCAAAGAAAGACAGCTTACACCAGACTGAAATACACACAAGTTTAATATTGCGATAGAGCCTGCGTGCAGACTCCACCTGAATTTTGAGTCTGCATGCAGGCTAAGTGAAACCTGCCTGCAAAGTGCATACAGTAAATATCTTAAAAATAGCAAAATGAACTATGAAAAATAATAGGCTGCAGTACTGTATACATGTACAGTGTACTGTATTATCGTCAAGAAGATTATACAGTGCTGTAATGTGGTTTTGTCACACTCTGATCTGTTAGCCTAATTCAGGGCACAAAGTCAATCTTTGCCCAACTTTAATATTTCAAGGGGAAAAGTATATGACATATGAGAGTCGGGCCTAATTATATATACAGTACATGTTGTACTGTAGTTGGGATTGCAATAGTACAGATTGACAAACTACAGAAGATACGTGTATAATTATACTGTTTGGCATAACTCTGATTATACATGGACAGTATATGTACACAAGAAAATGTAATTGAATTAAATTAAAAAGGTGGTGATCATGCAGTTTGATAAGATGTTTTTACTAATATTAATTTATACTTTAAGCTACATATCTGTTCCACTGACAGGTAGTGTCCATTTTAATTTGCACATTCCTGGTAATAAAATAAAATGTGTTTTTTTAATCTCTTTTAAGTCATTCTCATTGGCAAGGAAGAAAATTATACATTACACAAGCTATGACAGCAGAAAAAGAGCCAATGCGGCATTTTTAATTGGTGCTTATCAGGTATTATAAATCATGATATTTTTAAACATTAAAATGCACAACATTTAAACTCCTTTCTAGTCCATAACTATCATAATTATTCTAATATAATTATTTGTGTTTTTAAAGTGCATATAACCCCAAATGTTTTATCATCTAAATACCTTCTATGTACCTTTGGCAAATAGTTGAACAACAAAATCTTTTTTAGATTGGAGTAACCTTTATTGCTTTAATAAAGTTGGGTTTTTTCAAGATGGTAATGAGATGACACCAAAGTAGTCATCATTATCTAATATTTAATATTTATTTGCACATGACCCAATTCTTCCATTAATGGTGTGTTTGAAGAACATGCTCAATATTGAATGAGTTTTTCCACAAAAATTCTCAGATAGTTTATCTTACCAAAAAGAGAAAGAAATGCCTACATAGACATCATCTCATTACTACCATACTAGAAATGTGAATCGCCAAAAAACATTGAAGACTATAGCTCCAATCAAAAAAATATTTCACAGATGATAAAAGATTTGGGTATATATGCACTTTAAATGGTTACCCTAAAACTTTAAGATGGCTAGATATATAGTCAATTAAGTAAAAAAATATTATTAAAATTTGTTTGGTAAGAGCGATAGTGCATTTTATCCAGAACAACTGCTGTCTGCATGGGGCCCACAAGCAGAAACTATAATATTTGGACATGCCTCAATCTTATGTGGACACTTTGGAAAGGTTCCAAATGTGTCCACTTGAAAGAAGTTTGACAGTATTATACTGTCAGTTAGTACTTAATATAACTACTTTGAACCAACAGGTTATATATCTCAATAAGAGACCAGATGAAGCATATCAACCTCTGATCAGTGGATGCTCACCACCATATTTACCTTTTAGGTAAGTTTGTAACTCTAAGTGAACAATGAACACTACTGTTATCTGACTATTTGGTATTTACTGTAAGCTGTACCTACCAGGTACATTCAAGTTCATTTAAATTCACTCCAAAATACAATGGTTGACACTATTAAAATGTCAGGTGACAGGCTTGTCAACATCATTATTCTATTCCTCATGGAATGAAGATGTTCAGCAAACCTGTCAGATAAATGTCTGCCAGTTTCACTGATGTAAAGCATGCAACATTTATTGCAAGAAATACAGTAAATGATGTTGGAAGAGTTGCAAGTGAAATTATGCTGAATAACAAAATTAGATTTACTGTAGGTCCCAAAATACATGTAGTTGAGTTAAGAAAAGAACACGTCATACTTGTAACAACAGGTACAGGAGCAAGAAAAGGTACCTGCTGGTGCCAGTAGATTTTTTTCTATTAAAAGGGCACTACACCCTGAACCATCATGAATATTTTTATGACGTCGAAAAGAGATTAAAGGGTTATTGGTGAAAATGGCTGACATTTCTGGGTCATTCTTTAGGATATGAAATTGCCATTGGTACTCTGCCACACATTGGTACTCTGCCACACTGTGGCCCAGTCTGCCAGCTTCTAATGGCAATTTCTTAATGCATGATGAGTTGTAAGATGGGCACATGGTGCCTTATAACTACTTTATTTTCCAATACAAAGCAAATACTAGGTGACAATTATTGAGATAAGTGTGCCTGAAATATTATCCAGATCTTCTTGAATCCGCAACAAATTAAATATTTACATGTAAATGATCAAGAAACATTCTACAGTATTAAATAATAAAATATTGGTATGGGAGGTTCAAAAATAGGAATGTTACTTAGACATACTGTTATTATCTACATAATTATGTGAGTCAAAACTAAGAAATTTGGGACCATTGTGTGAACAGGATTCACACACTGTCCTCACTGTTTACCTGGCCATGCACATTTTTAGTACTGTACTAAATGTAAGTTAGTTGGCTATCTGCTAATTAATAAAATTAATAAAATGTTTAAATAAATTAGAATTTATCTTTTATTATAGAGATGCATCTTTTGGTGCCTGCTCTTTTAATCTATCTATCCTGGATTGTTTGAATGGCGTTTATAAGGTAACATTCCTCTTAATACTATAATTTTGGACACTGTTTTGATATGATAAGTTCTACGTATACATGTAGTGCATGTGGTACGTTTGCGAGCTTGGTGTAATAATTATGTAACAGACGTTCGATGGACGTTTCTCAAGCTCAATTACTCAGAAAAGATTTCTGATACCCCAGACAGGGTTTGAACCTGCAACCTTCTGGGGGTATCAGAAATCGTTTCTGAGTAATTGAGTTTGACGAACCGGAACGTCCACCGAACATCTGAATGTTACATATTACACCAAGCTCGCAAATGTACCACATGCTCTACAATGTATATGTACAACTTATCATGTCACTTTAACAACAACATCTCATATGTAAACACTACCACTTAGGAGCACATATGACTATGAATTTGTAACCTTAGCTCTCCATCTGAGCCTCAGTGACTCAATGGCGTCTAAGCGTCTAACTGGTCATTAGAAGGTTGCTGGTTCGAACCCTGTCTGGGGTCTCAGAAATCTTTTCTGAGTAATTGAGCTTGACGAACGTCCACTGAACGTCTGTTACTGTTTTGATAGCTGTAAATAGCAATACAAAAAGTACACTGTGTTTCTCATGGTCAATGTACTGGTATGTCAGTAGAAATACCACATAACCATAGGTGTAGCAGGGGGGGGGGGCAATTGCCCTCCCAAAATATTTGAAAAAAGAAAATTCTGGCACTTTCTGCTAGGAATTTCCGGCAATTTTGGCACATATTGCTGTGAAAGAAAAATTCATACGTTAAGCTTAAGACTGAAAAAATACGACTTAAAAATCAAGATATTTAACCCTAAATTTTTCCGGCAAAAATCTCTGGATGCCCCCCCCAAAACAGAATTGGGTTCCTACGCCTATGCACATAACATTTCAACTGCATCACAAAAAACTTTGTTATATTTGTATGTTGAAGAAAATGGGAGGTGGGGGGGGGGGGGGGGAAGGAGGAGGGGATGGAAAACTCTCCCAATAAAAGCGATGTAAGTGTATATTGCATTTGGGTTTAAAATTTTCAGCTAAAGTTTTAGTTTACACATTTTAAAGTTCATGATTCGCAGTTCAATTGGAGTATCAAACGAGAACGCAAGTCATCGCAAGTTGGCAGTCAGAGCGGCTGGCTGAGATAGCGTGACTGCCAACTTGCGATGACTTGCGTTCTCGTTTGATTAGGGCTTTAGGGCCTGTTTATATGATCCTGGTATACCGGGATGTCCCGGTTGCCCGGGATGAATTTCATCCCGGGTGGGATGAATTTCATCCCGGGTTTATATGGAGTAAACAAAGTGCTCGTCCCGGTTGACCGGGATGAATTACATCCCGGATCAAAAAGCGCGGGAATTTAAGGAAATGGAGCAAAAAAGCAAAAACTCACCCTAATTCCACTTTTATTCAGTGTTTTGTCTCTAGACCTGATCGTTTGGACGAAATTCTGACTGTAATATTCAAAGTTACAAGCATATTGTAGTTCAGTAAACTTCATCCCGGTCTACCGGGATATTGCGTTTATATGGACAAACATTTGTCCCGCTTCAACCGAGATCCCGATCAGGTGGGACGTCCCGGTCTCCATATAAACGTAACTTGAAAAACAACAGTAAATTATCTACAAGCCGAGATCCCGGGCAACCGTCCCTTAGCTTGTTAAGTTTTTAATACAAACAACAGCAATTCATGAACAAATTTCTCAAACTATGTCCAAAAGAAATAACTCATATTGAAGTTGGAGTTTCAAATTGAAAATGTTAAAAGTTGGTATATGCCAAAATACTGTGAAACACAGTGCAGTCAATGCAGTCATAATAATACATGTACATACACAGTAAATATAATCTACTGTATTCTCTTTTCTCCTGCAGGCCTTACAAAACAAGTTTTTTGATTTTGATACCTTCGATGTTGAGGAATATGAGCATTATGAGGTTTGTAACTAACCCTACTGTTTCATTGTAAAAATAACTAAATACTAATAATCTTTTCATTTTAGTTTTGTACATTGTAGAAGAATACCAAATAACTTTATTCATTCTGTAGTCGTCTGCCAAATGCACAATTTCATATTTTTTCAATAAATTACCTTATACTACATTACCGCATTTATTACTATAAAATCAACACCTGGATTTTAGTTGTGATCAGTGGTCTGACATGTGTAACTAGTATGGCGTCTTTTGCAATTCAGCCACTATCTGTTCTCGCATTTGATTGGTCGAGCTACTGGCTGCGAGTAAGAATGATTAGCCTTCATTCGTTTCCTTCGTTTCTTTTCCTTTCCTTTCTTTGACGTTTTTCCAAATTCTGCCGTCATACGGTTTATACACTACCCTGGGTACCGAGCTTCAAATCTCACTTTGGTGAGTTACTTCCTGTTGATTATTCTCACGGTTGAGTGAAATTTGAAACGCACGTTGCTATGTTACGATTGTTCAAAGTCCCCGACAGGAAGTAAAGCACGCTGTCTGGCACACTCGTTCGTTACTTCGTTTTCGATAAGGAAACTATGGATTTTATCACAATTCCAACTCACTGTGGAAAGAATAATTATCGGACTTCCTCTGTTCACGAAAACTAGACTTTCGCTTTGGTATTTCAGTGAGCTAAAACGGCAATCCGAGACTTAGAGGTGTATGGTTTAAAGTTTTTAATATTTTTAATTACTCACGGTCACGCGTGACTTTCTTTGATTAACCAATAGTAACGCTTTCAGAAATTTAGGCCAATCAAAAACCGAGTTCAGATATTGAACTCACCAAAGTGAGATTTGAAGTTCGCGAGACCACTCTCCCCCTCAAGCCTCTCTCCCAAACTCAGAGCCTCTGGTACCCAGGGTATTTATACACCGGTGCGGTTTATTATAAGGAGTAGCGAGGTTGACAATGCATTGTGGGACTGTTACACTACATTATAAGTCGTAATGCTACGTATACTTGTAAAACGATCAGTAATAGATAAAGCATGAGCAGCGATCTGTATCTGATTTACAAGGCAAGCTGCAAGCGAGCCGTATAGTAAATCAGATACAACTTATCAAATGGACGCGTCTAAATAGCCATGTTTTCAAACTATTTTTCAAGTTGGAGTGATTTTAGCGAAGTAAATTGAGGAAAAAGTTTATGTAAATCAGGACGAATCTGTATGCGATTTACGGATACTGATTAAATATTTATTTCTTTTGAATTTTCTTCATGAATTTTTAATGAATTTGATAAACTGTGTTAAAAGACGTTACGCTAAGTCAATGCATGTAAGACGTTTCGCTACGTTATAAGACGTTGCGCTACGTTCTATGTCATTTACGCTACTTTATGTTATAAAACGTATACGTTACGTTATAAGTCCGCTATAGGTCAGATCGACAACTACACTTTATTTAAATAGGGTACGTAATTACAATAGAATATTCTGTACTCTCCCTTACGGTCTTGGAAGACATTCATGCAGTTTAGAAGTAGGGTTATATAGACCTTATTCATAAATGACCGACGATTTAAAATCCTTTTATGCATGTGCATATAAATTAGCCTCTCTGACCTCGTTTCAGAGTAAATATTCTTTTGAATTTCGCACAAGAAAACGGGTTCAGATGGGCTAATTTATATGTATACATAAAAGAATATTAATTCCACGGCCATTTATGAATATGGTCTTTAACGGTGCAGTTTATTTAAGAATTTTTGTAATTACAAAAAAACTGGCACTGCGGTTATTCAACGATGCGACTTATAGTCCAGAAAATACGGTGAAGTGTTCTTTTTAATTTCAGAGAGTGGAAAATGGGGATTTCAACTGGATAGTACCAGGTAAATTTAGTAATTTCCTAACAGTCTCGTCACCAACCATTACATGCAGTCTCGTCACCAACCATTACATGTACTCTGCAGGATTTGCTTCGTATCGTTTTTATCCTGTTAAGTTGGTTCTTTTTTTTATGAGCAGGGAAATTTCTTGCATTCAGCGGACCACACAACAAGAGTAGAATCCATAATGGTATGTAACAGTGGCGGTGGAACATATGTTTTATAGATTTTTACCTCCCTCAGGAGGTTATGTTTTCACCCCCTGTTTGTTTGTCTGTTTGTCCGTCCGTCCGTCCGTCCGTCTGTCTGTCTGTCTGTCTGTCTGTCTGTCTGTCTGTCTGTCTGTCTGTCTGTCTGTCTGTCTGTCTGTCTGTCTGTCTGTCTGTCTGTCTGTCTGTCTGTCACCAGGATATCTCACAAAATACGGAACAGATTTTGATGAAAGTTAGTGGAAAGATTGATCATAGACCAAGGACTAATTATCGGACTTCCTCTGTTCACAAAAACTAGACTTTCGCTTTGGTATTTCAGTGAGCTAAAACGGCAATCCGAGACTTAGAGGTGTATGGTTTAAGTTTTTAATATTTTTAATTACTCACGTTGATGAAAGTTAGTGGAAAGATTGATCATAGACCAAGGACCAACCCTTTCAATGTTGGTTGAATTTGGTTGCAATTTGGTCATGAGAAATTAATAAAACTAATATGACCACAAGATTCTCCGTATAGAAGAAATACCTGATTGCGCTCATTATCCTTATTTTATGCAAGCATTTTGCATAATATTAGGTGCCACTCCGAGTAACGAACTTTACCAGGCGGGTAGAGAAACCCGGCATGGGGTACGTTCTTCGGAGTAGCACCTAATATCATTATACTCCACCTGAGTTCTCTGTCCCACAATAATTGTTCCATTTTTGCATAATTTCATTCTGAGTGCAATCAAGCATTTTATTCATTCACACATGTGTAGGTCTCGTGAGCTAGCCTGGTTAGCGTGATGACTCATTTTCTTTTGAAACAACTCTAATAATAACTCGCTGGCGGAAGTATATGCAGTCTTTGAGGGGGCCTTTACACGAGCCCGGGTTGAGTGCCAGCTCGCCATCCCTGGTTATTCTTTTTTCGTGTTTACATGAACCCGGGTTGGCTGCTTTTTTTTCCCCAACCCGGGTCAGCTTTTCTCAACACAAATTATGATATTGCCAACACTTTACACGAGCCCATGTCAAGTCAACCCGTGTTTACATGAAGGAATTGACCAAAGTTCCGCACCGTCGCACCTCGCCAACCTGGGTCGACCCGTCTTGCCGGGTGACCCTTTTCAAGACCCGGGTTGACCCGGCTATCGTGTAAACGCTAACAGGGGTTTATTCGTAGACGGGTTGGCGAGCTAACCCGGGATGGCTCTCAACCTGGGCTCGTGTAAATGCTCCCTGAGTGCCCTCTTGTTTATAATTATTAAAAAAATAGTTTCTTTCGTTGATTTTAAAGGCTATCCATTACATGCGCCAGAATCGTACATACCTTATTTTCGTAAACACGGCATTAATACAGTGGTCCGACTGAACAAGAAAATGTACGAAGCAAAAAGATTTACCGACGTTGGCTTTCGTCATTGTGATTTATTTTTCAATGATGGAAGCGTTCCAGTTGATTCCATTGTCAGGTATGTTGTTCTTAAGGTAGCAATAAGGTTATCCGGTATCGTTTCGTAAAACAGCTGGCATCGCGCCGCTATTAACGTGATCCCAACGTATCATATACCAATTTAAAGCCAATTAACCATGGAAGACGATTATAAAATCTAAAGGTATGGAAAATATAATGGTTATCCGTTGTATTTACCAAAGGAAAAAATAAGGTTGTTGGCTTCAAGAGTTTAAAGTTCTTTGGAATTTAATTTATAGTTTTGAAATTTATATCATTGTAATCACTGATAAATTATCTACAAAAACTTGTCGGCGATTTTTGAAATTCTGTTTCGTTCGGTTTTTATTAACGATTTACGTTATAGTCATAATATATTTCACAACTTGTTAATTCAAAACGCGATAAAATCAAAATTATGCAACTAATAAAAAATTCCCGACAATTTTTTTGTAGAAGAGTATGTACTTAGTAACTGCCAAATGTTTCAGCGAAAAATATTGAAACACTACGACGTTCTAACTGTTGAAAAACACAAATATTGGCGAGAAATTGAGCGAAGAAAAAGCGGCTGGAAGGTTTCCGTGTTGAGTAATTAGTCCCGCCTCTTGAAGTAAAAAACTCATTTTTCGCCTGGAAGAAAAACATTTCTGAATTCGAAATTTTTGTCACTGACAGATAATGTTGACAGACTAGTTTAAATTGAAAAGGAGATTTTTTTATACATAGACAGGCGATTTTCGCTGCGATTTTTCTCATTTTGACGCGACTGCACTTTTAGTTGTATTTGCCGCTGGAATTGTTTGATTCTGAGCCCACAATGCTATTATCTGTAGTTTCTACATTCTACATATTATTTCTGTAGGGAAAAAGGACTTATCATGCATGTGCTGACGTGACGTCACTGACGAGCGACAAACCGAAGAAAAGCGCGGGGAAAAAAGCAACTGTCTTTGAACTGCAATTTTTGGTTCTGAGGGAGTGATTCTCTTTATATTTTCAACTGAAATGTATGATAAATTATCATTATCAGCCTTCGGCTTCGGCAACTTCGACCCTGATAATTGTTATCAAAAAAGTCTCATCCAATAATTGTTTAGTATTAATTATAATTGTGGCTCTGTCACGTGAGCGGTCTTAACGCGACTAATTTCTGCCGTTTGATTGGCTCCTGAGCGGTTCTTTACAAACCGGTAAAGCCCTAATCAAACGAGAACGCAAGTCACCGCAAGTTGGCAGTCACGCTATCTCAGCCAGCCGCTCTGAATAGTTTCCCGAAAATGTCATATCGTGACAAAGTTAAAACTTGTTTAAAACACTCATGAAACCTTTATTTTGTTAATTTGGGTGTCCAAACGACCGCCACAGAAATTCTGACTGCCAACTTGTGATGACTTGCGTTCTCGTTTGATTAGAGCTTAAAGGCCATTACAAACATTGAAAAACAATCAGAAAATTAAGCACATCAGGCTAAAATGATGTTCAATTCAGATCTCGTGAATATGAATTTACCGCGACGAAAGTTTAAATACGACAGTGTTTTAATACGGTGACTGAAAGTGTTTTGGTTGTTTACAGTTTTCTTGAAAGTCGGTTGCTTCGATATTTGCTGATGTACTCTCAACATTCAAATAAAAATTAAAAAACGTGAACCATATAATACCAATAAAGTTGGTCTTTGCGGCAAAATTATCCTCGCTCTTTCGTCACTCGGTCTGTACTGACAGAAAGACCGCTTCTAAAGCTGGAGAAAACTTTATTATAATTTGTTTTCATCATTGCTACTGAATATAAAGAAACAATATAATTTTGTTAGTTTTAACTATACTGCCTGCCTTTGTGATTTAGGCGATTTTTAACCATTGCAGAGGAAGCCACTGGTGGCATTGCGGTGCATTGCAAAGGTACTGTACATTGAACAGCTACATGTTTTTGTTAGTATAGTTGCGTAATATTTCATAAGCGAGTGGGAGTGTTTTACCAGGGGTTACAAACAGGAGAGGACAATGAAAATCACGAGGCCGTTAACCGAGTAATTTTCATTGTTCTTGAGTGTTTGTAAAACATGAGAGAATATTGAAAATCACGAGGCTCCAAGCCGAGAGAACAAACACGAGAGAACATTGAAAATTGCGAGGTAATAGGCCGAGTGATTTATGTTGTTCTGGAGTGTTTGTAACCACTGGTAATACACGAGTTTATGAAATAGCTTCTCAATCATCTATTGTAGTAGAATTTGCGAGGGACTTGGTGATATTGGTTCATATTATATTATATTAGACATGTTGTATATTAGCATCCAATGGTCTCATGTTGCATTTACAGGGCTCAAAATAACGGCCGGTCACCGGTCAATGACCAGCCAAATTTTTAATGTGAGCGGTCAAATTTGTATAACGCCGGTCATTTTGACCGGTCATATTAACTTGCAATTAATTTTATTACCTTCCTTTGAAGGAACTTAAAATGATTGTTGTTGTGCTGTTGTAGACCCGTTTCATAATGTCTGATAGACTGATATATATTGAAGTGAACTATGCATGCATTTCCTTTTTATGACAAACGTTCATATCAGTACTAGCTTATATGTATTGTGTTTGTTTGTTTTTGTTGGGTTGGTTTTTTTTTGTCTGTTTTTTGTCTTTTTTGTTTTGTTGTGGGTTGGGGTTTTTTTTTTGGGGGGGGGCGTCGTGAAAGCTTTTGTACTCTGGTGCAGAATATAGTATTTATGGAGCCTTTAAATGCCTGATCCTAATGGCTGTTCTCAGTGAATGTGCACAATGCAAAAATATGAACTCGTCTTCTCGTTTACGTTTTGTTTTATACTATTTTATAGCGGGTCTTGGTCGTACTGGTAGCCTCATTGGTTGTTATTTAATGAAGCACTATCGCTTTAGCGCAGCAGAAGTCATTTCGTGGATGAGGTAATGTTACATTAGAATGCTTTATTTATAACTATATACTGTATATAGTGCTTTATAATTGCGATTAACGGGCCGATAGGTCAGTAAATTCGTTCTCCGAAGTCCAGCAGTTCACCTAAAGTTTCATGAGTTCATCACCTTCAATATTTTCTGTACGTCGTGTAATAACTTACCATGGTAAATTTGCTACTGACCAAAAGGATCGCAGGCTCTGGGTACGAATTGAAATCTGCTAGACTTTCTCTCGCAACGCCAGTGAACTCTCTATATATATATACCTGGAAGGCTGACCTCCAATAAAAAAGTGATGCAAAACATGGCGGCAATGGGTAATTTTTGGACGTCAGTTTTAGGCCCCTACGCGGTCATCTTGGATGTCAGTCTTAGTTGTCAGTCTTAGTTTTTTTTCTCGCGGCCGAACCACAGGCGGCCCAAACGTACACCCTCTTGCATGCGAGCAGTGTTTGACATTTGCTTTGGGGGGGGGGGGGGGGGGGGGGGGGGGGAGGGGCTGCGTATGTTGTTCTTATTTTGTTTCTGCTTAGTATTTGTTGATGCTTGTGACTTTCCGAGTCGAGTTTGAACTATATATTTCGGCGAGTCCCACTCACGGTCAATTAACCGCTTAATTTATCTCCTGATGACTTTTATGGAGAACAGGGAACTTAAGCAAACTAGGACGACGACGGCAATGTAGTAAAGCTCAGTATCTGGCAGAAACCACGAATCATTTACTAGTACGTAGTATTGAATACTGAAAGTATGTTTTTCGACATCCAAAACCTTGTAGAGCTAGTTCTAAAAAGATTTCGTTGCATAGTTTGAAGTCAAACTCGACTACGGGTTTCGCCGTTCCACGAGTTATAGGGACCTTAAGCAAGCTAGGACGACGACGGCAATTAAGTTACTACAATTAAAAGAAACCATGGATGAGGACATCGTATATTGTATTTATATATGTTGTAAGACCTTTAAAAAGCAACCATAGCTTCGACAAAGTGACGTACAATATATAAACGCCTAAGTAAACTAACAGCTTTTGCTGTTCCTTACCGAACAACGTTGTCTTGAAAACGTGAAAACGCTTCAGTTGACGCGTTGTATGTGCAACGAGGACGGTGTTGAGATTACTCTTGGGACTGACGTTGGATTTGACGTTCGCGTTGTATTTGCCTAAGCTCTCTAATATTTCGGATGGCCCTCACTTGAAGCTCCGTGAAATCCACAAAAACCGCTCGATCCCGCCAAAATTGCCATCACTATACATTTGTTAAGAACTTGGCTTTCGATTCATTGCTCTTTCGACCCAAACGTTCATCTTCGCAGCTCGAGAAACGTTCATACAACTGAAGTGACATCGGCCGTTCGTGGTTCGGCCGTGAGAAAAAAGACTAAGACTGACATCCAAGTTGACCGCGTAGGGCCTGAAACTGACGTCCAAAAATTCCCCATGTCCGCCATTTTTGCCTCGCTTTTTCGTCCAGTGATTGACTGGAGTCAGCCTTCCAGGTATATATAGAGTTCACTGCGCAACGCTTGGGCACAAACCCCCATGCTAGTAAATATTAAAACAGCGAAGAGCGAGAGTGAGCTTGGGATTATTAGGCTGTGGTACATGTATGTATATATATGCATAATAGTATCCATATCAATTGTGTAAAGTTTAAATTCGTTAAGTCAGGACTAAGGCATGCATGCAAAATTAAAAGATTCTTTTGTTGGGAAATTTTGCGAGTGGATCAGACACTGTTCGTGTTCGACAATTATTTTGAGATTTGTGTATTTTTACTCGATATTATAGGATATGTAGACCGGGCTCCGTGATTGGACCCCAGCAGAACTTTCTTGAAGAGTGAGTATTTTATGTTTGTTTTGCGTTGTACAACATGTATCTTCATTATTAGAGCATAATATGAACAGTGATTAGATAATCTATGGTCAATAGGCACATTTTTTACTCTTTAAATATATCAATTCGTTTGTTAGCCTGCTCGCAGGGTATTCGTTTGTTCGTGCGTTCGACTTATCTATCAAGGCACTTCTTTATTCCTCCCTTTATCCATTCCATCAAATCGTCAGCCAGCCAGTCGTAAATCCATCCATCCATCCATCCATCCATCCATCCATCCATCCATCTACCAATCCATCCATCCATCTACCCATCCATCTACCCTACCCACCCATCCATCTACCCATCCATCTACCCATCCATCTATTATTTACTCCACTATTCACGTATCCATCCACAAAACTATCGACCAGTTTGCTGACTCGACCACCCGCTTGTTCGTTCGTTCGTTCGTTCGTTCGTTCGTTCGTTCGTTCGTTCGTTCGTTCGTTCGTTCGTTCGTTCGTTCGTTCGTTCGTTCGTTCGTTCGTTCGTTCGTTCGTTCGTTCGTTCGGCACCGCAACATTTCTTTTATTTGATCAATTTTGCTGTTTTGATCCTGCATAGAAAACAAGCTAGTTTATGGATTCAAGGGGATATTTTTAAAACTCGTCAAAAAGGTACAAGCGAAAATGGTAAGAAAAAGTTTGCATATAGCTCTGAACTTTCTGAATAATTCTAAAATCACATCAATTTTTATACTTGAGATTTTCTCCAGTTTTTCAATCGCTTAGTGAGATTACGTCTATATTGTAGTGCTCAATGAGGTCGGAACTATAACAACAGGAGTGGACTCGTTAAAGATTGCAAATTCGATTATTGACACATCACCGAATACATTCAAGGTACTGTACTGTATCCGTTGCCATTAAATGACATGTAGCCTGCTTACAGCTCGAAATTTCTAAAAGCGGAAATTACGCGAATTTTTGGGCTGCAAGCAGGCTATTATCAAGTGGGAATTTTTTAAATATATATAAATATAAAATGATATAACATAAATATGTATAGGTTAAAGACCTCACCCGAAGTTTATTAGCGATATCGCCCGAGGGATTTATATCGCTAATAAACTAAGGGTGAAGTTATTTATAATATGATCAAAGAGGTTTTCTAAAGAATTCAATAGGTAAAGAACTTGTGACGAGGTTCTATTGTTATTGCGAGGTTTATATAAGGTTGGGAGGTTTATAACCTGTATACAGTGTGTATAAAAAAAACCTGAACCCTTAGAAAACAACCTATTGTAGTAGTTTGAAAGCCCTAAAAGCGCTGCGTTACAAATTAATCAGCACATAAGTTAAACGAAGCGAAAAAGCTTTTATAAAATACTTTCACCATGCATACACTTCAAGTTATCTTAATTTCCCAGGTGTATAAGACCGTGTGTTTTACGCATCTGTGGGTTCAGCGAAGTGCTTAAGGCTCTCAAACTACTACAATAGGTTGTTTTCTAAGGGTTCAGGTTTTGTTTATACACACTGTATAAACCGCGGTACATCAAAGAAAATCGACTTGATCATATTATAAGAAGTGATCTTCAAAGCGTCCATAATGAGCTGTGATTTTATGTTGCAATTGTCCTGATCGTGCACAAACCTTTTGTTTTTCGCTTATTAATATTGAAATAACACGGTTGAGTCACCAAAGGCTGCTATTGGAAAATTGCTTTGTTATACCAAAAATACGTTTTCTTCGCCGTGCACAAGGTTGCAATAAACGTAAACAAAAAGATAGAACAAAGACTTTCGCCGAGTTTCCAGACCATATTTTGATTGACTACATCAGATCGTTTGTTTTTACGTCATTTCCATGTTCCGTCAATTCCAGTCCCCGTGTATGACATTTTTCATGTAAAAGCTTACTGCACCTTGTTTTTATAAAGCATTTCTGTCCTAATTAATTTCACAGGATAGCTCTCGCGGCTTGTTCCATCCCGCTGCCGCAAGGACCAAGCTCGCTAAACCTTCAAGTGTAAAAAACTTACGAAGCTCTTCAAAGGAAGAAGTTGCAGCTGTTGAAGAAAAGGGATCCACCCAAGGGGACGAATTACGTAAACTAAAGTGCAACTGGGCCTTGAGGCATCCACGTTGTGCTACAACCGGGGCTATAAGGTAGGTCGACTTGCACAATTTCAATTTGTTGTGTCTATAGGACCATTGTGGTTTGTACTTTTATGATTTGTACTAATATGACGTTTTTGGCAATCGGAAATTTATATATATATATATATACATATACAAACAAACAAAGTGTTGTTCGCGAAATGTCGAAAAGTGCTCAATACCGTAAAGATAGAGCGAATATACTATAAGTGGGCTTACCTCAAATGTTGATGGTCGATATATATATATACTATAAGTGGGCTTACCTCAAATGTTGATGGTCGCTACTGTCAGTTTCACGCTGGGCGATCTTCAGGCGGAAGCTGACAGCGTGAAACTGACAGTAGCGACCATCAACATTTGAGGTAAGCCAACTTATAGTATATTCGCTCTATCTTTACGGTATTGAGCACTTTTCGACATTTCGCGAACAACACATTGTTTGTTTGTTTGTTTGTTTGAATATATATATATATATATATATATATATATATATATATTTATTTATTTATATATTTATTTATTTATTTATTTATTTATTTATTTATTTATTTATTTATAAGCTTCGCCAGTACATAGTTATAGACAAGGCTTAAACTAAAGCACAAAATTATGAGCACAAGACCCAATTTCCACCATTTTGGGAAGGAATGGGAGCCGTTACGACCACGCAGTTCAGTTTTGTGTGACCTGTCTATAGATGGGAAACGGGCGTGTCCGAGTAAACAGCTGTGATACAAGGGGAATGGAT
This sequence comes from Paragorgia papillata, assembly GCA_035771165.1. Taxonomy (NCBI): domain Eukaryota; kingdom Metazoa; phylum Cnidaria; class Anthozoa; order Scleralcyonacea; family Coralliidae; genus Paragorgia; species Paragorgia papillata. Next base: position 3,107,244 of record JAWNZC010000408.1, read on the forward strand.
TCTAGTAATTTGTCGAGTCCATTGATTCGAGTCTCTTCAACTTTAAGAACTATGTTTAGCAGACGTGAAACAGATGACAGTATATCTGAAAATGTTGTTCCTTGCTGTTTCTTTGGTGTCGAAGAAAGTGAAAAATAAATTGAAACTCGTGTCAACGTACAATGTTTTGACCAAGATAAACCGTGGACAAATACTACACGCAGGATTAAGCTCAGAATGACAGACACGCGAACAGTGCGGAACCAGAGTCAAAGGTGCCGAATATACTTGACACTCGCCTAACACGAATTATACAGTATCACTTTATACCAACCTGAAAATCTTGCGCTAGGTAGAAAATTTGTACTGCTTTAACATACGTAAATTTCATAGAGGTTCTTTATGGTGTTTTTCCGTAATGGCTATATATGTTTTGCAATCGTTTCTTGCTTTCAAAATTTCTTTCCTACCATACCAAGGTTTATTCATGCATCTTCTACTATATATTTACGATACAATGTCGCTTCTTTATTCACATTTGAAAGATTTTGTTTATGTTTTGTCAAAATTATTGGAAAAAAACCGACCAATTTGACCAGGGGGTTTTTAGAGACCATTTCGGTTGGAATTTCTTTTGCAATCGAGGTCGACAAAAGCGGACAGGAAGTGCGGAGTTATTAGTCTGACCCAATTATCATCCGTATCACACCTGTCAGAAGGGGGGACACGCCCGTTTCTCCGCCATGCAGTATATGTCCGCCTTGGTACTTAGAGAATGTTTACGCGCTACCTGACTTTAACCATTGCACTATATGTTGTGCTCATATGCGAGAGCGAAGGTTACATTTGTTGAATGGTTTCTAACATTTTTATATATTTGCAAGTTGTAGTACAGAACGCCAGACCACAAACCCCTTCACGTCGCTGAAACATACTTGTATGTATATTGTATAAGCCCGCGTTTCTTCCCTCACAGGCTGGATCATTAGGGCTGCGCGGTTATTACGTCAGTCGTCATGTGTTTGCAACTGGGGCTTGTAAACACTAGCCTTAAGGCCGCCGAGAGAAATTGTGGGGCCCGAGGCAAATTATCGATTTGGGCCCGGGATGACGTCATATGGGTTGCTTTGGGGCCCCTGATGACGTCACATGTCATAGGGAAGTTTCCAAACTCCAAGACCTGCATGTTAGCGTGAAAAATTGTTTCCATTTCTTAAATAGTGAACGTTAAATTTTATTTTTTTTTTGTTTCTTAAGAGTTGAAGACCTGCGACTTGGACACACGAGAACAGCATCCAGCAGAGGGCACAGGTTTGTTTACACTTTATTTTATGCTTAATGTACTCTGCGATCGAGCCTACATTTTGGCCATCTTTGTTTCTTTGCTGGTTTACGGAAGAAAACAAGGCTCTACCGTATTTGTGTTTGACTTACATTGAGCATGCAATGTCAGTTGCTTAGCGACAATCTCGCACCCAGCCCAAATCAGCGGAAAACAAAGCAAAACCATTCAACGGGAACAGCGCCTATAAACAAAATAAGTGTTCTTAAAAAAATTATTTGATGAAGTTTGCTGGAAGCTTTCTGTTTTGATTGTGATTGATTTTTAGTTTTTTACCAACCAATAGGAAATAGGATTACTTATTAAAAACCAATCAAATTCCAAATTTCCAAATTGTTTAACAAGCTTCATTAAACCAATTGATAATGATCAGACAAGGAATTAGATCGCAGCCCTCTTTTTAGAAACACTTAGAAAGCTCTTGTATATAATAGAAAATTATTTAATTGTGTAGAGTGAGCAACTCTCTGGCTGTGCAATCTGTCATGTCTCCTCTTAAAACATCAAAAGTTACAGCTATTCCTAGACGAACAACCAGAAGTTCCTCACAGAGTCTTAAAAGGTAACATTAAACAACACGAAAACGTATAAGACGAAACGGAATAATGATAAAATGTTAACTTTTTAACAGGCAAGTTTCTGCAAGAGATAGCCAGAGTAAAATATATAAGTAGGGACAAAAATGTCCGGTTGCATGTTAAAAGGTTAGTAATTAAAAATGATAACGATAACGATGATGATAATGATAACATATGATTGTACGTATAAGTTGTACGTATACATGTAGTGTATGTGGTACGTTGGCGAGCTTGGTGTAATATGTAACAGACGTTTAGTGGACGTTCGTCAAGCTCAATTACTCAGAAAAGATTTCTGAGCCCCAGACAGGGTTCGAACCTGCAACCTTCTAATAACCGGTAGACACTCTAACCATAACGATAACAATAATAACAATAACTAATAATACTTTTAATAATAATAATTTTAATAATAGTAATAATAATAATAATAATAATAATAATAATAATAATAATAATAATAATAATAGTAATAGTAATAATAATAATAATAATAATAATAATAATAATATAATAATAATAATAATAATAATAATAATAATAATAATAGTAGTAATAATAATAGTAGTAATAATAGTAATAGTAGTAGTAGTAGTAGTAATAATAATAATCGGGCCATGGTAAAAAAACAGTTGACTCGACTTTTAAAGAACGTTATCAGTATAAGATAATGTTAAAAAGCTTTGTAAAAGAATCGTATATGATTAGCGCTTTTCATCTTCGATGTGAGTTCGATTTCTGCTCGGTAATCAATTCCAAACGCTGCAGGGTTTTTTCGGATACTAGCTGGTTTTTCCTGTTTTTAAAACTGGATCAACGAAGGACATTCTTTACACAAAAACAGTAAAACAGTTTTGATGTGACTGACATGGTTGACTGGTATAAACAAACTGTTTAGTTTAATTTAATTTTAACACTGTCGAAGTCAACGGCGAGCAGAATATTACGCGTTGGATTCCAGTCTAGAATTCAAAAAATCGTTCCTAAGTAAACAGTTCGAGAGCATTTACATTTAAGTGTCTTTATTTATTTTCTTTATTTACCAGTCGTTCGAGTGCTGCAAGTCGGACTGCATTTACCTTAAAATGAAGTGAATATCACGATATAGACGAACTAAGGAAGAACTGGACGGGAACAATTCCTTGGTTGAGCGCACGAGGTGGGAGAATCTGTCTGTGTTAATATTCAGCAACGATCAACGAGTGAAAGAATGGAGATTGATATTTTAATGAAAGCTAAGACGATGTAGGTTGTAGTAATATATAGTTGTAACAAATCATGATGTGCATGGCGAACATTTTGCTTACTGTTGAGTCTGCTCTGCGAGCAGTGTCTTGTGTTTCTACAAGCGTTGTTTAAAGTCGGACTGAGTGAAGCAAACGGTTGTTTGTTATTTCTCGTTTTACTGAAGGAAGCACGGAGAGGTTACACTGTGTGAGCTGGCCAATGTAACTTTGGGGTTAAAATACATTTTCATCAGTATTTCAAGTCCGCTCGACCTTAAAAAAGAGATACCTGGAAAGCGGAGGAAAAGCTTTTCAGGTACTAAAGCCTGATTCACACTTGTGAAATAAGCACAAGCACAACGACGTATCCAAGCGCAGAAAGTAGTTTATGGTCAACTGAACACTTTGTATACTTCCCAAGTATAAAGGGGTTTAGCTACCAGGAAGTGCCATTGAACTGCGCTTGCGTACGTCGCTGTGCTTATGCTTAGTTGACACTAATCTCGTGTCCAGGGTTCTGCGGTCCTTTTGTTCAGCTACAAGGGGCCATTGGCTCTGGCCGAAATCAGAATGTCTTGTCAAAAAAACGTGCAGACTTCCGAGAGAAAGCACATGAGAATTTAAGTCAATCGCCGCTCTGCTTTACTTCGTTCCGGCCAGAGCCGATGACTCCTTGCCGCTGGACACATGGACCACAGGCTCTGGGTACGAGATGGACTTCACAAGTGTGCATCAGGCTCTAGAGTTCAATCTCGCTCATGCGTATCGCTCATTGTAAGCAAATATATAGCCATGCACACCGATTTTAAATTGTTGCATATAATTTCTATTTGCATATTTAAAATTAATTAACCATATAAATTTTGTGAACTGAAAATTTGCCTGAACGTAAAGGTACTAAAAAAGTTTTCCATTTTAACGATGTGAACAAAACGGTGGGGTTTTTAGAGATATTATTTACAGCGTGGCTAACCCTTTTAATTTTGTTTCAAGGTCGTTGTCCATTACATGCATATTGCCCGCGCGGGCGTAGCGGGCTTTGAAAGTTGGAAATTTTCGACTTTCAAAGCGAACTGAACAACGGACGCTCTTCCCGCGCGGGCAAAGCGGACGTAATGAAAAACAGCGTTTACGCTTGGGTGTGTCTCGCAAATAAGAAACTCTTTTATAACATCGACCGTCAAGTCGGAAGACCTGTCGCGTGCATGTCGCCATAGATAACACAGCAACAAATGCTAGATCCAGGAGGTTTGGTTGTCGCTACCATGCACTTGGCGCTAAAATTTTTTAGCGACAGTGTAGTGTGTCTTTGGCGTAAAACTGCTGTTGCAACGATTTATGAAACATGTGTCGCACCACTATCCCTTGTTTTATGAACCGTTTCACAAACCGTTGCGCGAAGTTAAAGTGCATCCTGTACTTTGGTGAAAACCTGTCTCGCAATGCAAAGCGACACAGGTTCATAAACAAGGGGGTCTTACACGTTGCCATCTGTCTTGAAACCTGTCTCGCACAGGTTCCACGAAAAATTGCATCGTGTAACAACGGCTTAAAGGTCAACTCAAGGCAAATTATATTTTTCGCTTTATATATGGATTAAAGCACGTAGAATCCGAATATGATAAAAAAAAATTGAATTGAAATTTTTCCCCGTTTATTTTGGGATGTTGAATCGACGAATTTTGAAGTATTTTCATTAAAAAGCCGTGTTGTATAAAGAGTCTGGCACTAGCAAGTGTGTGACCGTAAACGGAGGAACGATTTTACGATCCATTAAAGTAAACACCCTCGAAAAGCGTCAAATACTTTAATACATGTGCGGTTGGAAACTTGCACAAGTCATATTCGTCATAAATCAGCTTTTCCTTATGATTTCAACTGTTTACGTCACAAACTTGCTAGTGCGAGACTCTTTATACAACACGGCGTTTAGAATATTTCGTTAAAAAAGTCAGAAATTAACACAAAGTACGGTTTGCTTCAAATTTTTATCATCATATTCGTATTCTCCATAATTTGGCGCATATAACAAGCCAGAAAAATAATTTGCCTTGAGTTGACCTTCAAGAGATATTTCAGGTTTAAGATGTTTTAAATATTATGTTAATTATCAGCTCAGATAATAAGGATCTCTGCATGTTTGAAGGGATAGACATCATGAACGCTGCCGTCTTGAACTTAATGATATAAAATGTTCCGAAACAACGAAACTGTTATCTTGGCATAACAAGTCCTAACCATTTTACATCATCAAATCCAAGATGGCGACACCCATGAGGCTTTTTTGTTTAAACATGCGGGGATCCATTAACCCCAACTATCATCTTGTATTCACCATATCCTTTATAATTACGCAGCTACGGTATATTATATTGTCCTATCACATATCTTAATTTAATGATTGTCTGTTATTTATCTAATATATATTAAAATCTGTGTATTTTAAACTTGTGAAAAGCCATTAGGCCCAAGTTTGTACATTGTAAATTGTACTCTGTAAATAGGAACTTTTATATTATCTTAAGAGTGGTATAAGCATAATACAATTTTTGTCGAATTGCTGGCTTTTTCAACTAATATATTGTAATAATATTTTTGTATCTAAAACTGCATGTGATCGTGCGTTAAGTGATAAAGAAAGCTCCAAGTTCATAATAGTGTGGATTTGTAATATATATATATATATATATATATATATATATATCGGCATATCGCACCTTTCTCTGTTCGGCTTTTATTATTGTTTTATCCTAAAAATTAAAAATAAATACCCAGAAATTATTGAGTTTTGTTTGTTTTATGTATATTTTTTGGGGAGGTGAGTAATTGCTGCCGATCGCCAACGAAGCAGCGCATAATCGTAACGAAGTGGCTATAGGTCCGGTAATCGGAACTCGTTCAAGAAAAACTAAAGGTCCGGCAATCGTTTCGAGTACCAGTGATTTTATGTTGAACCGTACCTTACACCGTACACATCCTTTGTTTTAGGTTTATTAACATTTAAATAGCACGGTTGAGTGACTGACCTGAAACGTTGCTATTGGATAATTCATTCTCATTATACTAAAATACAATGGGTTCAGTGACCGTGCACAAAAATGATAAAACGAACAAAAAGATAGAGCAAAGACTTTAGCTGAGTTTTGAACAATCTCGTTCCCAGAGCCCACGTTCCCCTTACCCAGCGGGCGGGAAACGAGAGGCTCTGGGATAATCCGATAATCCGTTCACGCCATCACAGGATTCTTGTTATCCGGAAGAAGAGTTTTATACTAGAGTTCACTGTTCATCAGCCAATGAAATACCGATGTTAAACGGATTATCCCTCTCGTTTCCCGGGTGGGAAACTCGAGAAATTGGTTAATAGCCAAGCTGCTTTCGTCAGTCAGGCAACGGGATCTGGAATTACTACTTATTGACCGAGCGTGAGGTCTACTATAGAGAAATATCGGACCGATGTTTTTAGTAGCGAGCGCAGCGAAGCGAGGTCCGTGCAGGAAACGGAGGTCCGATATTTCACTAGTACAGACCGAACAAGCGAGGTCAATAAGTAGTTTATTATATGACTTCAAGTTTGTGTTGTAAACGTTCTGTGAAAACTTGACAAAGTGTTAGGCTCGTATTCGCCACCATCGTTCTTGCGAACTAAACCAAAATGGCATATGTTTTCCCATTTTTAAAGTACTTTCCGTTTAGATAAAATCCTGAACTTTCTACCCCAAATAGCATTTTTCAATTGCTTTGGTTTGACATATCGCTCAAGGTTGTACGTTACGTAGTTGAATGAAAAACATTTGAAATTCTATAATATTTGTGAGAAGTGAATGTTATATTATTACTAACCATTGCTACGAACATTTGGAACATTTAAAAAAGTTTCACATAACATGGAAACTTAAACTATACATCAAATGAAAGCTTCACACAATTTCTAACAACATAACTGCACGATATATTTCAACAATGAGTAGTTCTGAAATTATTATCCTTCTTGTTGCATGTATAGTATACTGACTTGACTTTCATTTTGTTTATAAAATTCTTAGCTCGCTCAGCGGTCTGGCACGGCACCAATCAAACGCCGTTCCTATATTTCAGTCAGCTTAATTACGCAATACCTCATTAATTCTGTGGTTAAGTTTCTACTTTCACCATGCAGGTGTATAAAGACCGTGTTTTTTACGCATCCGTAGCTCAGAGGTGCATGTTTAGGGCTTTCAAACTACTACAATAGGTTGTTTGAACAGAATACTAATTCGTTTTCTAAGGGTTCCGTTATAATCGCTTATAAACTTCGGGTGACGTTCTTAACCTATACATGCATAAACGAGTGGGAGTGTTTTACCAGGGGTTACAAATAATTTCACGAATAATGAAAATCACGAGGCTGCAGGCTGTGTGATTTTAATTTATTCTTTTCGAATGTTTTACAAACACGAGAGAACATTGAAAATTACGAGGTAATAGGCGGAGTGATTTTTACAGCATAATATACACGTTAATTTTTAAGATAACTATGTCAACAAACTAATGAAACAGTTCGTTTTTAAAGCCATTCAAAAAAACTCAGCTGTGTTCAATCAAGTCTAAATTACACTGCTGCTCGTGTTTTTAACATTACATATGAAACAACCCATAGTATTCTGTTAAATATAATATGAATTTGGAGTAAAGTTTTTAGTTTTGATTTTTCTTTCATCTTTTAAGCCATTTTATCCATTATATATTTGTATATGTACAGTATATTGACTATAATACTACGTGGATGCGCACTATTTTCAAAGTTACTTCTGGGCTGAGATACTACATTTGTAAAAAATGTACATCATCTTTTTAACTTTCTTTTATGTATATAAAGCAAGTTGACAACAAGTCAGAATCACATAACTGAAACTGTTACTGAAAAGTGAGATGAAATAAAATTGTGTAATAATTCAAGCATATTTAGAATTGACCCACCCCCAAAGTAGTGCACATCTTTTTTTGGCCCACCCCTTTTTTCAAGCATGAAAATGATGGCCCACCCCCCTTTTTTCTCTGGCCCACCCCCATCTATACTTTATGACAGGTCCCTTACCGGATTACAAAACTCATGCAAATGACTTGATTGGCTAATTAAGTTGAGTTTGAGAAGTTAGGTTAACAAGTACTGTACAAAGGGTTCAATCATAGTCCCTGGAGACGCGGCGAACATCAAAGCGGTTAACAATGAGCTACAATTTAGGTTGAGGGTGGCAAATAATTAAGGTGCACAATCTATTGTTTTACGTTCATTAATATTTATGAAGCAACGATGCTATTGGTTGATTGCTTCATTATACCAAAAATACAATGTGTTCAGCAAGCGTTAAGGTGAAATAAGGTGCACAAACGTGAACAAAAACCTAGAACAAAGACTTTGACCGGCGTTTCCAGACAATTTACTTTTAGGGACTATGGTTCAATTCACCATGAAATGCTCACTGCGCATACCTCGTGCTTGTGCTCATTTTATAAATGTGGATCGGGACTCGTAGGCATACATAATGAAGTACAATTTATTTATTTTAATTAGATATACTGTAATATAGATTAAAATTAACGTGAGAAAAGCCTAAAGCATAGTTGAAGTGCCCATGACACGAAAATTAAGTTTCTCTTTTTGAAAGAGCTAGCACTTAAAATTATAAAGTAAGTAGCAGTTTTTCGTTTCCTTGCTTCATTTTTGAGATATTGCAGTAAGTTTGTTTGATATGTAAATGTCACATGTCATTGTGGTGACGTACACGTGCATAATGACTTATCGGAAAAGGTTATATATTTTGCTATTATCAAACGAATCGAAATAACTTGAAATTCTACACATGTTTGACGTTGTGGGAGGAACACACTCACATGCTTCCTTCGAATTAAGTTTGGTTTGATAATAGCAAAGATAAACAACCTTTGGTAAGTCATTTGCCTGTGTATGCCACAACATGTCACGACATTTGCATATTAAGGTGGCTCCATACAGTTTCTTGAAAAATGGAAAATACAAGTTTGAGAGTCCAAAACACGTGCATAATCAATTCGGAAAAAGAATAAAACTAAATGTTATGCATAGTTAAACATTCTGACAATCAAAAACTGATACCAAATAAATAGCAACAGTTGTTGCTATGGCAACAATGACGTTTCAAAATGGCTGCCAATTACCCTTCAAACTTATTTAATTCGAAAATATCTTTGGTGACCTCACATATTTTTTTTCATTAAAAATTTCTTGAAGTATGAGTAATCAATAGGCCGATTTTAAAAAACTTCTGTAGATCCAAATTTTTAAAAAATTAACAAACATTAATTTTTTTTAAATCGGCCTATTGATTACTCATACTTCAAGAAAAGTTTTAATGGAAAAAAAAATTGGGAGGCCACAAAAAATTTTTTTCGAATTAATTAGTTTGAAGGGTAATTGGCAGCCATTTTGAAACGTCATTGTTGCCATAGCAACAACTGTTGCTATTTATTTGGTAACATTTTTTGATTGTCAGAATGTTTAACTATACATAACATTAGTTTTATTCTTTTCCCAAATTGTTTATGCACGTGTTTTGGACTCGTAAACTTGTATTTTCCATTTTTCATGAAACTGTATGGAGCCACCTTAAACAACCTGTAATATCTCAAAAACGAAACAAGGAAATAAAAAACTGCAAAAGATTTTACTTTGTCATTTTAAATGTTCTTTCAAATAAGACAAATATAACAACGAGTCTTTCACAGTCTCGGTGTTCTTATTTGAATGGGGGCACGATCATGACTGGTAACGAGCTATGAAGGATGACGTACTTGCTTACACTTCCCAGAAACGCTCGAGCCAGTTTCCCTAAGCTACGCGTTCCCATCAAAATAATGGTCACGTGCTCTCGATGTGCGTGTTCACAAATGACGACACCAGGCTCACCATTTTGGTAAATTGTCTTGATTTGAAGCTAAATAACATTAAAAAACAGGATATTTTTTATATTTCATGGGGCGCAAAATATTCCTTTTCGACAAACTGTATGTGAAGTTTTTTTTGTAAAAAAGTTAACTCCTGCAGTCAAATCTTACATTATGTTTACGGCAAATCTCTTCGTAATCGTTGACTCTTCGTACAACTTCTTTATCAACAGAGCTTTCAACACCTTCCCATTCTTTTAACGATACAGAGTAACCAACTAGGGGGGAAAAACAAGAGCATATATTACGGACAGACAGACGGACAGACAGATAGACAGACAGACAGATAGACAGACAGACAGACAGACAGACAGACAGACAGACAGACAGACAGACAGACAGACAGACAGACAGACAGACAGACAGACAGACAGACAGACAGACAGACAGACAGACAGACAAAATTTAAAACATTAGAAAAGAAAAAAAAAGAATAGGAATGATAATGAAATAAAAAATGGAGAGACTGAAAATGAAAAGAAATAAAAAGAAAGAAGTGTGGGAATAGCCCTCCTGGCCTCCTTACTTGCAGTCAGTGGCTGAATTGCGAAAGACACAATACGACACACGTCAAACAATGGAGGACAGCTACGGTTTAGATGTTAATTTTGCAGATGGAAGAAAATCAGAGAACCCTGGGGGCTAACTACAATAATTCTACTCATGTGAATCTCAAACTCAAGCTTAAGAACGGGGTTTATTTCTAGGCAAACACTTATCCAAGTACTAACCGCGTCTGACCTGCATGCTGGCTTTTGGACAGCAGCGGCGACAATATTGTACCCAGCTAGAGCCATAGAGCCTATCGGCTTTGGCCGGAACCGGAATGTCGCCAGTCCGCCAGAAAAAAAATGTCAGTGGATTACCGCCTCCTATCGGCCACGGTTCCTTGTCGCTAGACAAAAGGACCGCAGGCTCTGGATACGAGAACTCAGCTATGGATCCAACCCACTGATGATCCAACCTCGTCCCCAGGGCCATTTGTGGGGGCTGGGCCAAGATGGCGGCCAAAAACAAAATGGCTGGAACAAATGGCCAGGGCCATTTGGTCTTGGCCGCCATCTTGGCCCAGCCCCCACAAATGGCCCTGGGGACGAGGTTGCTATGGATCGTTTTCACTCACGTGATCGGTGGCCGGCCCGTTGGGGTGGTGAAACAATACGAAAGATTTGAATAAGAATAGAGTTAAATTCCCATAGGATAAAGGTTGTGCACCAATATGGCCGCCATTTCATTGTTTCTGTGCACCAATATGGCCGCCGTGACGTCACATGGAAACCAAAAATAAGCAGCGCGCCCATTAACAGCACACATCACGTGTTCCTTGGTTCACTTAAAGCATATACTTACATCTGGCTGTTGGAGTCGACATAAGAGGGACGCTATATGCATGAATAAAAATAACTTTGTCCGAATCTTTACGGAATTTATTAAAGTACCCTAAAAGGCAAAAAAATAGAACGATTGTGACGTTTTCAACATTAACTGTCTCATCTCTTTGATAAAATAGATTTTAGTGTTTACGATATATATGAAACTGGATGAACTATATAGCATGATATACAGCTAAATCAATTAAGGTTGTCCTGGCCAAAGCCAAAAGGTCAAAGCCAAGCGCAAAAATGCTCGTTAATAATCCCCAGAGAGGAAAGTTTGGTTTATTTGTATGATTTTGGCCTATAAATATAGTAAATGTGTGCTTCGCTGATTTAAATAGTAATTCACATCGTACTTTTCTTGCTTGGCTTTGACCTTTTGACTTTAGCCTTTTGGCTTTGGCCAGGACAACCTTAATTGATTTAGCTGTATATAGAGAATAATACATGGATGTGCGGAAATATGAAATTTATTTTTATAGAGTGTTGACCAGGATATCTCACGAGTGAGAACGAGTGACATAACACTTGGTCAACACTTTAAATAAATTTCATATTTCCAAGCGTCCATGTATTGTTCTGTTTATTATATAAAAAAAATTGTCCTATTACCTTGCAAAAATTGCTTTAAACTATAATGCTGATTCAGCGGTAATCGTCACCATGTCATAAATTATCGCACATGTGAGATTATCACTTTTATTATTAGTGGCGGAAAAATCAATAAAACACTCTATTTTATATAATAAATATTTTTAAGAAAGATTTATTAAGTTTTAGAGCCGGCAATTATAACCACACTGGCGTTATATAGTAATGTAACAGTAGATATATAAAGGAGTAAATGAGGCAATTTTGACTTTAGTATTTTAAGTCAAACCTAAATTTCAGAGCAGCCTCTTTCAAAATTTAAAACTGTTCAGCACGCAGCGAAAAAGACGTCTTCTTCCAAACTCACTCGAGTATATTTGTATCAAGTTTAAAGAAAGACACGTCCATTTTCTATTTCTCTTGTAAAATATGATAAGATATATTAAGGCTTGGCCAAACGCTTTCAACATTTCATTCAACATCGTTCAACATTGTTGAACTCAACCGTGATTCAACATGTTGAAAGCGTTTTGCCACCCCTGTTGAATGACGTTGAACGTCCTTGTTGAATGGTGTTGAAATGATGTTGAACGAAATTTGAACATGTTCAAATCTTCGTTCAACACGCGTTCAACAATGTTGAACGATGTTGAATGAAATGTTGAAAGCGTTTGGCCAGGCCTTTATAATATGTGTCCTGATGATATTTGTGTTTGCATAGCCTAATATAAGTACATTAACTGGCCAATCGCGACATTGCAAACGGCCCAGCTGATATTAGAAGCTAATTAGATGCCAATAATAAAAGACAGTTTCGTATCTTAGAAATCATTTTAGCTTTCCTTAAAATATTAGAATGGTAAAGCGTTACAATGTATCATAGAACTCCGTTTTAGTTTAATCGATAGCACAGTTTGTAGGTCAGACTGCTTAGGGTTAGGGTTTATGGTTTCATTGGGGAGGAGGGGTACATACAAGGATTATTTTTCAGATTATTTCTTCTTTCCATAAGATCTGTTTTAATATATTTACTATTCACCAAGTTTCCTATATATGTTGACATTTCGGATTTGGCCGAGTTCGAACTTATATAATAACTCAAATTTTCCCTGGTGAACCCAAAAATTTGTCTTTTTACGCAATTAATTTGAAATTCGATTGTTTATACTGGCAAATCGAGATAATTTAAATTCACTTAAGTACGTACTATATTTTGTCAATTGCCTGGCGCATCAAAAAGGTCTAAAATGACTATAAATTTATCACATGCAATTAAGTTTCTGAGTTAGTTGAATATACATATATATATAGTTGCGTACATGACAGTGAGTATAAAGCAGCGACAGACAAAATTTTTAAAAAAAATTACGGTTAGTTAAACTAATGCATATCTTAGACAAATCGAATTTTTCTAGTGTTGGATATTTTTTTTGGATTGCATAAATTATTTTGTAATGATTTATTAATAGTATTTCAAACTGATTTACTTGTATAAACTGACTTCGCCAAGCTAGTTTCTACGACCAGCTTTTCGCCAAAGAATACGCTAGAATTTAGTTTTTGCTATATACTGAGTAGATCGAACTCATTGGGTATGGCGTTCTCGTCAAGTGATATCGTTGTCAGGAACTATACTACTAATTAAGACCTAAAATCAAGCAATACAATGCAACTTACAGTCAAAAACTCGCTTGCTGTTCTCGGTTTTGTCCATGGGAATCATTATTGTGCGACAGCAATGCGTGGCCATGACTTTCAAAACGAAGTTAATTCAGTACAGTCCAACACTAACTCAGTTCATGGAAATTTCGTTGGAGAAATATACCTCCTGTGTTTGATCGCTCGGATTTCGTTTTAAAAGCAATGTATGCATGTATCCACGCTAAACGCAAATTGTTTTTTAAAACATTTATAAAATATTTATAAGTAAAACCAAGCCGCATTTCATTTATCTCCGAAAATAGTGAAAGCCAGTTAATCATTCACAATATTTAAAAAAAAGAGAATTCTGTGCGTCAATTTTAATAAGCGGCAAAATTCCATGATAATTGCATTTCTGACATAAAACCCACTGATAGCATATGTCGTTAATTGCAGATAATAAGGAAATAAGTATTTCATGCCGTTACTAAACCCGAAACCGAGGTATTAATAATTCTTAAAAAAATCCACAAACAACGATAAGGTTTGGAAAAACATAATCTAATTTAGAATGTTGTCACTATTCAAGTAAACTCTTAAGAGTGATAACTATATTTGCACAATTTTGACTAATATATACGTATTGTTAATTGGCTTATACAGTAAAAGATGTGATGAAGTGAAAAAATGCCTCCAACTTGTTTTCACATTTACGACTTGTTTATAAATAAATCTAAAGATATTCTGCTGTGTATCATTCTATGTTCTGGTTTGATTTCAACAAAATTATGTAATTTATGGCTTTTGGATTACTCTTAAATACTTGCCTGCATTTTGAATGCAGGAAATGGTGTTTCAGAGACCCTAGAAATCCAACATTTTCCGGGGAGGGCATACCCCAGGTCCCCCTAGGAGATCGAGGTTCTTGCCCCCCAAACTCAAGACCCTGCGTGGCTTAGCCCGGTTAACCGGATCTCTGAATACTGAAACCATGCAAAGATGCAGGGGCGGACTGCATGGCCAGTCGGGCTTACCGGGCAAAAGCCCAGTGGGCCCCTTTAATTTGGGGCCCCTCTTAAATGTTTTATTTTCCATGATTAAAGTAAATTCAGAGCAACTTCATTTACAGTCATTTGCAACACACTTTTCACCCAAAAGCCTTCGGAAGTTCGTTCCGAAGTTCGCAAGTTCCGTTGGGAAGTTCAAAGTTCGTTTTGAGCAACGCATTTGATTGGCTGTTAGGAACGAATCAACCAATCAAATGCGTAGTTCAAAACGAACTACGAACTTGCAAACGAACTTCGAAACGAACATCCGAAGCAAATTACTGTAATCCGGCTGTATGCAAGAAAGCGACACTTCCCAAAAGTGAAATAATAATTTCCTTCTGTTACCGCCATCAGCCACACTGTAAAGCCCCGCACAGACGACCAAGTTTTTCTTGACAAGTTCCTTGGTAACTTTCCTTCCTTGTGTGTATACGATGAACACTTTTTTTTTCAAACAATTTTCCTTGACAAGTTTTAATTGCTCGTGTGTCACGGTTGGACAAGTTTTCCTTGACAGTAATGATCGCGTAATAAGCTTCGGAGATGAGTTGTCAAGTTTTCCTTGACGACTATACACACTTTAAACAAATTTCCTTGTTCAAAAGCTGGCATGACCAGCTTCTCTCTGCCTCCAACGCAGGCTCTTCTTTGCGCTCTCTGATCTCTGATCTGGCTTCTCAAATCGTGCGGACCGCGTAATCTCCGCTGCCTCCTCCGCAGGCCCTCATGATTGCATCATGGACAGGTCACACTTTTGAGAGGGCTGCCAGATCCTGTCAGGGTTGTGGCTAAATGGTATACGCGATAAGGAGGTTTCAAGATGGCCGCCATTCTGATAACGTAGAAAAAATAAACAAATACTAACTAATACTAAACCTACCTAATCCTAACCCCTTACCCTAACCCTAATCCTAATCCTAACCCTAACCCTAAACTTAACCGTAAACCTAACCCTAAAACTAATCTTAATAATTGCCGCCATTTTGAAACCTCCTGATCACGGATATCATTTAGCCATTACCATCCTGTCAGTGACTGTAAACAAAATGGAGACTGATCCCATTTATGCACAGCGAGACTAGGCCCTAGAGGTTTCCCAAGAGGCGGTATATAGTTTTGAGAGGGCCTGCAATTTTTTTCCGGCCGCTGTTCGACAAACGTACGTCCAAGTTCTTTTAACACTGTGACCCACCAGGAAATTTTGTCTAAAGTTTCTTACAGATCATGACAATGAAGAAACCAATATGTTTTAGAATTACCGATCTTCTGCCAATAATATTTTTAGCGACAAAAAGGAATTGAAGGAAAAAATATCTCGGCCGCACAAAAGCAAATTCGACGGTCAGGAAAGTACAGGTTTTTCTTATTGTTTTTTACTTTATTTAGCTATCAAAGACTGTCAACTGACCAAGAGTTAATGAGATTTAATTTTGTTAAATTGTAGGCTATAGTGAAGCGTAATTCAAGTTTCAGTTGTTGTGGAAACCGAAAAAGTATAAACCCAAGAGGCTATGGGTAGACTAAAGTGCATTTTCGTTGATTATTCCGGCCGAAAGTTGACAAAATTCAACCGCAATTGCTTTTTTCAACAATTCCTTCATTTTAAAGCTAGGATTCGTTTGTCGTAAGTCTTCAATGGCCTTCAAAATCTTCGGATATATATAGCCATGGCCATTAGCAATGGTAGTTAATTATGCAAATGTACTCCTTGCCAAGTTTTGACAAATTTTTTACAGGATCTTGCAGGCCCTAAATTCGGCGTGCGCCTGCGGAGGAGGCAGCACTGGGAGGCAGTAATCTCCGCGCGCCTGGGGACTAGGCCAATGGGACAAGGTAGTTTTCCCCTGCTCACCCGATGTGGTTCGTTACTAGCAGTAGCTCCTATAGTGTCATTGTAAAGTTACAATTAAAAAAAGTTTATTATCAGAAAGAATCCAACTGAATTATTTGAGAAAGCTGTAGTTGCTCTGATAATTCAGGGGTTGTGCACTTTGAATTGATCAATTGTACTAAAGTGATGTCTTTTTTTATTGGTGCATAACTAAAATTGAAAAAAACATGCGTGACACAAAAATTTAAATGTTTAAGAAATAATGAGGTTTTTACGTTCTTAGCCGTCTACAGTTTAATTCGGAACGCGTGAAATACAAGCTAATCAGTCAAAATACAGTTTTGGACAACTTACTGATCCCGGGGAACATGTCCACCATATGACTCCATAGGACAGGCGATCTGAAATTTCATAAAAGCTTGTCCGCATGCACCCACCCACGAAAAAGCTCGTAATTCGCCTCAGAAACAATTTGTGTTTTGGATATGATAGCTGAATGGTACAAAAGATTGTGATAAGGTTTGAAACTATAAGAGTATAATCTACTGAAAATGATGTAAATATTAAGCCGCTGATACACGTGATGCAATGTTTCGTGAAACCCAGTGTGCAAGACAGGTTTCAAGACAGATTGCAACGTGTATTAACACCGCCTTCTTTATGAACCTGTGTCGCTTTGCATTGCAAGACACACTTCACCAAGGTAGGATGCACTTCAACTCAGGAGTGGCGCCAGGAATTCCCCGACAGGGGGGGGGGGCTAGTAGGGGGTCTGGGGGCATCCTGCCCGGAAAATTTTCAAAATCTGAACGTCTAGAATAGCTTTTTCCATCTTCTCCACGTGAAATTATCGCAATAACCGACAAGCTACATCATCTATTTTCATGCTATCAATAAATAAAAATTTGTTGAACACCTAGTATGGTCATCAACCTTTGCCACTTTCGTTCAATATTGCAGACAGAACAATATATACCGTATTCTGTTTCTAAAGGAGTTTTATTTCACTATTAAAGCATTAATTACTGACTTGTCTGGCTTAATTCTTTGCCAATTGTTAAAAATGTAATTTTTCTTCCAGATCATTCCCACAAATCTGTAAATGTTCCCCGATGGGGGGCTAGGATTCCCCCGACAGGGGGGCTGTAGCCCCCTCTGCCCCGCTGGCGCCACCCCTGTCTCGCAACAGAAAGCGACACAGTTCATAAAACCAGGGGGGTGTTACACGTTGCAATCTGCCTTGAAACCTATCTGTCTATTTTTAAGAACACTGAAGGTCATGAAATGTCATAAAAACTAGTAAAATACAACACATTTCAACAATTTTTCGATGTTGTGTTTACTGGGGTTGTCTTATGTGTACATGGGTGTTTCCTAACCAGTAACCTATAATTTGTGAATGGTGATTGATGAGTCAGTTGCTGCAAAATTTCTGGGGGGGGGAGGGGGGGCTAAAGCCCCTCACCCCCCACCCCCCCGCCCATACTCTACGCCTATTATAGTAAGGATTTACTAGTAACCTAAGTAAAAATGTACGATGACGAGACAAAAATTTGACTGTCGACTGTCGATTATTAGGATCGTATTCAACATACGATCATCAATATTACCCGAATTTACCCGAAATTTCTTTCAAAAAGTGCCTGGTACGCCTATGATTCGATGCGACGATACAGCGACGTCTGAAACCAACACGCATTTCAGATGTTGTATCCGTCTCACCGTGACAACGTCTCAGACGAATTTAACTCTTCAGTCGAATTTAATATTGTTTCATAGGCCTTTCATACGTCGCACTACAGTCGCATTTAATTGATTGAGTTAAAATTCGCCTGAATTAAATGCGACGCATGAACCAGGCCAATCATTTAATTGCAACTCACTTTTTACCAAAGTTCCGAAGTTGTTAATGTTCGCAAGTTCGTTGGAAGTTCAAAGTTCTTTTAGAACATACGCATTTGATATTGGCGCTAGGAACCAAGCAACCAATCAAATGCGCCCCAACGAACTTACGAAACTTTGGGTGAAAAGTGGAAAAGTGAGCTATTTCGCAATTCTCTGTCAGCGCCACAGGATAGAAAGCGAATAGACTTAATTGCTAGACTTGTATGTAAGACCTGTCGATTGAAAATGATGTGATTGGATTGGATTGGAGTGATGCTGTCGGCTTTCCAGACTTTATTGTTCCAGTTTGTACACAGAGCGCTGATGGAGTAAATATGAAATATCTTAGCGACCATCTTTGGTGACAGAATACATACCCACGTTGTTTGGCAAAGCGTTTCGGCTCTGACCAATGACCGAGGGATGCTATAAAATAGTGCATTTGGAAATCTAATATAAACTTCTGTTCAGGATTCACAAACAGATAGATTAACTAATTATATGGTAAGCGGAGTTCTAGTCAGTCAGCTCTTATTACATGTAATAATACCCGGCTGAGGAGCCGACTTCAAGATAGAAATGGAATATAATGTGCGGAGTGACGACGTCAATATCAAGCCAGTTGCATCGGAAAAGGTGAGCTTTTTCTCACAGATTTAAACTATTATTACATATCATTTGGACTAATATATTTTTTCACGGGTTTTTAGAACACTCCAAATTTTCATTGATTAGTGAAATAATTGAGAAATTGACTATTTGTATGTGGGGTTGAACGCAAGAAAGTAATTCGAATAATTTCATAGAATTATTAGACCAAAGTGGGTGGCCAGGATGAGAATATTTGGCTTGGGGGATTTTGGAAATTATATGCCTGCATTATTTAAATAAACACACTGCAAAAATCGCTTGCAATTGTTGGTATTAAACTTTATGCAATAAATATCTGAAATATTTTGATATGGGAGCCCCGCTGAGACGCCGAAACGGTTCAGTTTCATAGTGAACAGAAAATGCTGTTTAGCCAAGGGGCGAGGGGCGGGGGGGGGGGGGGGGGGGGGGGGGGGGGCGTCGCCCCCAATGGTCTCCAAGACTGTGGATAAACTTGTAGGGGGGGGGGGGGTACAGTTGTTTTAAGTCCAAGTGAGTAGATAGTGATGTGTTATATATATATTGCAGGCATGCATATGCTATAAATTACAATACTAAGGGTCTATACAAAATGACTCCAACCTGGTTTTTTTTACATTTACGACTTGTTTATAAATAAATCTAAAGATATTCTGATGCGTATCATTCTATGTTCTGGTTTGATTTTAACAAAATTATGTAATTTAAGGCTTTCAGATTACTCTTAAATACTTGCCTCAAAATGCAGGAAATAGTGTTTCAGAGACCCTAGAAATCCAAAATTTTCTGGGGGGCATGCCCCCGGACCCCTAGGACCAAGGTTCTCACCCCAAACCCAAACCCAAGACCCTGACTACGCCACTGAATGCTGTCATCAGTTCATCAACTGCTGATATGAACTATACTTCCTCAAAAGAGCTAGGTCAACTGACTCTTCTTCAGCATATTAGGCAGTTACAGGTTACAGTACATGTACAATCATATTTAACCAGTTTATCGATCAACACAGTGAATTCTACTGTGGGCAGGCTACAATTTAATAAAAACCTATAGAAAAGAAAACACTTAAATTAGGGGGAAATTGAAAATGGAAACTAAAACAAATATGAATGTAAATTAAAGTGAAATCTTATCATGATGGTAAATATCTATTATTTAAATTTTATACAATATTGATCCTTTGCTGCCTAAGATGTCTGAGGGTTCTCCCTTTGATGAGTAAAATCCTCTGACATATTATAGACATCAGAGAGCAGTGGCATAGGAGGCAAGCTGATGTTGGAGGAGCACAGCTTCAAAAGGGCATTTTGTTTGGGGGGTAGTGCTACAAAAGGACATTTGAGGCACATATTTTATTTAAGGGCACTTTTCTGTTGCAAAAGGGCACTTTACGACAAAGTCACATGCCCCTTCTGCCCCCCCTGGTTCCCACTTTGGAGTACAGTAACACAATAGAGGTTGTTTTTGGCAAGGGCAGTGGAATGGGAGTTGTACCTTAACCCATTGATATTGATCTGAGCTTGGTTCTTCCTTTGACAAGTAAAATCATCTTGCGCTTTGGCTTAGGTAGGATTAGGTTAAAAAAATCATTTAATAATTTATGTGAAAATTCAAAGAAAATCAATATTATGTATATCAGTAAATCAGTAAGGGAATAATTGTCTTGATTTACACAAACTTTCTTTTCTCAGGTAAAACAGTTTGTCATAAATTTTAAAATAATCAATGAAAATTGACATTTCTATGAATTCAGCTTGCATCTATATATAACAATTGTATGCATGGACCAACCAGTCTGATTTTGTTGGGAGCAGGTGTGGGGGGGGGGGGGGGAGGGGTAGTGGGGGTGATTTGCCATAGGGGCCTCAGAGAACAATGGACCTCAGAAATTATTTTAAGAATTTTCCAAAATATATCTTTAGTATACTGAAAGGTCGACCCACAATTTACATGTATTTAAGCAAAAAGTAGATTTAGTCACTTGTTTCTTTCAAGCTTTAATTGCCACAGCCCTCATAATGCAGGAAGTACTGTATTTTCTGGGTGAATTGACCCGCATGGTGTATAACCCACACAGCAACAAAAATGTCACTTTTGGAAAAATAAATCAGTGTATTAACCGTAACCATTGGATAACCCGCAGCTGCTAATAATAGGTTTGGGACCACAAAAGTTAAAAAAAGTACAGAACCGGTAGTTGAAAGATGAAAGTAGAATCCTTGGTCTCCAGTCTTCGTGATGGCATCGTCTTAAGAATTCAACAGATTACCCGCACTACCCTAATATATTACCCACACTAATTATGTTTCCTAGCAAAATTAAGAGATAACCCGTGGGTTATTTGGCCAGAAAATACAGTTACACCCCTTGTTAAATATTCTGAAAGAAACACTGTACAGTATTTGATACATATAATTAAGTCTTTTTAATTTGTTATAATTAAGGGTCATTCAAACTTTAGAAGAAAGCATCTTGTTATAATTGGCATTGTGGTAAGTCTACTTATAACCCTTTGACCTTCCCACACTGGCCAATTAACAAGGCTATAACTTGGGTATGAACATATTAAGGGAGGTGCAAGAGTTTTTTTGCCCAATTAAGGTGGCTCCATACAATTTCTAGAAAAATGGAAAATACAAGTTTGAGAGTCCAAAACACGTGCATAAACAATTCGGAAAAAGAATAAAACTAAATGTTATGCATAGTTAAACATTCTGGCAATCAAAAACTGTTGCCAAATAAATAGCAACAGTTGTTGCTATGGCAACAATGACATTTCAAAATGGCTGCCAATTACCCTTCCATCTAATTTAATTTGAAAAAAACTTTTGTGACCCCCAATTTTTTTTTTCGTTTAAACGTTTCTTGAGTAGTATGAAGTATAGCCTGATTTTTAAAAAATTCTTTAGATCCAAATTTTTTAAAAATTAACAAACATATTTTTTCCGAAAATTTAAATTATTCGTTCTACAGAATTTTTTTTAAATCGGCCTATTGATTACTCATACTTCACGAAAAGTTTTAATGAAAAAAAATTGGGGGTCACCAAAGTTTTTTTCCAATTAAGTTAGTTTGAAGGGTAATTGGCAGCCAGTTTTTGATTGCCAGAATGTTTAACTATGCATAACATTTAGTTTTATTCTTTTTCCAAATTGTTTATGCAGGTGGTTTGGACTCAAACTTGTATTTTCTATTTTTCAAGAAACTGTATGGAGCCACCTTAAAAAGGGCGTGGCCCATTTTTTGCCCAACTAAAAAAGGTGGGACCAATAGGTAAGGTAACCCTACACATACACTTAGTTAATTCATCTTATACACATGCACTTTACATAAATAAAATGTAAATAATGATTTTTGTATTATTCAAGTATAATACAGATCCAAAAATAATTGTGTAGTTAGTTGCAGTCCGCAAAAGGCCCTGGGGATGAGGTTGGCAGTGGTAATGGGGTTATTATTTTGTTATAATAAAAAAATCCTTTTTCAAAATGAGCTGGAAATCTTTTTGCCCAATGAATTGTCTTACAGTTTTAAACAAATTGCCCAACAAAGCTAGTGTTTTCAGACATTGGGGGATGGGGAGGGTGTGTGTCACACACCCCACACACCCCTAGTTACCACCCTGCCAATTAACATGTGCCCTTTTTGTTATTTTAATTTATCCAATGTCCCAAGGTAGGTGTCTTTCAATTTTCTTTCATTTTCTTACAGTTTTTATTTTGCTACCAAGATACATGTATTAGATAGAATTTTTTATGCAGAGTAATTCTATTGACTAATGATAAGCTGTTCTCCCTCAAAGCTTGATCTGAATAGTTCTGCGTGTACTAGATGTGGCAACTTTACATTTCAAAACATATGTATTTTAATTTTATATGGGTTGTTTATTATTTTATTACATAATTGTGTAATTATAATTCTATTTCTGATGTCTTAATATATACAGGTTTTTGTTCTGGTGGTTATTATTGTGGGAGTATCACTTGGGGTAGTGTTAAATCGAGGAGGTGAGTAATAGGACAAGAAGTCCGACTTCATATTGGATACCCTCTAATTGATTTAAAGTCATTACTGCCACTAAAAATTCTGGTTGGTGACTACTTCTTAAACACAAGGATCCACTATAAAAGGGATAGTTTCTTCCACTTCCATTTGACGAAATGTAAATCTGCTCAGAAACGTAACAGTCTTGGTGTCGCGAGGCGGCACAAATTGAACTTGAAAGATTTGTCTTGGTGTTTTGTCGTGTGATTGGTGCCGTGAAATTGGTGGTTGTGTCGTGAGATTGTGGTTGTGTCATGAAATTGGTGGTTGTGTTGTGAGATTGGTGGTTGTGTTGTAAGATTGGTGGTTATGCCCATGAGATTGGTGGTTGTGTCGTGAGATTGGTGGTTGTTCCGTGAGATTGGTGGTTATGCCGTGAGATTGGTAGTTGTGCCATGAGATTGGTGATTGTGTCGTGAGATTGGTGATTGTGTCGTGAGATTGGTGATTGTGTCGTGAGATTGGTGATTGTGTCGTGAGATAGTAACTAGTTGTGTCGTGAGATTGGTGGTTGTGCCGTGAGATTGGTGGTCGTGTCGTGAGATTGGTGGTTATGTCGTGAGATTGGTGGTTGTTCTGTGAGATTGGTGGTCGTGTCGTGAGATTGGTGGTTATGTCGTGAGATTGGTGGTTGTTCTCTGAAATTGGTAGTTGTGCCGTGAGATTGGTGGTTATATGCCGTGAGAGTGGTGGTTATGCCGTGAGATTAGTGGTTATACCATGAGATAGGTGGTTGTGTCGTGAGATTCATGGGTTATGCCGTACGATAGGTGGTTGTGTCACGGAATTGGTGGTATGCCGTACGATAGGTGGTTGTGTCTCGGAATTGGTGGTTTGGTGGTTATGCCATGGGTTGGTGGTTGTGTTGTGAGATTTGTGGTTATGCCGTGAGATTGGTGGTTGTGCCGTGAGATTGGTGGTTGTGTCGTGAGATTGGTGGTTGTATTGTGAGATTAGTGGTTGTGTCGTGAGATTGGTGGTTGTGTCGTGAGATTGGTGGTTGTATTGTGAGATTAGTGGTTAGTAGTTGTATTGTGAAATTGGTGGTTGTGTCGTGAGATTGGTGGTTGTGTTGTGAGATTAGTAGTTGTGTCGTGAGATTGGTGGTTGTGTCGTGAGATTGGTGGCAAGCTAGGCTGTTAGGCAATCAAATTAACTGACTTCTCAGTGTTCAAAACGAAAGGACGCCAATTGAGAAATTTACTTCTGCTGGCTGGGCGGTGCAGGGCGGCAGCGCCCGGCACTCAGCTGTGCCGCCCGGCACTCACGTCAAAACGGACCCTTCCGTCCAGCACTCGAAATATGCAATGAGAAAACCTCATGTGTTGTATTTTTTATATATCTTTTAATTAATATACATCATTTGGTATTGTCTTCGGCGAATTTTTTTTTATTTAAACAATATTATTTGGTGAAATTCAGCACCATGCACAACACACACAATATTAGCTACCAGATGTGTGATTCGGTGAAATACGATATTCCTTCAACGCCAGATTGGATTGTCTGATACTTGGGTAAGGCGCTAATCACTTCGCACTTTGTTTATTAATGCTTGTAAGATGATACATTGGCGTTGGTAGTCGTAGAACATATGCAGGAAACCTTGCCCTAGCTTTACATGTACGTAGATCTGAATTCGTCATACTGTATATTCTAGCATGCCCTAGCATGTATATAAATATAGCTTAAATTGTTCATTGTTTAAGTAGAGTGTGGTTGCGTGTTGTAATCAAGCATTTGTACGCGTCAGCGTGAGTCATTCGACAAAGAAATTTCCCAACAATTTTATATAAAGAATACTAATGAACATACAATTTTATATAAAGAATACTAATGAACGTACAATTTTATATAAAGAATACTAATGAACATACAATTTTATATAGAGTACTAATGAACATAACATCCAATAACGAATGGCGTTTTTGAAGCCATTCAAAACACTCGCATCACGTGTTTTATCAGAACTAAAGCACTCGGGCTGCGCCCTCGTGGTTTTAAATCTGATAAAACGCTCCTGCTCGTGTTTTAAATATTTAACAGTTATACCATGAGCTCGAGTCGTATATGAGCTCATAGCCAACGAGGCGCTTCGCCGAGTTGGCTATTAGTTCGTATACGACGAGAGCGAATGGTATAACTGTTTTATTATATAGCCAAGCACTGTACAAGAGACAAAATTACATGCAGCGAAATGTTTCAAACGACAAACTTCCGGCATAGGCAACTAATACTTCCGCCATGCATAATGATGCATTCACATAGAGTTTCTCGCTGAGCTGTTCGGTAAACAGCTTTGAAATGTTGCATAAATGTTGCTCGAGAGGCAAAAAATGTGTTAAGCAGATCAACAAAAAAGATTAAAAGGTACCTTTATGAAGTCAAAAGGTGGGTCAGTTGTTTATATTAGCGTTGCTGTCGTGAAAAAGGTTTTGATTTCATGCAAAAATGAAACTGAAACACCTTCGGCAGTGAAACTAAATTACTTAGTTGGTTGTTTTTGAAAAAGAACATGCTTTTTACTACTCCAAATGCTTATCTAAATAAAAAATGTCTCTTTACTGGTGATCTCCTACAAAATGTGTGTTGTAAGCTTGATTTTAACTGTGAGTTTCTTTGTTTGGCAACAAATTAATATCAACCCGTTAATTTAGTCAGGTTTTTGAAGTAAAAATACGTAATTTTTAGGTGAATTTTACCATTTACCATGCTAAATTGTGTATTTGTTAATGTATTTTTACACAATGTTGTTTTTTTATACATTGGTTTGAGGGTGTTGATGTTTTTCTGTATAAAAATCCGTCAATTTCAACTCTTTTCGGCAGTTTAAAAAACATGCCGCCATCTTGTTTTTCCTCTACTAGTAGGATATGAGCTGATAGCCTTTGCGTAATCTGATTGGTTCCCTACTACACACGTAAAAACGCGCAAGCTGTTACATACCTGCAAGCAAGTTGTTACAAGGCTGTTCAACAGGCTGTCACCGTCATGTGTTCGCACTGGCTGTCCCAGTCTGTTAACAATGTCTGTAACAGGTTGTTGACAACTTGTAACAAGGCTGATGACTCCAACAGACTGATGACAAGTTGTTCCAACAACCTGTTACCGTTCTGCACTTAACAAGTTGTTAACAGGTTGATGCTAACAAGGTTGTAGCAGCTTCTTGAATGAACAGCATTGTTACAACCTGTTAACAGCCTTGCTACCAGCCTGTTGCGACCACATCCTGTTGACAAGCTGTGAGATTTTTACATGTGTACTACACACGTAAAAATCTCACAGCTTGTCAACAGGATGTGTTCGCAACAGGTCCGTAGCAAGGCTGTTAACAGGTTGTAACAATGCTGTTCATTCAAGAAGCTGCTACAACCTTGTTAGCATCAACCTGTTAACAACTTGTTGAGTGCAGAGCGGTAACAGGTTGTTGGAACAACTTGTCATCAGCCTGTTGGAGTCATCAGCCTTGTTACAAGTTGTCAACAGCCTGCTACAGACATGTTAACAAGACTGGGACAGCCAGTGCGAACACATGACGGTGACAGCCTGTTGAACAGCCTTGTAACAACTTGCTTGCAGGTCTGTAACAGCTTGCGCGTTTTTACGTGTGTAGGCTATCAGCTCATATCCTGCTAGTAGAGGAAAAACAAGATGGCGGCATGTTTTTTTAAACTGCCGAAAAGAGTTGAAATTGACGGATTTTTATACAGAAAAACATCAACACCTTCAAACCAATGTATAAAAAAACAACATTATGTAAAAATACATTAACAAATACACAATTTAGCATGTCAAATGGTAAAATTCACCTAAAAATTACGTCTTTTTACTTCAGAAACACGACTAAATTAGCGGGTTGATATTAATTTGTTGCCAAACAAAGAAACTCGCGGTTAAAATCAAGCTTACAACACACATTTCGTAGCAAATCACCAGTAAAGAGACTTTTTTTATTTAGATAAGCATTTGGAGTAGTAAAAAGCATGTTCTTTTTCAAAAACAACCAACTAAGTAATTTAGTTTCACTGCCGAAGGTGATTCAGTTTCATTTTTGCATGAAATCAAAACCTTTTTCACGACAGCAACGCTAATATAAACAACTGACCCACCTTTTGACTTCATAAAGGTACCTTTTAATCTTTTTTGTTGATCTGCTCAACACATTTTTTGCCTCTCGAGCAACATTTATGCCGAACATTTCACTGAAGCTGTTTGCCGAACAGCTCAGCGAGAAACTCTGTGTGAACTGTGAATGTATCATTACGCATGGCGGAAGTATTAGTTGCCTGTTGCCTATGCCGGAAGTTTGTCGTTTCAAACATTTCGCTGTAATTTTGTTTCTTGTACAGTGCTTGGCTATATAATAAAACAGTTATACCATTCGCTCTCGTCGTATACGAACTAATAGCCAACTCGGCGAAGCGCCTCGTTGGCTATGAGCTCATATACGACTCGAGCTCATGGTATAACTGTTAAATAGACTAGATTTTCCCAATATATCCAACAAGTGTTCCACCAGGTCCTATCATTAAACATGTAGTATTCTCAAACATGTCTCTCCTTTCAGTTACTGCATTGCAGTTTTATTAATATTTATATTATCCACATAAATACTTAATAGTAATATTTAGTCTCACAAAGTGGTGAGACACATGATGTAAAGGATTATGAATTTCACTTGCTCACAATTTTGAAAATATCATTTTCAGATTACTAGTTTTCACATATTCTCAGGGGGGGGGGGGGTGTTAGCCCCCAGGCCTCTAGGTACCCGGCACTCACATGCTCCTGGGCAGAACCCTGGGCGTAGTTGCATTGTTTTTAACCAATCAGTGGCGTGCTTGTGATATCAACGTACTTTGGTCATTTTGACGTGCATGAACGTGCTGAGTCAGCCATATGAGATACTTCTTCGGAAAATATACCGATCGGGTACAACGCGATGCTGCCTCCGAATGTGGACGAATCATCTGGTAATCTGTATGGTACTAATCCGTCCTTGTTTAATTTTATTACCCAGGCAGCCAACTATAGTTTAGCACGGGTTTCGTTCTTTTGCTTGCAGCTGGAGTTGCAGCAAAACCGGGTTATTTTTGTCCATGGGAAACCGGGGCAGAACTAATTTCACCATGAGGGAGCACGGGTGGCGTGTGCTGTTAGCGCGCTGCCTCTCACCAAAAGTTAAGCCCGGTTAGACGGGGTTAGTACTTGAATGGGTGACCGCTTGGGAATGACCCCGTTGTCAAGCTGGGAACTAATGTGAGTAGAGTTGTAGTTGATCTCTCCTGTGCTTCGAGGGTTTTTCGCCGGGTTCTCCGGTTTTCCTCCCTCCGCAAAACCAACACAAACATCATGGTAGTCATGTTCAATTGGGACATTTCGCTCTGTTTGACCACCAGTTGCTATAGGCAATAAAATTAGTAAATCTAAAGTTAGTTGTCAATACCCTACTGTGCATGTATGCGTGGAGTTCCGTCCGTGATGTTTCGTTTTGTCTCTTTTGTCAAATTAGATGATTCCAGTGAAACACTTCCCAACCGCTTGGCTGAATTGTAAGTACTGTATAACGACGTATCTATTATTATATCCCATTTCAAAATTGTATACGTACAGTGAAAAATTGCACAACGAAACAGTTCCTCGTACTGCAGTGTTCCTCCTATTGATTGAAGTACTTTGCCCGAATCGGAGGAGCAATTTTCCCTTCAAATGGTTATTTCACGTTTCACAAGTGATAAAACGGAGATGTTTTATATTGGACGGGCTAATTCGTAAATAGAATGATAAAAGTGTATCCCCCCCCCCCAGCAAATACTGGGTGATCACATTAGCTTCATACTCGGATGGGTGACCACATTAGTTTCATGTGAGTAGAGTTGGTTGCGCCTTGAGGATTTTTCACCGGGTTCTCCAGTTTTTCTCCCTCCGTAAAACACCAATCATAGTTTCCCCAATTAAATCTACTAAGTAGTTCCATCAAGGGGTCAGGGCCATTGGGTTATCAGTATTTAAATACTGTCATATGTTACCTTCAATGTATAAATTAAGTCACTTTAATTCATTTTTCTCATAAATCACAATAGTTCACGAGAGATTGAGAATTTAATTCACATTTAAGTAATAGATAAATCCCAAGAACGGGGGATGTATGCTATATATTATCTCACGATTGAGGAGGTTTTCCAACAAAGTGTTGTCTATTTTGTCTACCTTGGACAAAGATTTTCTTAGTTTTTTCTTCATTTCTTATCTAATTAGTATTCATAGGGCTTTATGCTATATAAAACCCGCGGTACATCAAAGAAAACCGACTCAATCGTGAAATAACGGACAATAATTGCTCACGGGTGTGATGTAAATCTCGTTTCACGACACAAAAATCTAGCATTTCACATTTCACAAGAACAAATATTGGCAATTTACGGTTCACGAAAATACCCTTTACTACCCTCATGCATAGGGCGCTGTATCAATCAATTTCATTCGCTTTTTACCAAGAAAACGAGCTTTTTTATACAGTTTTGTAAAACTCCAGTTCTATTTAGAACTCATCGACCTGTTGGTTTTTTTTGTCTGTAAACAGTATTATTTTAATTATTATGAATGTGTTTTAACTATTTCAGTCCTGTCATATTGATTTCCGCCGATGGACTTCGAGCTGAATACTTAAGTCGAGGACTCACTCCAAACATCACCAAATTAGGTAAGAGTTTACGACCAAGTTCGATCTACTTTTGAGATAACCTCTCCCAGACATATGAGAGTCGACGGTGCAATGACCCCTGAGTCTGAGTGCTAAAGTCCGGAGGAGGTGGCTACTAGCCACACCGATCACACGTGAGGGGTATGAACCCTCCTCCAAAGCCAGAACAACCAGAAGTGCAAGGGTGTGTCCTATGAGTGACATTGGTGACATGGGTGACAAGCCCACAGGCCGAGAAAACCGTCTTAACCTCACCGGGAGTATGCCCAAAGCGGAGATGGACCTCCGGTTTTAAGGCTGATTTCCAGTCAGTGGAATTTTGCGAGCGGGCGGAATTTTTCTTTGTCTTTTGTGCTCTGAATTAGATTAGTTCCGCTCGAGGGCTCACAAGACAAAGAAAAATTCCGCCCGCTCGCAGAATTCCACTGACTGGAAATCAGCCTTAAAGCCCTAATCAAACGAGAACGCAAGTCATCGCAAGTTGGCAGTCACGCTATCTCAGCCAGCCGCTCTGAATAGTTTCCCGAAAATATTATGTACCGTGACAAAGTTAAAACTTGTTTAAAACACTCATGAAACCTTTATTTTGTTAATTTGGGGAGTTCGAACGACCGCCACAGAAATTCTGACTGCCAACTTGCGATGACTTGCGTTCTCGTTTGATTAGGGCTTAATGTCCTTCGACCAAGTTCGATCTTAATACTTACTTTCGGCACAGTAATAAATTCGCGTTTTTCTTTCCCCAAGCCCTATCACCGCCAGTGTTGCAGGCTGTCATGTAGTTTTCGATTTTAAGCCGTCCCCCAGACGTCGGTTGGACACTTGGACGCAGGGCCGTACCCAGAAAGTTTTGTAGGGGGGTGGGAGGGGGGGGTGTACGCTCAATCCTGCCGACTGCCACATAAACTGTGACAGGCGTCATAGGAACGCAACCAATGCAAGGTAAGCAATGGACGCGACAATAATTGGGTATTGAAGTCGGTAAAGCTTCGCCTCAGGTAATAAAGGCTTCGCAATTTTCAAGTTAAGCGTATCAGCACTTTCTCGTCAAAAAGTGTGATAAAACTGATGAGCGATGTAGCTAATATAACACAAAAATCGGAATATATTTGTTATCGAGTAAAAGTGACAAACACCGAATAAAAGTATAGGCTTTATTCAACTAAATGTCTAACTAAGTCTAAAGCAAAATGAAACTAAAACATGGCGTCCAAAATACAAACTTAAATAGGTGAGCTACTACTACACATTGCGTAACTACAGTAGCTACAGGTAACCCAAGATAATAAAATGAATACAATAACTAATGTCAATTGTTCAAATGACAACTGAACCAATCATAACAATATTGACATCATTATGTGAATTTTCTGAGTCTGGGCGCTGGCCGGTGCCGACTGGAACAAAAAAGACAATTCTTGGGGGGTGTGGGGCCGTAGCGCCGACCTAGCTTGGACGCGTGCATGAGGCACAAAACGTGTCTGTGACGTACTGCATCAAATAATTTTACGATACCTTTCTTGTATTTTAATTCGCGTGGTATTAGAATTCGCGCAGACTTAAGGTGCGCGAAATTAAAACTGAGCAAAAAATAACCCGCGCGAAAAAATAAAGGCGCGCGAAATTAGAATTGCGCTAAAAGTATTCCACTCGTACTCGGAACAAGTGCAAGTCCAAGTGGTGAAGTGTATCTGTCGGACAAAGTATCGATTGATTTACGCATTAGTACATGTACTCAAACCCCTACATGCAAAATGTTCAATGTGTTACTGATGTGCAAGTCCACAAGAAAATAATCATAAAAATGTTGGAAACAGTTAAGGATCAGTGCTAGTGCTGCCTTGCAAGAAACATAAAAGAAAAGAAGATCCATTTGAACTTTGAAGAATAGCAAATATTTTTCTATTGTGCAGTTATTCAGAGCTAGGCTATAGAAATTGTTTTAATTATATAGAAGATTTATTTTAATCACGGTTCTGCTGAACATCGTTTTCTGTTTGCTGATCTTGTTGTTTCTACTCGTTGCTGTCTTTGTTTAGGAAATGATGGAGTACGAGCGAATTTTATGTTGTCCCAATTTCCAACAAAAACCTTTCCTAACCACTATTCTATTGTAACAGTAAGTATTCAAAACTTTACGATGATTTATTATACAACTGCATTAAAAACTGTCCAAATAACGCTAAAAATGAGTGCAAATATACAGCGATATTGGATAGTTCGTTATTTGCACTGGTTATTTGGATTGTTAGCCAATCAAATTTATCACACGGGAGACTACTTCATGTATGCTTATTATTTTGTCCTGGTGCAAGTCACGCTACTTCTCTGGCCTTTTTAAAGTTTTCTTTTTCCATAAAAATTATTTGATCAGAGCAGTTGTATAATAAATCTCTTATTAGATGTTTTGGTGTGTAGTATCGCTGTATATTATTACTTGTTGTTTGTATTTTGACTCGCCCTGCGGGCTCGTCAAAATACAGCACAACTCGTAAAAATATACAGCGATACTACACACCAAAACATCTAATAAGATATATATATATTGCATAGACTTGCACCAAGTCTGCCTCTGATTGTTTCGAGATGTTTAATTTTTTGCCTCCCACCACACATACTGTATTTAAATCAAAATAAAACATCTCGAAACAAACCCGTCTCGAAACAACCAAGAGGCAGACTTGGAGCAAGTCTATATATATTACACTGAATTGGACAATGGCATTTATATGCGTAAAAGTGATTAAAGAGTAAACACAGCCAGAAATGTGGGCTGCAGCCGTGACAACCACAACATAAATGGCTATGAAAATTATTAATAATGCAGCTATACAGCAAGTAGTTTTGTTAAAATTTGCAAGAAACTTATGGCAGCCTCGTATAATTACAGAATAAAGATTCAGTTTCTCGCTCTTTTTCGGTCTGGAGCTCGCGCTTGCGCAAACAAGTTTGGCCAGTTCTTTGCAGCGTGGTGGTCAGACTACTGCACTAGGCATACGGTTTTTAGCGCTTTGCAGATCAGGACTCTCAGGAAAGAATCAAATTAAAGAATAACAATAATCGCTTTAAGTTAAAGCTTGTGAAAGGCAATCACGACATCCGTCTAGAGCACTGACCTGTATATAACTGGACCGCTTGCTCCTATTATCTTTGAGTGATGAAAAGTGTGACCATTTGACAGGGATTATTTTAAGGAATTTTTATCACTGCACAAAGAGCTGAAAAAGGCATAAAATCTAACTTCAGTAGCACGTTAAACAGCGATGGACACTGAATAGCTCGGTAGCTCGTCAGTAATCAACTAGTCATACTGTCATAGTATACATAAGCGGCCCTCCTTTTCCCAATTTTTAATGATTTAATCCCTTTCGCACAGCATACATTCGCATTTTCAAAATAACCATGGTCAAACAGTAGCACACGGGCACAGACGCATCAACCTGAGAGAAGCCTCAAGCTTGTTATGTGGGGTTGGCTGGTTGGCACCGTTGGGTAGTCTGGCTAAATAGTAAGAACTTGTTTATTAGGGCGGTAGGGCCTGCTATAGTAGCTATACTCATGTATCGTGAAAGTTGAAATTAAGGGCATAAGGCTGTTAGTTTACGGTACGCTTAACGTTATCAGAAGATAGTGGACCAGGGTCTTTAACTTATCGTCTTATTTGTGTATTTGCTAATTTAAATATTGATAGTATAAATAGTATATGTTGGAATGCCGTTTATACTGTGCCTTTGAACATAATTTCTGATGCAATCCTTTCACGAATAACACCCATTCTTAAATATTAAAGAAACATTTATCACTGCACAAAATTGCGCTTATCACTGCACAAATCTCATTTATCACTGCACAAATTGGTTATCACTGCACGTTAAAATAATCCCTGCCATTTGAACGTGGCGTCAAATGGCGAATTTGGGTCCTCCTGCTCATGACTGTTGGCACTGGTGTCGGATTTCATTGCGTTTGAACTGCAGCGTGTTTTTTTGATACACTACTTATATGAATCGTCGGTGTTGCGATTTACTTTTCTTGGTAAAAGGGTATAATGCCTTTAATCCCAACAACTCGTAGGTCACTGACTCAATATTTATATTCTGGGCTTCATTTTCAAGCCTTCAGCCGACTGAATATTCAGACGTGAAAAACTAAAATGGTGAGTAAGTAGTTTCATTTCACGAATACAATTTACTAAATTTCAGGGGACTCGAGACCAATAAAATATGGTAACAAGTTATTTACGCTTACAATGTAAAAGTCTTGATTTTTTTGCATAAAAATTGGTACATTTATATATTTTTTGAACATGAAAACGGCCACCTTAACTCCTAGTGAAATTGGAGGACATTTTCGGAAAAAGACAACATGAAAACAAACAAAATAAACTGCAAATATATTTATTTCGCATTCATATATGTATTTCAAATTACAGTAATTACATGAACATTTACTTACTCTATCTAAAATTACCAACAATGTGCTGTACGTATCAAGGTGGGAAAAGACAAAGACTGTTTTATATACTAGTCACAGGGAGCTCTAACATGTATTTTTTGTTTTAAACAGTATATATACATCCATACACACATACATATTATATATAAATTACCGTATAGTTTAGTAGTGTCCTTGCTCTTGCCTCTTGTTGCTCCAAAAACAAGCCGAATCAAGGATTCAAGGATTTTCTCGTACTCAACCCCCGCTCGGCCAACTCGCCAGGCGGAGAGAAGAAAGAATAAGAGAAGGGAGGAAAGCAATTAACGTCATGGCTTGATGATCACCGCAATTTGATCAGCGCACATTGCATGGAACGGAAGTAACAAATCGAATTTCAAATTCAAATTTTAAACGGATTAACGGAGGTTAGAACAGCTCGTAAATTGTAAACAATGAATAAATAGTATGGACAAGCGATCCCCTTTAATTATAAATGTAGACAAGCAAGGAAAAAAATCATTAATATTCACTTCCGTTCCAATGTTCCATGCGATATGCGGTGATCATCGAACCATATCGAACAATACTTCTGTCTTTATGATTCTGATCTTTCTCATCCGATTTTCTTCGTAAAACTTCGCACACTTGTTTATCTATGTTACTAGAAATACGTAAACGCAACAACCCCTC
The DNA here is from genome assembly GCA_035771165.1 of Paragorgia papillata. NCBI lineage: Eukaryota > Metazoa > Cnidaria > Anthozoa > Scleralcyonacea > Coralliidae > Paragorgia > Paragorgia papillata. Next base: position 3,142,208 of record JAWNZC010000408.1, read on the forward strand.
GCCCGCTTTTACATGCTTTTTTGAAACACCAACCACCCACCCAACCAATGAAAATCCTCAAGTTAATTATATAATTTATGGATAAGATGACTAATAAAACTGATTTAATGAAGTTGAACATACCAATTTCATTATTAAATTCTGGTTGTAAAAAATATATTGTTTTTAGGAGGTTTCAAAAGGGATTACTTTTAGCAAGCCTTTAAATGGCTTCCCTATGCATATACATGTTTTGCAAAGGCAGAATTAAAAAATTACATGTATAATAGAGTCTGAGATAAAACAATTCAGTAGGATCGGATTCCTGAAAGAAGTATTAAACAGACAACGTTTCAGTCGAAAATTTGGAAATATATCCAAGAAAATAGACAAAGCCCATGAGTATTTTTAATAATAAAAAGTGCATGCAAAGTCAATGAAAAACATCACGTCTACATAAGCTTAAGGTAGTGTTTTAAGTTAGCTTTAGTTAAGCTGACTTTTGGTCTGAACGAGCAAAGGGAAAGCACGAAAACGTGAAGCTGTATATTGTTTTAGGTTAAGCGAAAACTTGAAAACAACATAAGGACAAGGTCAAGGTATACTGAAACTGTATACCGCGTTCTTGGCGTTTACACAATATATAAATACTAAATAAATATAATTATTTATAATACTAAATAAATACAAATCCCCTACCGTTAACTTTAAAATGATTTTACGACCACTGACTCACTGAGTGACCACAAACACTGCAATTCAGATCGAGTTTTTGTTTACCATACGGCGTTTGGTTTCTTCAGGTTCTTTGGTTTCGCTTCAAGATATATTAAATCGGCTGTTTGTTTCTTAGCCCATCTCAATTGATTCTTTCACTATCCTTTTCTTCGTTATTCTCTTTTAAGTTTTAAGTAGAGCTTGAATAATTTAACAGGTACCAGTACCCTGCTATCCGGACTGCGCAAGTTGTGGATGGATTTGATAACATATATATATAGATATATAAACAGGTTTCAGAATTACTTTCAGCTTTTCATCTCGCGTGTAAAGTGGACTCCACGCATGTCGAGATTAGCACCCCCCGGGCTCGGGGATAACATTACACAGAGCATAAATTGTTCCACGTTTGTAAACTGTAACAACCGATATGGGGTGATCATCAATCCATGACGTGATTGCTTTCCTCCCTTCTCTCTTTCTTTCTTCTGTCTGCCTGGAAAATGACCAAAAGGATCGCAGGCTCTGTGTACGAGATTGTCTTATCTTGATTCGGCCTGTTTTTGGAGCAACAAGAGGCAAGAGCAAGGACACTACTAAACTATACGGTAATTTATATATAATATGTATGTGTGTATGGATGTATATACTGTTTAAAACAAAAAATACATGTTAGAGCTCCCTGCGTACTGGTGTGCTGTTTCTGAAAATTATTATTTAAATACGCATAAAATGCCGACAGACCAGTGCCAAGCACTGGTCAATGGTCGCTCCTATGAGCAAGGGCAAGCGGTCCACTCCAGTTATATACAGGTCAGTGGTCTAGAGGGACCGTGGAAAAATTGTTAAAACCGAAAATTATTGGCATATTTTTGTCGCAAATTTTAATAAGCTTTATTTTGATGCGGGGTTATCTGCGACGTAATGCGGACGCGCTACGTCCTTTATAGACTGGAGACATCTTTGAAGGTATACGGTAAGCTTAAGTTCTATGCAATGGCGTCTGTATAAATAATGTACGTCAGTGATAGCGGTAGCCTCGACTTCCAAACGTCTCTCGGGCCCCGGTATACATACCTCCCCGAAAGAGACGGCTGGACGCGTGAGCCACGTAGCGTGTCTGTGACGTTTTGCGTGAATTAATTTCACGATATCAAAAACCATAGAAGCTGACTGAAATATTAATAATTTCCCTTATCCTGTAGCCTGAATGACGAGAACATGCATGTTGGCTATTAACCAATTCCTCTAGAGCTTCCCGTTGTTAATCGTTTAGACAATCAATCTAATTAATGTTTCTAAAATGGCATCGCATGCCTCGCTCATCAACACTCGATTGATCGCCATTTTGAACTTACGAGGTAATTCATGCAATATTCCCAATAATATATGCTTGCTGAAAATGTGCATGCACGTTTGTGATTGGTGCAAATAGACAATGGACAAGCTCACGAGTCCAGCCGTGATTTCGGGGGAGGTAAGTACCTGGGCCAAAGATACGGCTGGAAATTGAGTCTATGATTGCGGTTCCAGCCAAAAGGCTTTGATGTTGCACTTTTGACTTTTGCAATTCATCATAGCAAAAAAGATGACGAGTACATGTTTTACCATGATCCTTTGCGACTCCAAATAAGTTCCGACAAGGGCAAGACACTTTTTGACTTGTAAACACGAGTTTAATAGGTAACAGCTTTCGTTTTACAAATTTTAGTATTCTTACAGCTTCTTTGAAATGTAGTTTTTGCTGGACGCAAAGGATTGTGGTAAAACGTACGTGCCGCCATTTTCTTTTTTGCTACTGTGGATTTGTCCCTGTTTGGTCTTAAAATCAATGTATCGATGCTAGTACTCGAATTTTTTTATTTTGTAGTTTGTTTTCCCCAATCGGCATTCTTGTCTTGATTTGTAAATGTTTGTTTCTTTCAGGGTCTATATCCAGAGTCTCATGGAATAATATTTAACAGATTTTATGACCCAGACTTAAAAAAAGCGTTCTCTATTCCAAAATCAAGAAATCCTATTTTCTGGCAAAAAGGAGAACCAGTACGTACAGTAATCAATTAGATTTATCGAACTGTTTCTATTTTTCACTTACGTTTTCGGCAAAGGCGGAGTTGTCTCAGTATTTCTATTTTCGCTGGAAAATTGTTGTTTCTATCATCTACAGAGTTTGCCAGGTTGGTCCAGTACAGTTTACTGGATGGAGAAAGTGGGTTAAAATAGTAGAGTTTACCGTGTTAAAATAGTAGAGTTCACCGTGTTAAATAGTAGAGTTCACCGTGTTAAAATAGTAGAGGTCACCGTATTAAAATAATTAGTAGAGTTCATCGTGTTAAAATATAAGTAGAGTTTACTGTGTTGAGATAGTGGAGTTCACCGTGTCGAAATAGTAAAGTTCGCCGTGCTGAAATAGAGTTTACCGTGTTAAAATGTAGTAGAGTTTACCGTTTTGAAATAGTAGTCGAGTTTACCGTTTCGAAATAGTAGTCGAGTTTACCGTGTTGAAATAGTAGAGTTTACCGTATTGAAATAGTAGAGTTTACCGTATTGAAATAGGGACCTTATACGATGATGCTAGGACGACGACGGCAGTTAAAAAGCAACATAAATTTCATAACTAAAACAAGTCACGGCTGACTAACTATTATATTTGATATTTGAAACTATAGTTTAATCAAATGATTGTAGTGTCAGTATTGAAGTAAATCTTAAGCAACAGTTCTCATCTTTTGGTTAGATGACGTTGTCCTGAAGACGTGAAAATGCTCCGAGTGGCGTTGTATAAAGAACAAGGACGGTGTTGAGATTACTCTATAGGGACGAAGAATTATTCATTCTCTTTGTTTCGCAACTAGAATTATTCTGTTTAATTAAGGCGTCGTCGTTGGAGTTGCCGTCGTACTTCGTAAGGTCCCTAATAGTAAAGTTTACCGTCGCGAGATAGCTGAGTTTACTGAATCGAATGATTTCAGAGTCAGTGGTGCACTGCCAAAGCGAGAACATGTTAATCTATTTCACTTTTATTAATTAGTTATGGATAACTGCCAAGAAAAATGGGATGAAGTCTGCTACATATTACTGGGTTGCATCCGAAGTTGAAGGTGGGGAATGTATAAAGGAAATTGGTATCACCATATGCTTACTGTAATCAGTAGGGAAATTTTTAATCCTTAAAGTTATACATATCAACGTTGTCGAGATGCAATTGCTATTTTTATGGCTATAGAAGAGTTAAAATTTAATTTGTTTTTGCTGTACAAGCTGTTGTAAGTAGTTAAGCTTAGGAAACACTAGTCTGGCTAGTACTCGAAAGGTTGTAGGGTGAGCATGCATTGTAAAAGGACTGGATAGGAAACTAATAGTCATGTGGGTTCATGTGGGGTGTTTTTTGAGCCTTGATTGGTTAAATCACATTTACTGAGTTTGCAAAATGGTTGAAACCTAGTTGCAAATTGTGATGTCACGAATGGCGTGAGTATGCTTGTTTTACTGAGGTTTTTAAGCGAACTTTTCTTCAAATTCTTCGTATTCTCACATTCAGATGACTATGTTGACGTTTCAAATGATTTAATCGCCTTACAAGCCTGCCTAAGCCACAATCGAGTGTTCGAGGTAAAGGTTGTTGATCTTTGTTTTGATGTTTTCTGTGTTGTTTTGAAGAAACTGGCGTCGCAAAATAGTACTTTGTTTTGCTCGGAATTTATGATGCATACTTAACTAGTAAACCTTGATATTTTCTTTTAAAATGAGTAAGAATAGACGGGCATTTTATCGTATTGTGGCTTTGTCGTATTTACAGGCAGTTCGATTTTCATTTTGAGCTATATTAATCCTAAACTTTGAATATACAAGGGCTTTTTTAAGCTTGTCAATTTCAACCAGGTTGTTATGCTCACGCCATCAAGTTTCCTATATCCAGTCTTTTTACTATCCATGGTTTGAGTCCTTGCTCAGAGTTTTCTAAGTTTAACAACTTACGACAGCTTGTACATGCAGCAAAAACAATAGAAATTGGCCAATAGAAATTAGTCAAACTGGATGTTCTTTCCCGCGCGACCTTGCAGTATTGGTAGCAACATTGCACTTAGCAAGTTGCTAAAAATTCGCATTTTAAATATCGAACTTCACATAATATGAAGTTCTATTTAAACTCAGAACAACTAACTCTAAGTAAACTTCATGTTATGTGAAGTTCGATATTTAAAATGCGAATTTTTAGCAACTTGCCAAGGAGTCGCCGTGTATCGTTAGCAATTCAACATTACAATGTTGCTGTCAATATTGCAAGGTCGCGCGGTAAAGAACACCCGGTTTGACAAAATTTGCCTTTGACATCATCTTAAATTGTCCCTGGTAGCGTATGCGTTTTCATATTCAAACTTTTTAATAAAACTTTCTGTGTCTAAGCTCAACCGAAAATCGCAGTTCTGAACAATTAATTTTGTGAAGTTTGTTTTGTTCTTGTTGGCACGCCGAACTTCACATTAGCCGAAATTAATTCACTCACCGTCGAGTTCTTGTTCATATTTTTACGTATTGTTACGCTTTGAAAGCGTATACAGTTGGCAAAATGTTAACATTTGTTGTTTCAAAGCAAATTTGTCCAAGACAATGTCTCTGGAAATCAAATTGATTGTGATAGTTTAACCTAGTTCTGAATTTAAAGCGCATATAAACCCATCTATAATATTTCCCCCCGTCTGAATACGTTCTACATAGAGCAAACAGTTGTTCAGTGAAATATTCTTTTGATTGGAGCTATTCGTCAATGTTTTTTGGCGATTCACATTTCTAGTATGGTAATGAGATGACGTCTATGTAGGCATTTGGCTTTCTTTCTCTTTTTGGCAAGACTAAACTACCTGAGAATTTTTGTGGAAAAACTCATACAATGTGGAACATGTTGTTCAAACACACCATTAATGGAAGAATTGGGTCATGTCACTTCTGCAAATAAATATTGTATAGATAATGATGACTACTTTGGCGTCATCTCATTACCATTTTGAAAACAAAAATCTCTATTAAAGCAATAAAGGTTGCTCCAATCTAAAAAATATTTCAGTCGTTGTTCAACTATTTGCCAAAGGTAGAACGTATTTAGATGATAAAAAATTTGGCGTTATATGCACTTTAAAGAAAGTAAATAATAAAGTAAAATCATAGGATACGCTAATTAACTTATATAACAAAGGTATTTATCTTCAAACCTTTGAAAATCGGCTTGGACAAAAATGTGAAACTTTCCAGACACATATACGCATTGTGTACCTATTTTTAAATACAAAACAACGTATTTTTTTCGAAACAAATCGCAAATTGTTGTTGTTTTGAGCTGGATGCTCATGTATTATTATAGTTTGTAGAATAACTTGACTTCTGTGTGCGTTTTCGTTGGTTGTTGACTGTGATCTATTAAAGGACACACACAAAGGTGGCGTCACATCCACGTCAGATTACGTCAGCAAACCTGTTTTTTATTTTCACGCTTCAAAAATCATTCAGTAAACCACTTGAATTTCTATTGTATAAAACAAGTAGATTACATTTTCCGTGCATGTGTGTGTACTGTAATAGATCACAGGAGACGTCACAGCGTTTAAAGAACAACAGTCACACTACTAGGCTTGAGTGCCACAAGTTTATTAGTGTTTTACACTATTTAGTGTTCACCCTCTTGAAATAAAGGCTTTACTTCACTTACTTCATCTCGTGTCCGTACTTTCTTTGATCTATCTGCATACCTCATAAGACATCAGCCCTTGGTACTACATTGAGTGATAAACTGCAGCGCCTACAAAACAGAGCTGCAAGAATAATAACTAAGTGTGGATATGAATACCAATCTATTGAAAGAAATAAAAAATTATTTACTTTAATGTTTAAGGTTGCCTAATTATCTAACAAACAGTTTCACGAGATTTGACCAGATACATGATTATAAAACTAGGCAATCCCAATTTAATTTCCAATTTCCTAACCCTAATACCAATTACATGTAAAAAGCTTTTAGCTATATATAGAGGAGCAGTGGTTTGGAACAACCTCCCTAAGTTGACGACTTCAGCTCGTAATTTTAATCATCAACTGAAGTCGATCACTAATTAATTTGTATTGTGCATGTACAATTACTAATATTCTTTGTAAATAAACTAAATAATTTAGATTGTAAATAGCATTTATTTTTATTTCTATATTGGTGTGCACGGACTATTGGAAGAACACTTTTTTCTTTTATTGTATATATTTTTGGTGAAATAGTTCCGTGAGTAAATAAAGTTCAAGTTCAAGTTCAAGCCCAAATTTCTCTAAAAACAAACTATTCATGGCAAAATTTAAAAATTCATTGCTCGACGACTATACGCCAGATTCTCGATTCTCTGTTCACCAGAACAAAAAAATTACCAATAAATATATTTTTCACTTCATAGACACTATAAGCATACCCTTATCTAGGGTTTACAAATTATTTTCCAAGTGAGATATATGGTCGTTAAAATTGTTTATAATGGTTTGTGATTGTATTTGCTTATTAAAATTTCGTGTTTTCTTATAGGTTTGCGCCCTGCTTACTACCGTGTCTACGATCAGTAAGGTTTTTGATTTTTTACTTTTAATTGTGGCAACATTGCATTAGGAGCTAATGTATGTATATATATATATATATATATATATAATAGTTAGAGTAGTGGTTTACAATAGACCACAGAGTGCTCGATACTTTTGAAGGTAGAGCAAGATAGATTTTATTTTAAAAAATGAACGTTGCTACTCCGAGTTTCACGCGTTAAGCGATCATCAGGCAACTGCAAAAGTTTCATTTTAATTAGTTTCTGTTTATATTGCGTGGCACGCGTGAGATCGTGGCACACGTGACATCACCGCACGCGCGAAATTGCGTGGGATGAGTTCGAGAGATTGTTCCCGGATGTGTATCTCTGTTCCTGGAGCGGCGGACGTTCCTTACATAAAATTTATTTTCATGCCGGCATTTTGAAATTAGCTCCGAATGTTTGTTGAGCAAGTTCGCCTTGTTAGCTTTCAGAATAAGCAGTTTTTCTTCTAGGCGCAGATTACAGCGGCTTGCTTCACTTGTGTATATCTGTTTGTTTTATATTGGCTGTATATCAGGAGTGCTTATTTTAATCAGGGGGTGGGTGGGTGGGGGTTGTTTCAAAAAAGCATGTAAAAGTGGGCGAGGGGTTGTTGCGTTCATGTATTTCTAGATAGTTCTTCTTGAAAACACCACTGGCAGACCAGCAGATAAATCCAGAAAAGATCTGACCAAGATTTTTGAAGAATTTGGCCTAAAGATCACAGCCCAGTTTAACAAAAAAACCACCAATTTTCTTGACGTCACCCTCAACTTGCGAAATGGCAAACACCAACCTTACAGGAAACCAAACGACGAATCACTATACATCGACAGTCACTCCAACCACCCACCATCCATTATCAAACAACTTCCAATTTCCATCAACAAAATAATTTCATCACTTTCATCCGACGAACCATCTTTCAATACAGCAGCCCCTCTCTACGAAGACGCACTCAAACGTAGTCACTTCAACACAAATCTTCACTTCACGCCAACCAGTGCCACGACGCAGTCATCGACATCTCAAAGAACGCGAAAAAGAAATATTATATGGTCCAACCCTCCATTCTCCAAGAACGTCATGACCAACATCGGACGTAAATTCCTCAACCTAATCGACCACCACTTCAAATCTACAAAACTCAAAAAAGTCTTCAACCGGAACACAGTCAAAGTACAACAACAACAACAACAACAACAACAACAACAACAACAACAACAACAACAACAACAACAACAACAACAACAACAACAACAACAACAACAACAACAACAACAACAAGCAAAATTGCAGCTGCAGAAATAAAACCGATTGCCCCTTGAAAGGAAACTGCTTGGTTGAAACCGTTCAATGTAAATTGGTCTATTTAAAACCCGCCGCCCCTCACACAAGTGGAGCAAGCCGCTGTAATCTGTGCCTAGAAGAAAAGCTGCTTATTCTGAGAGCTAACAAGACGAACATGCTCAATAAACGATCGGAGCTAATTTCGAAATGCCGGCATGAAAATAAATTTTATGCTAGGAACGTCCGCTGCTCCTGGAACAGAGATACACATCCGGGAACAATCTCTCGAACTCATCCCACGCAATTTCGCGCGTGCGGTGATGTCACTAGACTTTCTCAAAGTCCTTTTCAAACATTTTTGACCTTTCGACATTTTTGACCTTTCGGTTCCTCGTTGAAAAGGACTTTTCCCACCTGCAGCGCGCCAAAATTCACCGGTGAATTTTTCGACCGGTGACGTAATTCAGGAAGTAATTATATTCAGGCTAAATTGCTATGCAAGTGCTATCTTTGGAAGTTGGAGTTAAACAGACTCTTGAAAACGTTTTAGTAGGGGTAGAACCACTTTCCATTGAATGTACAACAACCCGAAACACGTCAAAACAGGGCGATGTATATTTCAGCGATTTCCCGCCAGAATATTTAATTAGATTCAAAAACCTGCAAGCGAAACAAGTCCGTCTCTTTCCTCCCGCCTTTCCGCTCTCCCGCCTTTCCACCCGCCCGCAAAAACTAGCACTTATTAGAGGCGGACTTGGAGCAAGTCTATGATGTCACGTGTGCCGCGATTTCACGCAATATAAACCGGCAGAAACTAAAGTGAAACTTTTTTAGTTGCCTGATGATCGCTTAAAGCGTGAAACTCGGAGTAGCAACGTTCATTTTTTTAAATAATATATATATATATATATATATATATATATATATATATATATATATATATATATATATATATATATATATATATATATTATTTAAAAAAATGAACGTTGCTACTATATATATATATATATATTATTTAAAAAAATGAACGTTGCTACTCCGAGTTTCACGCTTTAATATATATATATATATATATTAAAAGCGTTTTCACGCTTTTTATATATATATATATATATATATATATATATATATATATAGGCGCTCAGAGATTGCATACCTCCGCCAGCGGTTTATTATAATTCACTCCGCTAACGAGGCCTGCAACCACTGATCTCTATATAAACTGGATAGGGTATTCCCTATGGCCAGCAGCACATTTCGTGCCAGTTGCCGCCATCTTACATAGTGGAACATATGACGCATTGCGGCCTTAGAACTTGTTTCCAATCCTAAAGTTGACTGGCATAAGCAATCTTGACGTCAGCACGGTCAGATTATCCGGGGGGAGGAATATTAAGCACTCTGTGCCGGGGGAGTCGGAAAAGCCGTAAAGCAAACAACAGATGCCGGTTCGTTTAGTTTTCACTGTTCAACAACAAATACAGTCAAAAGAATGGCAAGTACACAACACGAGATATTGTTAAGGCATTAAGATTTAAGATTACTATAAAAGGTACAATTTAAGACTTGGAATTGAATTCTTCGTAGATTTTATAGTCTGTTTTTTCAGTTTATATTATCGTGAGGTTTCTTCGTTGTCGCCTGTCGGCAGAAAAACAACGAAATTTAAATGTTTTACAGCTCAGTAATAGAAACAAATGCACGAAATTAGCGTCTTAAACCTTATTGAGTACTTCTTGTGTCCTTACATTCGTTTAAATTTTCTTAAAATAACTCTTTTTGTCTGTTTTCAATCTACAAAAGCTTATGAACTTTAGTGGCGACCATCTTAGGTGGTGGTCAGTGGGGCTCACGTCATCATACAGCTGGCACGCTAAATTCGGCCCAATGCATGTCCTATCCAGTTTTATTGAGATCAGTGCCTGCAACCTCGTTCCCAGGGCCTTTTTGAAATTGGCCCTGAAAACGAGGTTGCTAGGCCAGCTGACTAGACCTACGGCCTACCCATGTATGTATGAATAAAATTCTTCATAATTGCAGTATTTTTGTCATTTAAATTTTTTACTTTTCCTTGTAGAAATGTGCCGTTTCCAGACAGAGTGCAACAAGTGTTAGAGTGGTTGAAACTGCCGAGGCAAGAACGGTAAGGGTTGGAAAAGATAGCCATCACTTTCCGAAATAAATTGTGTGAATGTACAGTACGAAAATCCATTCGAAAACCCAAGATTTGTTTTGAAAGATGTGCATTGCTTAATTGATAAAAAGTATGCAATTTAAAGTTACTTCGGTGGCTGCATGTAAGATAATGAATATGTCAAATCTCCTGTTGTGTTTCATAACCAAATTTATTATAAGTAAGTCCTAACGGCGGTAGTCTCATTATTTATTTATTTTAGGTAGTCTCATTTATTTATTTATTTTATTTATTTATTTATTTTTATTATTTATTTATTTATTTAATTATTTTTATTATTTATTTTTATTATTTATTTATTTATTTATTTATTTATTTTTTATTTATTTTTATTATTTATTTTTATTATTTATTTATTTATTTATTTATTATTATTATTTATTGTTATTATTTATTGTTATTATTTATTATTATTATTTATTATTTGTTCTTTGTTATTTGTTATTTGTTCTTTGTTATTTGTTATTTGTTATTTGTTATTTGTTCTTTGTTATTTGTTATTTGTTATTTATTAATTTTTTTTTATTATTTACTATTTACTATTTACTATTTACATTTACTATTTACTATTAACTATTTACTATTTACTGTTTACTGTTTACTATTTACTATTTACATTTACTGTTTACTGTTTACTATTTACTATTTACGTTTACTATTTACTATTTACATTTACTATTTACTATTTACATTTACTATTTACTATTTACTGTTTACTGTTTACTGTTTACTGTTTACTGTTTACTGTTTACTGTTTACTGTTTACTGTTTACTGTTTACTGTTTACTGTTTACTGTTTACTATTTACTATTTACTATTTACGTTTACTGTTTACTGTTTACTGTTTACTATTTACTATTTACTATTTACGTTTACTATTTACTATTTACTATTTACTGTTTACTGTTTACTATTTACTGTTTACTGTTTACTATTTACTATTTACGTTTACTATTTACTATTTACATTTACTATTTACTATTTACTATTTACATTTACTATTTACTATTTACTATTTACTGTTTACTGTTTACTGTTTACTGTTTACTGTTTACTGTTTACTATTTACTATTTACTATTTACTGTTATTATTATATTTTAGTTATTTTTATTTCGTTCCATGACTGTGTTTCCTAAATTAACGATAGAGATCTAATATAATCGTTAGACTTATTTTTATTCTGCACAATTTTATTACCGTATATTTCTGCTACATTTCTCCCCTATTTTACAGGCCTTCATTTATTACGCTATATTTTCACCAACCTGATTATAATGGACACGGATATGGGCCGTCTTCAAATGCCGTAGGTTAATAACATCACGTATACATTTTTGTGTTTAATGAAATCATCTTAAACTATGCAATTTGTCGTGCAACGTATCTCGCAACGGCTAAATCTTTTGCAACGAATGCAGTCGCACTAGCAGAGGTGTTACACTATATGCAATATTTCTTGCTACTTGTCTCGCAAAGGGCATCGAAGAGGAGTGTGGTTAACAAAGCGTATTTTTATGGACTAATCGTGCAAATTGTTGCAAGACAAGTTGCGAATCTAGGGTGTTACACTGCATGTGCAATGCTTCAATCATCCGTTGCAGCGTTGCTGTAATGCCATGAAAAGTAGAATTTAATCCTATTTCGTGCAACGCTTGCTGCAACAAAAAGATTGCGAGACTTGGTGATTGCGGGCTAATATGTTACACCATGCAACTTCTCGTGCAAACTTGTATCACAACAAAATTGCGAGTCAAACAAGTCGCAGGAATATTGCACAGTGTAACCCCGCCTTATGTTTTAACATTTTATTTTTCGACAGCAAGTTTGTCTTTTGTTTCTTTAGGTTAAGCAACAACTCATACTTGTGGATAACATGATTGGACTCCTTCTTGCCGGACTAGACGAGATGAATATGACAAATGCTGTGAATGTGATACTTGTATCGGATCACGGTATAGTGGATTAATAAGCTCATTGTATAATTATAACAGGACAGAAAAAAAACTCGGTGTGTAAAACAGTTTCACTTAGTAGCTTCCTGACGATAACCACTTTCAAGAACTTTCTTCGTCAAAAATTTTATTTATTTATTTATTTATTTATTTATTTATTTATTTATTTATTTATTTATTTATTTATTTATTTATTTATTTATTTATTTATTTATTTATTTATTTATTTTAATTTTTGATGTATAGGTGCCATGTATTTGATCTCTTGTATGTGACTGTCCTCAGCCTAGTCCCGTCGTTCTGAAACACGCGCGTATATGATGAGACTGGTGCCTAGGTTTGACTTCGCAGCGCTCGGGCACAGAACGCCCATGTTAACAAATATTATAACAGCGAAGAGAGAGAGAGCCAGGGACTAGGCTGGACTGTCCTTAATAGTCAATCGAGAAATGGTCTGGAAACTCGGCAAACTTAAAAGCGCCTATAATGCATTGTGATTTTATGTTGAAACGGTCCTCACCGTGCAGTACAAACCTTTTGTTTTTCGCCTATTAATATTCATAAATCATATTGAATGATTGCTTCATTATACCAAAAATACATTGCATAAACGTAAACATAAAGATAGAACGAAGACTTTCGCCGAGTTTTTGCCCTGCACCTTTCTCATTTGAATTATCTACATGTATGTAGCTTATACTTTTCTTTTCTTTTTTGTAATTGTTATTATTAGCATGTTGTTCTCAATAGAGTTATTAAAAAAATATATAAAAATTACTAAAAACATTTCTGTGTATAGGTATGTCAGCTGTCAACTGCAACAGAACTATATTCTTAGATAAGGTATCGTAACAGTATATCCACTCATCTAGAAGTCATGATTATCGTTAATTGTCATCTGGCCTACCCCCAACCCTGACTACAACCCCCCGGCAACCCTAACCCTTACCACAACCCCCGGTGGCTCTAAACCTAACCACAACCCTCCGGGGAGAAAGTCCCACCTCTCAGACCCTGATCACAACACCTCTACTGGGTTATTAGTTTTATGCTTTTTGGGACAGAGAATTACCTACAATTATCTACTATAGACGAGTTTCAGGGTGTCGCGCGCGTATCATTTTTCGAAAAAACTGACAAGCTCCACTCAAAGTAAACATACTGTTTAAAATCAACAAAGTATAGATTCTGAAGATACTTTCTGGATGTTTAACACTGTTATTCTGCTGTTGTTGGTTCGCTAGCAAGTCTGTTTTCCACTGCTTACTTTGTGGGGAGCCCGCCAATTCCTTTGCAAAATGATGCGCGCGCATTACCCTGAAATTCGCCTATTGGTAATTGAAGGTCATAGGACACTTACTGATTATTGGTAATTCTGGTAAGACGGTATGTTGATCGTATTGGGGTTATGTTTTTTTAACTATTCTGGTAACCAGGCTTCTTTTTTAACGACATTCTCCAAACCGTGCAGGAAGGCATGGGCACTAGCCTGCAATTGCAAGCGATGAGTCACGCGTGTTTGAATCACAGTATTCAAACTCAGAAAACATTGTGTAGTTCTTTAATCGATAATTACAATGTACACAATATAATGTTAATAGTAGTTTCTTTGTATTTTTGCGTAGTATGGCGTGTTAGAGAACAAATTGTTCGCGTCCAATCTTGGCCCAGTAGCTACTTTCAATACGAAAAACAAAAGTAAGTAATTTTTTTTTACATAAATTGGGAACTTTACTTTTTTATTTGATAAACTGCTAGCGGTTCCTTTTGAAACTGCTATAAATTTCAATACAGACTTATCGGGTGTTATTACAACAAGCTTGCAAATGTACGACACATGTACACTATATGCGTGTCACTAACATCACGTACATACGTAAAAACGCACACGTGCACGTCTGCCTGTAGCCTGGTACCCTGGCCCAATCAAAGACTATGGGCCAGGTAACCACTAAAGACTTCTGCTTTCCTATTGGTTGAAATTTCGCACGTTTTTATTGGCTATGAGTGAAATTGCAATCGTCATAAGTGGATTTAGCCCTGATGACGCGAGAATGAGATTAGTGGTTACCTGGCCCATATTTCTTTTGAAATTGGGCCAGGGAACCAGGCTAGTCTGCCTGCAGCAGACTTGTTACAAGGCTGTTCCAACAAGCCGATATCAAGTTGTGTTTGCACTGCTTGTTCCCAGTTGGTGTTACTAACTTGTGGCGCAAACAACTTGTTGACAAGCTGTGAGATTTTTACGTGTGTACTTTAACTACATCTCATATGCAGCACACTGTGCGTCGGTAGCTTAATAGAGACCTTTAGTTCCATGTTTACCTCAAACTGCAAACTCCAGTTTGCGGTTTGCCGTTTGGTGTTAGAAGTTGGGACAATTTGTACATTTAGTTTGAAACCACTGTAATTATAATGTAAAGTTTACATTAACTGTAAACTACTGCAGAAAAAGAAACTATATGCCAATAAAAAAATAAAAGAAGTAATCCAAAGCTAATAAATAGCTATCTTCTTGTTACACAAGAAGAAACAAATAGATTTTCTATTTTAATTAGACCAGTTGAGTGATATATTGAATCCGCCATGTTGATTTTCTTGTCATATACAGTGTTCGTGCTTTAAACAACGAGAAGGCAAAAAATCTTCGCTCCTTGCTCTTAAAATTCATAGCAAATCAAAGAAAAATACTTAAGTTGTATACCAGAAGCATTTATACGTGAGATAATGCAAAATCCAAACAGAGAATTGCAAACGTAAATGACTTACGTGAAAACCGACCTTTTGCCGTCGAAAACGTGTACCTGAAACCGCAAACGTGTAACATCAAACGTCTGGCAGCGGTTAGACGTTAGCCGTAAAAGAAACAAACGTCAAACTAAATGTCTCTAATATTACACTGCAGTAGACTGTAGTTGGAGCGTCTAACCCGGCATCGAAAAGTGTCAGCTGCGATCCCTGTGTGGGGCTCAGAAACCGTTTTCTGCCGGTATTTGAGCTTGACGAACGTTAACCGAAGTTACCGAACGTCTGTTACATTACGCACCAAGCTTGAAAACATATCACATAGACTATATACACGTATTCTATTACTTTAACTTTGATTCTCATATTCAAACGCTACCAAATAGAAGCACTTATGACTATAAATGTGCAATCTTGGCTCAAAGTCATCGGCGACCAAGATCAGAGCATACCATCTTATATTTCGCACCAGAGAGGAATAATAGAATAAACGCTAAACAACGGCCACCAAATTGGGAGAATTATCTAAAATTAGTTCGTCAGATAACGAGGGCATGAAGGAAGAAGAAAGTAACAATTTGATTTTATCAACAATAATAAATAAGTTGCAACAACCTCTTCCCTTTTGCGACCGTATGCCTATTCCCACTATTATTCCACAAACTCGTCAATTACGTCGTAAAAATTACTCCGGAGGTTCTCAGCCTAGTTATTGTAATCATGGCCAGAAATCCAGGACAACATGGCGCCAAAGCATGCGCACTGAATCCCTTTTTAATTAATTTAATATGGCGTCCTTCAATAGATTTCTTAAGGAAATATAAAGAACAATCATTTTCGGTTATTTACTATTGTAAATTCCGACATGCGAACGTCCAAAACTTCACCAAATTGAACAATCGTTCAGCACTACAATTTCTATTAAGTTTGGAGCGTCCTAAATAGGTTCCCGAGCCCCTCACAAACATACCTCTTATTCGCTGTTTAAAGTCTATTAATCTGCTATATCACTTATTTTGGAGCTCCAATTTTGGCTGCTTCTGTGTTGTTTGTCCACGATGCGAACGTCTGAATTTGCTCGGGATGAACGTTACTTTGTTTTGCGGAGTTGTTCGTTCCACTTTT
This sequence comes from Paragorgia papillata, assembly GCA_035771165.1. Taxonomy (NCBI): domain Eukaryota; kingdom Metazoa; phylum Cnidaria; class Anthozoa; order Scleralcyonacea; family Coralliidae; genus Paragorgia; species Paragorgia papillata. Next base: position 3,158,807 of record JAWNZC010000408.1, read on the forward strand.
TCGTTGTTTAATAGGTTCCCAAAGACCTTAAAATGTACGATTTATTGCAGCCGAGTCGTTGTAATTTAATCCATCAAGCGCCGAGATAAATACTGAATTCGGCGTGAAGAAGCAATGCATTCCTCGATAATTTCGGATTATTGTCCGCCATTTCTTATGGAGCTGTTGCTAGGTTGCCAGGGTCTTAACCGCTGTTATTATTATTAAATGTGACTGTGGATTCAGAAATAATAACCGAAATTTATGCGGCAATTTTTGTGAGTATGAGTGTACAGGCCTGTCTAGACGATTAAACCTTTTGTAATTTGATATTTGGGTAAGAAATGGGTCAATAAGACATTTTAGCGAATAACTCTACTTTAATTTATTGCTATAGACTTCTGTTTATAGCCGAAATGATCGATATTTAGCCATCAGAATTTTCAAATTAATATTTCCATCTAAATATGAGCCCACAGGCCACTGCCGCGGAGTGTCCTGGATTTCTAGCCATGTTAGTATATGTACCCTTAAACTCCAACTTTCTATGCCAAAATGATATCGGTCTCAGACGTGAATTTGTACCTAGCACACTTTTAACCAATGTCATGTCACTTGTCCCCAAAATCGATGAAATTCGAATCTTCAGCATGACTCATGACAATGATCTGTTTTTTTATCGCGGAAACTTGGTTTAAGAGTATTATCAGTGACAATCATGTAACCTTACCCGGTTCTAACCTCGAGCGAATGGACCGTCGTATGGGGCTACACGGGGGTGTATGTTTGTTTTCCAAAGTTGGAATTAAAACTACCAGATTTTCGGATTTGGAAAGTTCAACCTTGGAAGTTATGTGGGTTCACGTAAGACCAACCAGACGTCCCAGGGGGTAACCATGTATAGTTACAGCTACAGTCTATCACCCTCCATCTGCAGATGACACAGAAATGCTGGAATATTTATTGTCAACCTTAACTGATATTGAGGGCCTCTTTCCTGGTTGTGGAAATGAATTATTATTGCCGGTGACTTCAACCATCTGAAAATCCAAAATCTTTGTCGTAATTTCAGTTCAAAACAATTTGTGAAAATATCCACCCGTGGAACGAATACCTTGGACTTGGTGATCACAAACCTCCATTCATTTTACCAATTTCACTCCATTATTTCCCATCCACCTTTTGGTCTTTCTGACCATTATGTCATAACTATCCAACCAAGACAAAGGGATCCAAAACCAAACTTTTAGAAAGTGGTTTACAAACGAGACACGAGACCTTCACGCAAAGCCATGTTCGGGCGTTACCTTAGTCAAATAGATTGGGGGAAACTACTGGCACATGTCAAGAGAAGAATAATTATCTAACAGACATAATTAACACTGTATATTATAAGTAATATTGGGCATTTCACTCGATTACATAGCATGTTCTAAGGATTTTGGGTGAAGGAAAATTCGAGTGTTAAATGTATATATTCAACACTCGAATTTTCCTTCACCCAAAGTCGTTAGAACATGCCATGTAATCGAGTGAAATGCCCAATATTACTTATAATATACTCAATTCTCTCCTGGCATTACCACCTTATTGTATATACAGAACTCGCGATCAAGCTCTCGGCAACGCCCTCCGTGGCTCAGTGGTCAGTGCATTGCACTAGAATCGCAAGGTCGTGGGTTCAATTCCTGCCGGAAGGCCTGTGTAGTTGCATTTTTCGCAACGGACGCATATTTCGTCAATAGAACAAGGAAATTATGTCGAGCAACTTTTTATAAATCGAAAGTGGAAAATCTAAAACAATTAAATCCCAAGCAATAAGTGGAATGTCGTCGGTTTCCACTATACGTGACTGTATTCAGATTGAAAACCTAGATTATCTCTCCCCGGTAGAATTGGCCAACTTAATTAACAATTCCTTCCTGGAACCTATGAAAGATTTCCATGTATTAAATCCTGCGGATAATCTTATGGATAGTCATCTGGAAGGCTCTGATATAGCCACACCGTGGTCAACGTATAGAAAACTGAAATCACTCAATACCTCCAAAGCACGTGGACCTGACGATATCCCAAATTTTATCTTTAAAGAATTTGCTGAAATTTTAGCATACCCAGTCTCTACCGTGCTAAACAGTTCGTTTACAGAACAGAAGTTACCAAATACGTGGAAACTAGCAAATATTACACCAATTCCGAAAGACAACCCAGTGTACGACATAAATAAACACCTGCGGCTAATATCACTCACGTGTTCTGTATCTAAGCTGGCTGAAGAATTTGTTATCGAGAAGTACATCGCCCCTGTCATTTTGGAGACTATTGAATATTGATCCGAACCAATATGGCGGCATACCGAAGTCATCAGCCACGCTAGCCCTTATTAGTATGTTACATACCTGGACAAATGCAACTGATGGTACTGGGGATTCTGTACGAGTACTTTTGTTCGATTACCGCAAAGCCTTTGACTTAATTGATCACACCATATTGGTGAACAAAATTCGTCAGCTCCCAATTCCACCACACATTGTTAACTGGTTGATTAATTTTTTGATAAACCGAAAGCAGCGTGTAAAATTAGCAAAGGATTGTTTTTCAGAATGGGGGGAAGTTCCATGTGGTCCCACAAGGGACTAAGTTGGGACCGTGGTTGTTCATCCTCGTGATAAATGACTTAAAGTTGATACTACGGCGATACTACGGCGATACTACGGCGTCTGAAACCGTCTCGAGGAACTCTGACAACCAAATTCAGACGGGAGTTAATGAACTAGAAACATGGACCTTACAAAATGAATTTCAACTACACGCTCAAAAGTGCAAAGAGCTGTTAATTCAGTTTAAAAAAACGAGGGTGCCTTTCACCAGTGTCCGATTAAACGCCGGGTGTCCAAATCTGATTCGTCACGTTAAAATTCTTGGTGTTACCATTAGCGACGACTTATGAAGATGGTCTACGCATATCACAGGAATTATCAAGAAAGCAAACAAGCGGGGTGTTTTTTAATTAAAACGAGCGAAGATACCAGTGAAAGAAATCATTAACTTCTACTGCACTTGTGTTAGACCCGTCGTCGAATATGCTTGCGAGGTGTTTCATTTTGCCTTGCCTAAATACCTCAGCGAAGCAATTGAGCGTGTCCAACGGAGAGTAACGTCAATAATCTTCCCTGGTTTGCCATATAGTGTTCGTTTGGAAAAAGCAAATTTGATACCATTAAGTGAACGTCGTAGAAATGCCTGTGCAAATGTGCAATGATTCAACCCATAAACTTTCAAGGTTGCTGCCTGAACGTAATATCGCCACCTATGATCTAACAGCAAAGACAAATAGATTTTTAAGATCTTTTATCCCTGCGTGTATAAAAGAGTTCTCGTGATAACTCTTATGGATATATATATATTATATATATATATAACATTTTGTAATATTAATATTTTGTAACATATATGAATTGGTAGCACAATACTTTTAGCCATGTATGTAAATGAGCACGCAATTCAGTTGTATTTAACTGTTTCTTTTTTAATAAACTCAAACTCTATCCGAGCCTCAGTATCTTAATGATTGGAGTGTCTAACCGGACAGATTCGATCCCTGTCCAATTGGGCTCAGAAATATTTAATACGCATTTGAGCTTGTGAACGACGTCTATACCAAACTTTTGTTACACAGACGTGTCTAATTGGTACTTCTATTTTGTTTCGTTGTTTCTTTATTTCTGTTTTTTTCTTTCTTTCAGATGACCGTCAGAAAACCTTGGACAAGATAAAGGTATTGTGTTTTTTCATACGGTGTTTCAACGGTATATTCACAGCTTCGGTACGGTATTCGGCCTTATTCATCCACGCAGTTTCGGTATTTCGTTAATTTCCGACACGGTATTGCGTTTTTACGATATTTTTCGCGGTATACTGCGGTTTGTTAAAAGAAAGATAAAGTTAGAATTACGGCTATCGACTGGACTGAAACGGTCGTTTATTTTGAAAGATTTTTTACTGTAGTGCTCAGAAAGTTGTACATGTGCACATGCAGTAAATGTGCGCTATTTGCAAAAACTTTAATTAATGTAATATTTAAAACATGAGTGTTTTAGATCTGATAAAACACGTACTGCGAATGTTTTAAATAGCTTCAAAAACGACCCATTTGGTAAGTTCATTGGCGTAGTAAGTTTGAAAAATAACGTTGTCTAAGCCGAGAAAATCGAAGCTAAAGTTTATGTAAATCAGGAGGTTTCTTTATCAGATATAATACTGATTTCCTTTGTGTTTTCCTCATGAATTATTAATGAGTTTTTGAAGTATATATTATAAACTATAAAAAGGGTTAAAAAACTTACTCCAAAAAACATGAAAATCTAAAATTGTTTTTTAGGCTTTATTCTGAAACAAAAGGAAAACAAGAGACGTTTTGCGATGGTATTTGCTTCATGCTATCTGGGTAGTACGCTACCAAGTTTTATTTTTAATTATTTATATATAGTGTGTAAATAGCTCCTTCCAAGCATTTTACAAAAAGAACCTTCCAAAGAGGATGCATTTTTCAAACAACAGGTCAGTGTCTTAGCCAGGAATTGTAACTTGGGTGACCAAAGTGTAAATTTGCCGGCACAGTGTATCTTAGCGGCAAGGGACGAACCCTTCTCACCGAGGTCTTGGGGCATAGCTCTCCCAGAAAATGTTTAATTTCACAAAAAAGCCTCGGAAACGCGTTTTTGGCCATTTCATAAGAGATAATGTTCAAGTATAGTCGAACTGTGAGGCAAGCATCGTAACCCAGACAGCACTAAACGACTGAGAATGAGGCTCCCTCTTCCGAAGACTGCGTCAAGTGACGTAGTGATACTGCGCATCTCACAAATCTCTCCAAGGTAGCCTGCGTAGCTGGCGGTATTAGGGGGTTCGGGCGCGGGCGGTAGGCGGGCAACGGAAATACCGCCTGCCCCAAAACCATGTGTTTTTGAATTCCTCCCACCGCATACCGTAAACCTCCGAATATAAGCCCTGGGCTTATATTCGTTCGTAAGCATTTTTTGGTGGGCTTATACATGGGGGGGGGGGGGGGGGCTTATATATGGGGGGCTTATATACGGACAAGATTTTGTGTTAGTAATAACATTTATTGACTTTATTTCAATATAACAGAAGCTAAGGTTAACATATAAACAAGCATAAGATACTATTAAGTTAGATATCGTCATAGTCCTCATCAGTGGCAGTGCCACTGGTATCGCCCTCCCTGTCTGTTACGATAGTAATAAACAGGACATTTTTCTTGTCCATGTATAAGCCCATGGGTTTATATACGGGTGGGCTTATATTCGGAATGGTGAGAGTGTTAGTAAATTCGTGGGCTTATACATGGGGGGGGGGGGGGGGGGGGGCTTATATTCGGGGGGGCTTATATTCGGAGGTTTACGGTATGTTTGTTTAAGAGAACCAATCAGAACGTGAGCCAATAATAGCGATGTCAATGTTTTGACAACATTCGAAATGTGATTTATGAAACCCGTGAAGCGTGGAAGAATAGCGAACGACGCGGAAGACCCAACACTAATTTGCCCTCAATCAAAATCAATATTTTGACCAATCAGAATTCTCCGTCGCCAAGCGGACGGACAATTCAAAAACACGCGGTTTTTGGGCAGGTGGTATTTCCCGTTGCCCGCCTACCGCGTAGGCTACTCCAAGGAAATGTATGAAAGGTACACTGTTCTGATTGAGCCGAGTCCGAAAGCCGTCAATCTTATACACAACCGCTTAAAAGCCGTCTTTTTGAAATGGCTATCTAAAATGTACAAACGCCGTCCAAGAGACGGTTGGCTGGCTAAGACCATGCAACGGGTAGAATTTAATTCCTCTTGCAAAAAAAGTACAATATATAGTAATGTCGTGTAGTATCTTGTGTATAGTATGCTCCTAAAGCTCTATTATGCTAAATGTTATGCCGGCGTAATGTATCCAAGCTTATTTCGGGGCACAGTGTTGGTGGATACACATGCAACAAATTTTACTTTACACCAGTTATTTACTCTCATTTTATTTGTAGGCGCATTGACGATATTATTGTGATCGCCGAGCCGGGAGAACTAATTGTTATCAAGTAAGACATTATTTGCAATGGTGAATAATTATTTAAGTGATATGGATTAGGGAAAGGGGGAGAAAGAGAGACTAGGGGAGGAGAACGAATTAGGGAATTAAGGAAGGCAAAGAAGGGTAAAGGTAATGGTAAGGGTGAGGATGTCGGTAGGTGAGGTGGGTAAAGGTAAGGGTATATGGGTAAAAGTGAGGATGACGTGAGGTGAGGTGAGATGAGGTGGGCCGGGTAAAGGTAAAGGTAAGGGTAGGGCAAAACGTTTGGCAGCGGTGTTGATAACTTCAGCATGCATAGTTTTTTAAAATGCTTTACGTCTATGGTACCCTTCATAACAATACATTCAATTTATGTATTTCTATATTTTAGTGAAACTAGGGCACGTATAACTCCATGTGAACTAGGTGCTCATGGTTATGACAACATTATTACTGACATGCGCGTAAGTCTTTGGCTCTGATATCTGTAAAAAGATCTTTAGTTTAGTTTAGTTTAGTTTGGTTTGGTTTAGTTTAGTTTAGTTTAGTTTAGTTTAGTTTAGTTTAGTTTAGTTTAGTTTAGTTTAGTTTAGTTTAGTTTAGTTTAGTTTAGTTTAGTTTAGTTTAGTTTAGTTTGGTTTGGTTTGGTTTGGTTTGGTTTGGTTTGGTTTAGTTTAGTTTAGTTTAGTTTAGTTTAGTTTAGTTTAGTTTAGCTCGGTTCGGTTCGGTTCAGTTTAGTTTAGTTTAGTTTAGTTTAGTTTAGTTTAGTTTAGTTTAGTTTAATTTAGTTTAGCTTAGCTCGGTTCGCTTTAGTTTAGTTTAGTTTTAGTTTTAGTTTTAGTTTTAGTTTTAGTTTTAGTTTTAGTTTTAGTTTTAGTTTTAGTTTTGTTTAGTTTTAGTTTAGCTTATAGCTCGGTTTAGTTTAGTTTAGTTTCAGTTCAGTTCAGTTCAGTTCAGTTCAGTTTAGTTTAGTTTTGTTTAGTTTTAGTTCAGTTCAGTTTAGTTTTAGTTTTAGTTTAGTTTAGTTTAGTTTAGTTTAGTTTAGTTTAGTTTTAGTTTAGTGTGAGGAGGATTTACATTAGGTCGAGGTTAGGAGGAATGACTCAAAGGGACCAGTCCTTTTGCGGCTTTTCCAAAATATGTCATCAAATTTGTTTTTCCAAATTTGTCACCAAGCTTTAGTAAGTCTAAAGATTTTAGCAATCGTCTGGACAACCTAACCACAACAAAAACCCTATCCCTAGTCCGAAATCTGGTTTACCACTTAGCTTTTGGAAAAACACATTTGACGACATATTTTAGAAAAGCCGCGAAAGAACTGAACGGGTGTTTTTGAGTCATCCCTTTTAACCGCGACCCTGCATGAACTAAGTATACTTCATCCTCGTTCTCAGGCCCTCGTCGCTAAAATTGACTGATTTGATTAAAGTGTCTATGAAGTGAAAATACTTTAAGTGATTTTGAGTAGAGTTAGCATGACAGAAGCATTCCCTGAAAGTTTCAAGCCAAAATCTATTTCAAGCTGCCATCACGTCCAGTCGTGATTTCGGGACGGGTATCCCGCGGCCCGAGATATGCTTATCTTTTTTTGACGAAATTAATCGCTATGTTAGAGTGTTTGATGACGTTTATATGCAGTTGGGCAAGTATATGCGGCAACAATAAATTGTTATATTAATAATCCAACGGCACACGCGTGCCCTATATATTTAATCTCAGTCTTTACCAGCTTTGTAACATCAGAAAGGCAACTTTGGCACTATAGTATCTCGAAACATATCTCAATGTCACATTTGTTTCGTGGTTTGGAAATTGGTTCAAGTTCAAGTTAATTTATTTCACACTATACTGACTATACAGATTTAAAAATTACATCGAGTGAATAAGCATAAAAAAAAGAGAGACTAGAAAAAAAGTTACATATTCAATGGAGGAGTATTATGAAGAAGTGCACAGTAGCCAAAGTAGCTGAAGCTTTCGAGTTGGCTACCGTTGGAAGCGTTTCGAGTTGGCGGCTTATTTGGATTACGAGCTTCAAATTTGTTCTATCGGAAATTTTCACTTTTCAGACCAAGGGCGCTTATATTTTCAGACGTTTTAATTTAACTCATTCCTGTCCGAGGGCTTCCCCAGAGGTGAATAAAATCGTCTGGCGTTAGCCAGAATAAAATACCAAAGACCAATTCGGATAGGAATGAGTTAGGGAGAGCGATTATAAAGAAGAACCGGATGTCTCAGAATCTGAGATAGTCGTCACGATCGGAAATCGCATAGAAAATCGGCCACTTTCATGGGGCAGTTCGCAGTCCACGTGCGTGCTGGCTCAAGTGAGTTGTCGGCCGTGTATTGATGACGTTTACACGCAAGATATTCGTTCTACGCATGCGTAGCTAATACGGGTCAGCCCGTATTTCGTACTCGCCATTCAAGTCATTGATCACGCTCAATATATGTCGATTTCAAAACAAAAAATTATAGCATCTTGGTCATGAGCTGTTTATACACGCATGGAATATTTTAATTGTCTTTGAAGGCACTCGGCAACGACGTTTGAAGATTTGAAAAAAATTGTGGACTGAATCAAGCATTTCAACATGGTGTCAGTGCAAGTTTCGAAACCATAGACGGTCCAGAAGAGATGTGAGATTGTGAATTTAGGTGCATGAGATTAAAAATTATAGTTGCTATTCTGACTGAACGAAACATACCGCGAGCAAGTCGAATTATGCAGTGAACAAAACTTGTGCTGATGCGGACATAAAGTCTTCTCTATACTTGCATGGCATGGTTTATCCATTCGGAGTCGCAACTTATTTACACACTGGTGTATTGCAAATATTTTCAAAAATGTTCTTGGCAATTATATTCGCTAAGCCAACTACTACCAGTGAACTCGATGTAAGTTAAAATGTGATACCTGGAACGCTAACGTCCAGTCATTCAGGGGGCAAAAAGTGAGGCAAAAAGTTCCAGACCCTTGCGCGGTTTGCAGGTACGATTCAGTCTCCCACAAAATGTTTTTTACACGGTCACCGGTCTTGAGCGAACTGCGAAGACTCGAAAAGGTTTGAAAAATTATTTATTGAATCATTTTATCACGCTTTGCTAAACGTGTATTTTAAATTTTGATTGGTTGTGCTATGCTGCCGAACTAATTATGCAGTGATTGTCTATTTGTTGCTATAGGAAAAGTCATTGTCTTTACAAAACGTGCACGAAGTTTGTCAGTGAAGAAATTAAATCAAATTTTCGTTATATTATAAACCATATATATTAGAGTTTCGTCACTCCGAAGAGGATACAAAAAATCAACACAAACTTAGTATAGAATATGCCGTTTAGGTTAGTACCAGTTTCATCAGTTCGTTTTGTTTAAAAAGCATTCCGCATTCGTACCGAAAACAACAACTAGCCATGAGTAAACGTGAAAAATAAACAATCAAGTTGTCAGTTTATATTTCTTAAAATATCATTAGTTACAAAAGGCCGTTTAACAAAACTGAACAAGAAATTAAAGGAGCAGAAATAAGAAAATGACATTAGATGTATATTATGAAATATCAAGTATCAATACGTCTTCAAACTCGTACAAGAATAGCTTTCTCACTCTTGTTCTCACCTTTTCGGCTGGCTGTTTTCATCCTAGCCAGCAAAAGGACGTCTGTTTTCTCAGCCTATTTTCATCCCTAGCTTAATTTACTGTATAGTTTTGGACTGCAATACAGTAAATAAAACAACAACAGCGCTGCACAACAATGGGAAACCATTAAATGCACGTTTAGTCTGATAAATAATTTTTTCAAACCTTTTTTCGAGCCTTCGCAGTTCGCTCAAGACTGGCGGCCGTGTAAAAAACATTTTGTGGGAGACTGAATCGTACCTGCAAACCGCGCAGGGGCCTGGAACTTTTTGCCTCACTTTTTTGTCCTTCGTTAGCGTTCCAGGTATCACATTTTAACTTACATCGAGTTCACTGACTACTACAAAGGGATGTTTATTCTTTTTTTTTTATTATTAAAGGCCATATTTTTAGCCAGGGGACCTTTATTTAAGAAAGGCAAAGTCGTGGATCATTTCTCCAACATAGAAATATATAATTTGCTCGCAGGTAAGTTTCTATACTCAAAAGTAAAAAAAAGTGCCGTGCTGTTATCGAGTTACTGCATGGGGGTTATAGCGGGAAGTTATTGGTGAAATGCATCGTAAAACAACTTTGCTCTATCTTATATGGGGTGATTACATGGACCGGGCTAGCCCAGTAATCACCCCCTCTTAAATATATACCATATTACTGATATCGATTCTATGTAAAGTAAATAGTTGAATGCCAAAATATTTTTTGATATATTCTTGGTTTGCACTTGACGTCATGGCGGCCATGTTGGAGGAACTTTAACAAAACAACCTCATTAGCAGCTATTGTATGTATTTGGAGTATGTTTTCCTCCAACATGGCCGCCGTTTCTTTTGTGCTCCAAATCTCAAGGGGTTGATTGCAAACCACCAAATTGAAGTTTGTATTTCGAAAATGGTAATGAGATGACGTCATAGTGGGCATTCGTGTATTTTTCTCTTTTTTCCTGTAAAGCCTGGTTTCCATACACCACTTTCATAATAGCGATTAATTTGAACTTTACGTAACAGTTTTTACGAATTAGGAACCATGTGCGAGTGTTTCTCCTCCTTTTCTCCTACAGAGTCTGTAAATTTTAAGTGTTTTTGTTTGACAATAACAAAGACATATAATCTTTTACGATAAGTCATTATGCAAAGGGTGACGTAACGTTATCTTATAAGTTAAATTTACATATCAAACAAACTGAAATATCTCGAAAACGAAGCAAAGAAACCCAAAACTGCAAAATATGTTACTTTGTCATTTTAAGTGTTCTTTTAAATAAGACAAACTTAATTTTCGTTTCATACGCAGTTTAAGTACTTTATATTGTTTTTTTCCCTAGGTTTGTTGAAGATTAAACCAGCCCCGAATAACGGCACCATTGGAAGTCTAAACAGGTTACTTGTACCAGAGGCCATGTCTCCTATTCCACAATCGAAGGGCGATGGGAATAATTTTCGCACTGATATCTGTCAATTCCCGAACCATGAAATATTTGCTGCTCGCAGCAATTGCTGTACCTGCTATTGTGAGGCAAGTTGATATGTATGCATGACTCGAGTTCCTTTACTAAAATTATACCATGATTGTCTAACTGAAAATAAGGTTTCAACCAGTTTTAAAATGTTAAAAAACGAGCTTTCGGTGTAATCGACCATCGTCAGGTTAAAAAGTACTAAAATGGTAATCAATAACAAGAAGTTTCCCGAAGAAAAGTTTCAGAAACTTGTTTCAAAAAATAGAACATTGTTTTAATCAGGGAAACATTGTTTCTGAAACAAAGTTTCGGAAACTTTTCAACATACACGGGAAACGTTTGTTTCGGAAACCGTGTTTCGGTAACTTGTTTCGGAAATTTTCTGTAGTGTATGCCGGGCTTAACTCTAAGACTTGCCGCAATGTCGTTGGTCTGCATAGACGTCAAAGACTGTTCACGTATCTTTCATTATTTTTAGCGCCATTTTTCGCAAAACAAGTTCTATTTTAGGGGTTAAAGGAGCAGTGTCACCATTTGCGCATCTTTTTTGCGCACATAGAAATAACTTCGGAAAATGTTGGAAATAGCTCTAAATCCGACAAGAAACCAGAGAAATGAATCAAATGGTATTTACCTTCTACGGTATTCCAATGAGAGCAGATGGGATGCGAAGTCGCTATCGTTACATGAACCATATCCAGCTACGATTTTAGCATCTTTCCATAACGCAAATATAGTCAGTGACAAGTAAATACGTTTGTGCTGACTATTCCAGGCTTTCTGTGAACTATTTGATCCCTCGTATTTTCTCTTTCGGCCTGAATTATCGCGTCTTCCACCATACGCTCCGCAAGTGCGGCCGCCATCTTGGATCAACAAACTTGAAAAGCTACAGGCTGTAGTTTTTCAAGTTGGCGCGTGATTATTGCGTGGGCTTTGCGAGTGACACTGCTCCTTTAAGTGCACGCGTCCACTCCGCGCTTTTCCCGACTGTCGACTCGAGAAAGAACTTTAAAGCCAAGGAAAAGTGTGCGGACACTTCTGTAGAGTAGCTCAAAACGAGTGTAGACATGATTATCTTGTTATTCAAACTTCGTTACGTTCACGTGGGTTTTTTTTTAGGTTTCTGTACGCCATGTCCCTCAACTAAACAAAGAATTTAATGTCACCTTAGAGCAAGGTATAGTAAGTTAAAGTGTGTGCAATTATATTTTGAATTGTAATACATTAACGTGGATAAGACAGATGTAACGTGAAGTTTGTGACGTGTGAAATAGACAAGTTTCATGGTTGTGCACACCTTCACCTTCACCATTACCTTCACCTTTAGCCTCAATCCCTACCTTCACCCTCACCTTCACCCTCACTTTTACCTTCACATTTACCTTCACCTTTACCCCACCCCACCTTTACCTTTATCTTCACGCTCACCTTTACCTTCACCAGGACCGTCCTCAGAAAATTTTGCGGGGGGAGGGGGCGGGGGCGCGTGGGGGGCGTTGTACGCTCAATTTTGCCGGCTGCCACTTAATCGTCACTCGTCAGTACTAGTACTCGCCTAGTCTGGCCGCTGGCGGGTGCCGACTGACCTTCACCTTTACGTTCATCCTTCACCTTCATATTCACCTTTAACTTCACATTAACTTTCACATTCACATTAACCTGCACCAATCATTTTCATATTCACCTTCACCTCCACCTCCACCTTTACCTCCACTTCCACCTCCACTTCCACCTCCACATTCACCTCCATTTTCACATTCACCTCCAACTCTACCTTCACTCTTACCTTCACGTTTACCCTCACCTTGACTTTCACTTTCACTTTCACCTTTACCTTTACCTTTACCCTCACCTTTACCTTCACCCTCTCCTTGACTTTCACCTTCAGCTTTATCTTTACCCTTACCTTGACTTTCACCTTTACCTTCACTCTCACCTTAAACCCTTCACCTTTACCTTCACTCTCGTCTTCACCGTCACCTTTACCTTCAGTCTCATCTTCACCCTTCACCTTTACCTTCATCTTTATCTTTACCTTTATCTTTACCCTCACCTTGACTTTCACCTTCGCCTTTGATGTGTGGCCCTGATGACGTCACATGGGTCGATTTGGGGGGCCCTGATGACGTCACACATCATAAGGTCGTGTCTACGTGTTCTCAATTGGTTCCCTGGGTTGGCTAAAAATGGAGTTAGTGTTACTGATCTTTACACTTTCTGGGCCTCATGTTTTCTTACGTCAAAACCTCAAATCTCAAAAATTTTAGGGAGCCCTTCTCAAGTTAGGGGCCCGGGGCAAATTGTCCCCCTAACCACCGGCCCTGTCGTCACCTTCACGTTTTTGAGAAGATTGCGTTGTTTATAAAACCACATAATTTTAATCTTTCTTTAATTCCAGGGCAAGCTTATCAGAAATTACACTTACCTTGGGGTTTACCTGAGGGTGGCGCTGGAGTTGAAGGATGTCTTATGACTCAACCACAATTCATTATTGGATATAGCATTCACTTACGTATTCCTTTGTGGACGGCAAACCGCGTTAATGGAAGTGTAAGTTACAATATGCCATATGACTTATAGTTCTGTTAAAGTTTTTACTAAAATCTTTGTGCAGACACTACATTCGGACGCGTGAGAAACTCATTGTCATGTTTATGCTATAGACCCTCTTAATAAGTGCAGAGTACGTCATTTTCTGCCATTGATATCATTTTCAGCCTTTTGAATTCTGTTGAAAATATACGAAAGCTAAGACAATAAACAAAATTGAAAAGAATTCAAAAGAAAAATTGAAAACAAATTGACGTCAAAGGGTGAAAATTACGTACTGTACTGACAAAATATCGTCAAACTTGGTTTCATTATAGACTCCCTTGCCGACTTGTTTTATAGTAATATAATTATTTATATAATTATTGGCGAAATCAAACCATAAACTCAAACAACCTCGTACCCAGAGGGTCTTATCTCCGCTTCCCCGCCCCCGCCCACCGCTGCGAAAAGACACTGGTCCAGGCTGGTCACGTGTCGTCTATCAAAATTTTCGACTGTGGAGGGTCCCCTGCGTATCAATGCTTGACCTCGCTGGAATAGTCGAAGAAATTGATCTTGGCAGAAGACAAGATCAGTCAATTTTTTTTGAGATGAGTGATCACAATGCATACAGATGTTTATAAGATTAAATGTATGTATACGTATCTTGTCTTGCTTTCTGGTATTCGATTTTGAAATGAATGGTTAAACCGGTGACACGATTTTAAAACTGAAACAAGTTGTTTTGACAGCTATTGTTTTTAGTTTGTAATAAATCGCTGTGTTTATTTAAGTTTATAATGAAGAAAGTTTTGATGTTCCCATTCGTTTAATAATCGTCAACCTTGGTGCTTAATGAAATGTTGATAATGAAATGGAAGACTGTTTCAAACTCTCAATATAAACAATAAAATACGTATGTGTTTCACCTGTACGTTGTTGAATACCACACGCGAAAACTGCCGTTATATTTAAGTGTATACGTCCAGTTAAAAGCCTCGCGATTCGAATGCTTAAAACGAATGTTCCCCCATCAATAACACATGTCGCTGGCGCTACAAAGTCAGCAAAATATTGATCTTTGAGACTTTGGCATTCTTATTAAATTATATCTCGTTTCGGATTGCTTCTCCAAGCCGTTGTGCACCTTTCGTGAGTCGTTGACATTTCATCTGGCCAGATGTTTTGCGTTTTGTATAAACACTACTCTGGAAGTCGAGAAAGTATTTTGTACCACCCTACCCACACTAAATTTATTTTGTACTGCCCATATTTTGGGCAGCACGTGACCAGCCTGGACCAGGGTCTTTTCGCAGCGATGGGCGGGGGTGGGGGAGCGGAGATAAGACCCTGGGTACGAGGTTGAAACTCAAACTGATAGCTTAGCAAATAGACCTTTAAAAAGTATAAATAGCAAGTAGCCACTTAAGATTTTTTTTATTACAGTAGGTTTTATTAAAATGACTTATAAATATGTACTTTATACCGTGACGGAATGCACACAGTCTATACAAGTTAGTATAGCAATACAATAGTTGCGTCATACTCATCCTAAGGGTATAGGCCATTGAACTATAAGAAGACTGGAACGATAACTCAGGGGGGGGGGATTTTGAAGCCAGTGCCAGTCCCTTTGCAGGTAGCTCTCGTGCTTCAAGTTACTTAATTTTCATCCTGCCATATATTTTGTTTGGGACGATAACAAATTACTCCAAAACGGATTAAAATACATTGTTTTATACGTATGTTTTTAGAAATAGCATTGGCTTCAATTTGATATATAGTATAAGTTTCCTCGTTATTTTAAACTTTTTAAAATGTAGTAAATGTTCGACCATATTTCGCTGGGAAATAGCACTAAGAAACTTGTTGTAGTTTTTCTGAGTTTTGAGCTGAAATACTTAACGCTGAACGTTGGGCTGTATATGAAACTGAAGCTATTGAAAAATGCTATTTGGTATAGAAACTTCAAGACTTTAGCTAAAAGGGAAATAATTAAAATATATAAAAACAACTGCCATTTTGTTTGCCGTAGGTTACAAATAGCATTTTTCAATAGCTTCAGTTTCATATATAGTCCAACGTTCAGCGTTAAGTATTTCAGCTCAAAACTCAGAAAAACTAACATTCAAATATTTTTGGCTTCATCCATTCATAGGGCCTGACTTATGGAGTTAGCGTTCCAGTTTACTTAGAGTTCAATGGTATTGCACGATGTTGCACGCGCATCATTTTGGCGGGCCACATGCATAAAAACGTGGCCAATACTAAATTAAATTTAACTATTTTTAAAGATAGAAATAATTCCTGAGGCTGATATCTTTAGAAATTGTCGAATTTCTTTCATTTACCACATTTGTTATGCACGTAGCCCGCCAAAATTATGGCTGTGGCCCGCCAAAATGATGCGCGCGCATGATCGTGCAACTTGCGTATGCCTTGTCCAGAGCCTGTATGTGGGGTTTGCTAGGTAATGTGGTGTCATTCGACAGCATTTCTCTCTAGACTCGGATTGTAATTATAGACGTGTAATAGTAAGTAGGTGTATAAGAGAGTAATATAAATGAGGCAATTTTCGTAATTTCAATTTTAGAACTGTTTATTTTATAATTTAGAAGTGTCCATTTTGAAAAATGAAAGTTGGAACGCCTATAGGATGACTCAGATTTTTAATTATTAGTTCATGATCACCTCAGGGTTTTTTATGTACCACCGAGGGAAACAGTGTGTTTTGTGGCCCCGAGACTGCCGTTCAATCTACAGACAAGGTGTTTCGCTGTACCACAGCTCATCAGTGTAGCTTGGAACAATCTGAATGAATTTCACCAATTACTTATACACATGCGATCGTCGGTGACAACCGCATGTGGGACAGCATCGGTGAAGTACATTCAGATAGCGTGAAGTGCGCATGGGCCCAGAGTGCTCAAACTATATATATAATATATATATATATATATAATATATATATATATATAATATATATAATATATATAATATATATATATAATATATATATATATTATCCAATTCCCAGCTTGGGTGTTGTTTTAGACAACCGCTGTGATAACGATCTCAGACTCTCAGTTTTGTTAGGCAACCTCTGTGATCTTGAACTAAGTCGGTTACTTCGCGCCGAGGTGAATAACTGACGTAGTTACCTCGGGTTTACCCTGCGAGCAGAGCCTTCTTTTCCTTATTTCTTCACTGAGAGAGAGGAAGAAAAGTAGGCTCTGCTGTATTCGTGACTGGTTTCCATTGCGCATGCATGTCAGTTGCTTGGTTACAATCTCGAACCCAGTCCCAATCAGAGCAGAAAACAAAACGAGAACCGGTTAAACGGGTCTTAAACGGGTTACTTCGTCCTAAATCTTGGACGAAGCCAAATACGAATACAGCAGAGCCTACTTTTCTTCCTCTCTCTCAGCGAAGAAATAAGGAAAAGTAGGCTCTGCTCGCAGGGTGCCTCGGGTTCGGTAACTAACCTATACTTATTCAATGTTAACATTTTTAGCTCAGTTCTTTGAGAACTAAAAGAAAAAACTGCTTCCGTCCTGATGTTCGTCTCATGCCAAATCAAACCGCAAACTGTTCAAGTTACTCAAACTCTGGCTTTGACCGAGGACATGTAGTTCCAAATGGAGATTTAGATTATGATAACACAACTGCGCTGTCTACGTTTACGTTCGCTAACATCGTTCCCCAGTATCCGAGATTCAATCGAGGTAAAGTGAAATAATTTATAGGTGTTTTAATCGACAACCGTCTTTTGGAATTGTTTAGCGTTTAATGTTTAGTAAGTATTTGCCAATCCTATATGTATATATATATATATACATGTCAATAACAAAATAATTATAACAAGAGGGCACTCAGAGACTGCATATAGCTCCACCATGCAGCGGGTTATTAGAGATGTTTAAAAAGAAAACAGGCCATCCCGCTAACCAGGCTAGCTCACTCAAGGCTTACCCATGTATGAAGGAATAAAATGCATGATTGCACTCGTACTAAAACTATGCAAAAAGGTTTGCATGAAATAGGGATAATGACGCAATCAAGCATTTTTTCTACACAGAGAATCTTGTGGTTAGATTTTTATTAATTTATCATCCAAATTTCACTCAAATTCAACCAAAATTGAAAGGCTTATCTATATACTCAAGTATTTTGTGAGATATCCTGGTGACAAACTCACAGACAAACAGAGTCACAAACAAACAGATAGACAGACAAAGGCCTGTGCTAAACGTCGCGCAATAGACGAATTTAATTCAGACGAATTTAATTGTTTGAATTTTATTCGACGAAACTGCGACGTATAACTCGATTAAATTCGACACATGCACGAATTAAATTCGTTGTGCTCGAGTTACACGACGAATTATCGTCGCGTCGAATTAAATGTTTCGCTTCTGTCTGACAATTTGGTGTCATGTTTTCAAGAAGTTGTTTTCAGGCTCGACGAGTCCAAATAAAAATAATTAAATTCGACGTCTAACTCGACGTCGCATTTACGTCGCATTACCAACGACGTTCCTACCATTTACGTTCAAGCTTGAAGCGTGAACTATTTCGCACGTTTGTTTACGTTTGAAAAGGTATACGTTTGACTAATTAACTTACCTCGTTTTGACCAATGAAATGCATTTGTTCACGTGAAATTCACGTGTGAAAAAACTCACATGCAATTTCATTGGTCAAAACGAGGTAAGTTAATTACTCAAACGTTGTTTTTAAACTATTTTTCAAGTTGGAGTGATTTTAGCTAAGTAAATTGAGTAAAAAGTTTATGTAAATCAGGACGAATCTGTATGCGACTTACAGATATTGATTAAACATTAATTTCTTTTGAATTTTCTTCATGAATTATTAATGATTTGGTGATTTGCAATCAGTCCCTTGGGATTTAAAAACACGAAGAAATGGCGGCCATGTTGGAGGAAAACATACTCCAAATACAATAGCTGCTAATGAATTATTTTGTTAAAGTTCCTCCAACATGCATGGCCGCCATGATGTTAAGTGCAAACCAAGAACGAGGGACCGTTTACATGAATCCAGATTGAAATGCGAATCAATCCGTGTTTACATGGGAATCTGAAATCTATAAATGCTAGAAAACACGCATGTGTTGTTCGTTCTACTCCTCTTGGCTCTCGGTCACATTTTTGTATCTGCGCAGCAGATATATTGCTATCGTGTTGTGTGTGTGTGTCTGTTAACTTTTTTGTGTAACCACTGACCTGAAGTGTGTGCTGTTGTGTAACTATAACCAATGCGCGACGATTACATCAGGGCCAATCAAAGCTCAGAATTTTTTGGTGTCACCTACGAGCTGTCAGTTTGAACGATGGAAACAAGTATTTTTAATCCGATCGTGTTTACAATATTTCGTCCGCCATATCACGAAGTCCTCCGAAGCGACAACGTTTTGGATTAAAATACTACGATTTTCAGAGTTCTATTCTATACGATTTTTTCAAATTCACATATCTTGTACATAATTTAACGTTCTATCTAACTGTACGAGTTTCGTGAATGGCACAAACCTACAGACGGACGATTCAGGGATACTTTAAAATGATTGCGTTTGACCGTACGCCAAGTGATAGCATAATAATGCAATTTGATATTTGCGCTCATCTCAGTTCAAATAGATTTTTCTCCGTTGCTATTCTATACGATTTGTTCTAATTCACATACGTTGTACAGAATTTAACGCTCTATCTAACCGTGCAAGTTTCCCAAATGGCACAAACCTACAGACGATTTAGGGATTTACTTTAAATATGACCGCGTTTGACCGTACGCCAAGTAAATAGCGTAATAATGCAATTTGCGCTCATGTCCGTTCAAATAGCCTTTTCTCCGTTGCTATTCTATACCATGTTTTCTAATTCACATATGTTGTACAGAATTTAACGCTCTGTCTAACTGTTTACAAGTTTCGTGAATGGCACAAACCTACAGACGATTCAGGGATACTTTAAATATGATTGCGTTTGACCCGATAATTGCCATTTGATATCTGGCGCTCATCTCAGTTCAAATAGATTTTTCTCCGTTGCTGTTCTACGATTTTTTCTAATTCACATTTGTTGTACAGAATTAACGCTCTATCTAACGGTATAAGTTTCCAAAATTGTACAAACCTACAGACGATTCAGGGGTATACTTTAGACCCGCGGTGTCTGGCTCAACAGCCGTATTGGGATATATCTTCATGCAGTTAGCCGTTAAATTCTATTTTTCCGACAAAGCTTTGCACTAAAACATTTCGGAGACAGGGGATATTGCTGATAAAACTGGTAAGTATTTTTAACGTGACTTATAGTAAACTTGTGAATGTGATCTCTACCACAGTTTTTGTGAGTCATGATAAAAAGTTATTTTGGTCAGAGAACGTGTACTTTCTCTTTAATTATCTTATAAGATCTCGCTAAAATCTTATAAGATCTACGTTAAAAATCTTATAAGATTTTTCTTAAGATATTACAAGATTTCCAAGATCACACAAGATCTTACAAGATCTTGACAAGATTCTCACACGGTGGTGGGTACGTTTGGCGCAGATACATGTACGCATAGCGGACCTTTTGTTCATTCAGGAATGATATCTCGCACCACCTTTACATGATTCCGGAACGAAATTTCTACT
The DNA here is from genome assembly GCA_035771165.1 of Paragorgia papillata. Classification (NCBI taxonomy): domain Eukaryota; kingdom Metazoa; phylum Cnidaria; class Anthozoa; order Scleralcyonacea; family Coralliidae; genus Paragorgia; species Paragorgia papillata. The sequence goes on from JAWNZC010000408.1 coordinate 3,179,159, forward strand.
GAATCCAGAATGCATGAGATTTCAATCACGAATGGAATGAGCTAAATCTCAATCCAGATTCATGTAAACAGATCAAGGTATTTGAACAGAACTGGAAAGAGTTCAATCGGGATTGAAACTCAATTCGGATTCATGTAAACATGCCGTTAGGCTGCACCCACATTTAACTGTCATGCGGGGTATTTGTACTCGTTTATCGTGTTATTTGGGATGGTCGAAACGATGCTGAATAACAACGTGTTCTATTTGTTTTAGTTATCTGGCGTAAGCTTGAAGATGTGGTAAGAGATTGGGCGTTAAAATACAAGGCGGTGCATGTTATCAGTGGATCAATATTTGACATGGATGAAGATGGTATTAAAGATGACGACAAGATATCAAAACCGTAAGTTTAAATTATGTTCTGCTGTTGGATTCTTTACACTCGTTTTGTCAATTATTTTTACTTGCTGCGTGTTGCATTCGCTCAGATCTATCACAGGCGAGCCGATGAATCGCACAGCACTGAATAGACGAGACACATGTATAGACCGCATGACGACGAATGCAAGAGATAAACAGAACATTACCATGAAAATAAATATTGATGAAATAAGTGATGACGTTGGGTGGTCCATTTTGGTATTATATAAGTAATTTACATAACGCCAAGAATTATTAACGATTAAATTTTCTTGAAATCGAGGCCGCATGTTTGAGGGAACATTTAATCATAGTCATTCAAAATATGGTCTGGAAACTCAGCTGGCAACTTTGTTCGCCTTTATGCATTTTTGTGCACGGTCAGTGAACCCATTGTATTTTAGTATATAATGAACGAATTTTCCAGTAGCAACGTTTCAGTTCAATCACTCAACCGTGCTATTTAAATATTAATATATAAACCTAAAACAAAGGATGTGCACGGTGTAAGGTACGGTTCAACATAAAATCACAGCTCATTATAGGCGCTTTGAAGTTTGCCGAGTTTCCAGACCATATCTCTACTGACTATGATTTAATTACTATAATAACATGACTTGAGGGAAATTAGCGATTAAATTTCCACGCCGCCGAGGGAGGATTTGTGATAGTCCGAGGGCCGCAGGCCCGAGGAAGTAGTTTTACAAATTTTCCCGAGGCAAAGGGGAAATTTAATCGCTAATTTCCCGGAAAGTCATGTTATTAGTTTGTAATATTATGATCGCCGAGGAAAACTTTGAGAATCTTACCGACAGGAGATTTACACGGTTGATCAGAGAAGTTGCATCTAATTTTCCCGTGCATGTTGATGAGGGAAAATATATGCAAGCGGGAAATTTAGAAGAAGACGAAAGATTTCTTTGTCTTCTAATTTTTCCTCATCAACATGCACGGGAAAATTAGAAGAAGACAAAGGATTTCTTTTGAAATTGAAATTCATAATTACCAACGACATTCACAAATCAAGTAAAATGTTTCCAGTAAATTAAAATTATATCCAAAAGTTACGTTAAGAATGCACCGACATAAAAACCTTAGTGGTCAAGCTAGCAGTCATGCGAAGCATGACCAAAAGTTTCTTCAAAAATGTGTTTGTCTAAATATCGGAGATAATCTAAAGTTGAATAGCCTGACCTGTTGCTATGCTTGAGTAATTTTAAATTTGCATAGCATGACCAGTTGCTATGCTTAGCTTCGCCACTGACTTTAACTTTATGGGGTCCTCGTATTTTGTCGGAGTAAATTTTGAATTTGACTATGTGCACACGCGGTAACCTTTGTGAAAGGGTTTTCGATTGTTTCAAGTAATGAGCTGATCTCGATTCCCTTGGGAACAGTAAACAATATGAAAACGCTCGGAAACGTTACCGTGTGCACATAGTCTAAATCTATAGCATTGTACAAACTGCTTTCACGTATAGACTTATACAGAAGTGGGTTTTGTACTATTCAATCAGATGCGCTGACATACCAGGGAAGTACTAGCCAGATGACTTGAAAAAATAGTTCAAGTTCTAGGACTTGAGATATGAGGTCAAAACACATGGGAATAGAAGAACAAAGAAATGTTTTCACAAATTTCAAATTCATCACTCAATTTAATACACAACTCTCTATAGCATATTTTCTAATTAATTAATTAATTAATTAATTAATTAATTAATTAATTAATTAATTAATTAATTAATGAAATGAAATCAAACTTTTTATTCATTTCGATAACACCGAATGAATTCATTCGCGTAATCAGTTTATTGATCCGCACACTAATTGCTGCCAAGCGTCAGCGAGGCAGCACACTATTCTTGGCGTTCGTCTTGGGTTAGCTGTGTCTTTACTCGTGCCCAGTCCATTTCCCGAGCTATGTATGGATGTTTGTATGGATGGATGTTGGATGTACACGCGGAAAGATTTTCGTATATTACGCAATCGCATCGCGAATGATTCCTAGCCTGCGTACAGGCGCTCATACAGCGTATTCAAACAGGAAGATTGTACAAAAGTAAATAATCTGAATTTAATAGCAGTTCAAATCTCGCCACCACCGCCAGGGGATTTTCTGAACAAGCTGGCCATTGATTAAATTCAAGCTGAATTGCAGCGTTAAAAGATTTTCTTGTGAAGGTAAAAGACAACTGCGTGTATAAATATTATGATTGTGTGTTGCTGACTTTGAAAAACAGTTTAGACGTTGCTCTTGTGTCGAGTCAAATCGAATTATTACTCGGGCTACCTGTAGTAGACGAGTCTAGGTTTCGGTCGTGTTATTATTGGTATTGTTTTTTTCATGTCGCGATATTGCCCCAGCAAGCTTTGCGAAACCGAGATTTCACTTTCATGGCGAGTCGTCTCTTGAACGAAGCTTTTCTTGCCATTTTATCAATGTTTTGGAATATTTCCACGACATTTCTTGGCACACTACCCAGCAGTCGTCTCAAACAAAGATGTCAGAGTAGTCGGACTGTCAGCGAATCAAGGTGTATTAAAAATAATTGGAAACTTTAAACTGAAGGAGTGAAGGACGAATTGCGAAACCGAGGTTTGGCCGAGTTGTCTCCGGATGATCAGTGGTTCTCTCTTTCGAACGAAGCTTTTATTGCCATTTTATCGATGTTTTTGAATATTTGCAAGACATTTCAGTTGTTTACTTGTTTGAATAGCTTTGCGAGTGACCAAGTTATAGTTGATCAGTAATGCGGCTGACAATTGGCTTCAATTTATCATAAACATGCTTACAAAGGCTTTACAATGTTTACAACTGCACACGCCGGCGATCGCTGTAGACCTAGTACATAAAAGATGACGAGCTATTTCAAAACAGTCCGACAACTACAAAATGCAAGTATAATAATAAGCATAGAAGGTGATAGAGCAAATACCGGTAAGATATCAATATGTTGAACATGTTCAGTGCATGTCTAGATATCGCGTGTCGTATTACATTTGGAAACGTGTGTTTTAATGTTTAATGTTTAAATATTTTCTATTTGTCCGAATTTAAATAAATTCTATTTCAAAATGATCGCTTGAATCTGCCGAATCCGACACTATAGGTTTTGTCTACTAAATATATTAGATCCGTTGTTTAATTTTCAGAAAAACGGCCTTGTTTACATTTATACTATTAATTAGCAAACCTTCGGCGCTTCCTGCACCGCAGCAGTTCATATAAGACCATAGATTCTATTTGTGAAAATCTATGCAATTATGCATTGCCATTGCCATATAGTCTTGCTGGAGTACGCACAGGCTACGCCAAGCTTTCAGAAATCAGTAGCCCGAGTGAACGCCTGAGCAGGCGTCTTGTTTAGCTTAAATTCCATCACAAGTTCAACGTATGAAGACAATGTCAAATCTATAAAGTCCAACTCGGTTCAAATCTATGAGAGCATCATGGATTATCTAACACAAGAATGGCGTGGATTCATACCATGGTTAAACGACGCCAGTTCTATTGACTAGCACCATTTTGATTTAATTGACTTTATGTACTTCATATAAAGCAATTAATCACATAAAGATCTGGCGAATAATACCCTGGATACCATAGATTCATTTGTATTCTATTCATGCATGGGTTAAATATTAATATATATTGGGGTGGGCAAACTTGGGTGGAGTGGCAAACTCGGGTGGAGTGGACAAACTTGCGTGGTGTGGACAAACTCAGGTGGAGTGGGTAAACTCGGGTGGAGTGGACAAACTTGGGTGGAGTGGGAAAACTCGGGTGGAGTGGGCAAACTCGGGTGGAGTGGGCAAACTTGGGTGGAGTGAGCAAACTCGGGTGGAGTGGGCAAACTTGGGTGGAGTGGGCAAACTTGGGCAGAGTGGGCAAACTTGGGTGGAGTGGGCAAACTCGGGTGGAGTGGACAAACTCAGGTGAAGTGGGCAAACTCAGGTGGGCTGGGTAAACTCGGGTGGTGTTACTGGAGTGGGCAAGCGAGTGTTACTTGGGCCACAGACTGCACAGAGTTGCCTGTGGAGTACGCTAAAGGTTTTAATTTATAATTTAATTTAATTTAATCCATTTTCACTGTGTACAAATGTTAACAAATAAAAATTAATTAAATTGTAATAAATGCAGTGGGAATTAGATAAATGCAGTGGGGAAGGACCAGAAAGGAACAAAGGAACCATACTAGCTAGTCCACCCTGAATAATAACAAAATAAAATTAAAAAAAAAAGATAAGAAAATAAAATAAAATAAATAAATAAAATTTAAAAAACCCCAACAAATTATGCATACACTAAATTGTCCAATTTACATGTGGCCTATCGGGGTTGAAAATCTTGGTCTTATAATACTGTTTACAATTTCTGGTAAACGACGAAGGAGTAGAATTCGAAGTTCTTAAGCCTTGGTGGTAGTTTGTTCCATAAGTAGGGTATTCTATTAAAAAATGTTGTTTTAAAGAGTTCAGTTCTACATTTTGCTAATTTTAGTTTACCTTGGGGAAATGACCTCAGCTTAGTGTCAGTACAAAACTCTACATATGATTCAATATTGTAGTCATAATATCCACATTTCATTTTATAAAATGTGGATAAGTCCTTCACTTCTCTCCGATAGACTAAGGGAAGAAGGTCAAGCTGCTGTAGACGCTCAGTATAGCTCATATCAGGTAGGAGTAGCCGCGTGGCACACCGTTTTCATGAGGCAGCACTTCACTTGCGATAGTAACTTCTAGTTACTAATACACTAATTGATTGATTGACAATACACTAAGGGGTATTTACATGGATGAAAGTTGTCCCTGTCAAGGGGGTCACCCTGGCCCCAGAGCTACAGTTTACAGAGTGTTTATATGAGGAAAAGTTGCCTCACACCCTAGGGTTACCCTACCTCGCAAAGAGGGAGACAAGTGTCAAATTCCCCATGTAAACACCCGCTGTCGCGATTAAATAAAATTAATGCAAAGTTGGCTCTCCTAGGGTGGCTCGTGGGGCAGGGTGACCCTTCTAGTAGGGACAACTCTCGTCCATTTTATACTAACTTGTAATGATACTCGCGATTTAGCGTATTGAGCTTTTGCACGTATTCCCAAGCTGGGTGGCAAATCCATATAAACAAAAGGATTACCATTCATTGTTTGGTCCACTAAACGTCAGTTCTTTGAAGTTGCAACCCAACATGCGACTTCGACGTCACCCACAAGAGCCCAATACGAATAGGCTATATTTGCACGATGACGTGAGATGGCGTTGGGCGACTACAACTACCAGAATGCTTTTCCAGTATTCTAAGGTTTCGGCTAAAAGGGATGACTCAAGGGACCCGTCCAGTCTTTTCGCGGCTTTTCCAAAATATGTTGTCAAATGTTTTTTCAGTGAGTCTCAAGATTTTAGCAATCTTTTCGGTATCCTAACGACAACAAAAACCCTAACCCTAATCAGAAATCTGGTTTACCCCTATCTTTTTGGAAAAACCTATTTGACGACATTTTTGGAAAAGCCGCGGCATACTGGCGGGTCCTTTTGAGTCATCGCTTTTAGCCGAAATTCTAGAATACTGGCAAAGCATTCTGGTAGTTGTAGTCACCCAACGCCATCGTGGCCTATTGAATTAACTCCGAGCTGTCTTCTTTTGTCTCCCTCTCTTTATAGACGGACGCATAACAAACCTGAAAATCCTGCCATACCTACTCATTTCTACAAGATTATTACTCGCTGTGATTCTAATACAACCAATGAATACAACGTCACTGGTTGCAAGGGTTCTCTTCGAGTTATATCTTTTATTTTAAGAAATACTAATGAGAAGTGTTCGGTGAGTATTCTATACCTATTAACTATAGTGCTACCAGGAGGTTTCCAAGAATGATAAAAAAAGACTGGATCTCGTGCACTTGTCGGTGATTCCCATGCATACGTGAAATATTATTGTCTTCATGTACACGCGTAAAAACGCACAAATTGCTCACGGTTGTTAACAGGCGTGAACAATAGAGACCTTAAGATACCCCGGGTTCGGTGTACGGGTACCGCCATTTTGTTTATTAATTTTTGCTGATGTCAGCATGTTTACTCGTAATATCTACCCGTTTTCCCGTGGTAGATCATGGTCTACCATGCTGACATCAGCAAAAATTAATAAACAAAATGGCGGTACCCGTACCCGTAAACCGAAACCGGGGTATCTTAAGGTCTTTAATGTTGTGCTGCACCCCGTGAACGATCGATGTTGTGCTGTATCCCGTGAACAAGTTGTCAACAAGTTGTTCACTTATAGTTCGAACAACTTGTTCACGGATAAATCAACAGTCATGAACAAGTTGTTCTAACAGCACATTTTTATAGCATGATGAAGTAACAAGGCTGAACAACAATGTTACAACATGTACAATTGTGAACATGACTGGTTTATCAACAAGTCCTTCGGTTGTTTCAACATGCGCGGACAACTGCTGTTGTTTCATGAAGCTGTAACAACATGATGAAACAATGATGAACAATATATATCGTTTCATCAAGGTTGTTCACACATGATAACAACGTTGTTGCAGCATTGTTCAGGCAACAACGCGTGCAGTGTATGTTGTGTACATGCAATAGTAAAGTTTCAGTTTTTGGTGTACAAGCTGTCGTAAGTAGTTAAACTATAAGAAAACCGGACTTGATCGATACCAGTCCACAACCTTGCGGATACTAGCCGGACGCTCCAACCATTGAGCCACTATAACTCAGATGATAGGGAACGAGTCAAACCGTACGTGTGTCACAAGTATTTGTTGGGCTTCAAGTCGTATTGACATAGCCCAACAAGTACTTGTGACACACGTATACGGTTTGACTCGTTTTCAGATATAAATATCAAGACAACCTTGGTCTACTCACTCAATGGTTAGAGCGTCCGGTTAGTACTCAGTCCCGTCTGGAGCTCAGAGTTTTCTGACTTACGACAGCTTGTACAGCAAAGACAACAGAACACAACAACTTTAGCCACTTTGATGTTTACCGCATTTCTAGACAATTTATTCTATAGACTATGATCTGATAAAACTTTTTCTGATTTTCAAAAACTTTAGCTTTGATTTTCTTGGTTTATAGACAAAGTTGTTTTCTAAAATTACTATACGCCAATGAACTTACTGGGTCGTCTTTGAAGCTACTTTTAAAAACATTTGCAGTACGTGTTTTACCAGATCTAAAACACTTGGCTATTGCCTCGTCTTTTAAATCTGCTGCTCATGTTTAAGACATTACATCGAACTAACCGATCCCAACCCAAATAGACAAAAGAGGCAGACACTTGATTTGTCTATTACTGTACATTAATTTTTTTTGGTGTTGTACTTGATGAGAATTTGCCTTGGAAACCACACATTACTATATTGTGGCTAGAAAAGTTTTCAAATAATTTAAATTGTATTACATTTTTCCTTGTTGAACAAATGCTAGGAAGCTTTCCATTCGTTTTCAAGGGCCTAAATTCTTGAATTCTTTCAATAATGATATTAAAACTTCAATTTCTGTTTTTTCGTTTAAATCTAAATTGAAGTCGTTTCTTCCTTCTTAATATTTGATGAATTACTTTTTTTTTCTTACTTATGAATCTTATTTTGTATTTTTTCTGATTTATATTATCGTGACATTTAATGTACTGTACTTTTATCTAACTGCAGCATCCAGCCTCCTAACCTAACCAGTGTTGTAATTTATTTATAAATAATGTATATAATATGTTTTTATTCTTTTAACGAGGAAGCTCGCAATTGATAAGCCCTTGTGGTCCTTAATTATGTTGTATCAGTTTTGTACGTAGTATATGTTTATGTAATCTTGTGGCAACCAATTGAATTTAAACCTATTTTTTATTTTGTTTGTCTAGATTTACAAATGGGAGAAGATTTTAACTCAAAATGTTGCACGGGTCAAGGATATTGAACTTCTTACTGGTGTAAATTTCTTTCCAGAACTTCCAAGGCAGTTGCAAGTTGAAATGAAAACCTTTCTTCCTGTTGAACTCTGGCCTCGCTGAAGTTTTAAGCACCTCATTATATATCTATCAATATTAATTTTTCTACTTGAAGGAATATGAAGAATTTTGAACAATATAGATATTTTTAGTAATGTAGATTATTTTACATGTTTTGTATTGCATTATACCCATGCATCTCTTCAACCGTGATTTAATTATACATGTATGTAGTATACTATCTAGTATTATAAAATAGGTTGCGTCTTACGCACGCTGTGATTGGTCAATTACCGTGTTTATATCAGGCTATGTAAACACGGTTGTGATGTCACGGCATATTTTTTAGCCTTATTTCATAAAAGAAATAGAAAATGGATGCCCTGTGTTTATATAACCTGATGCAAACACTCGAGTGAGTTGGGAGAATTCGAAAGTACTTATGTAAACCCTCGCCTACGGCTCGGGTTCACATAAACTTTCGAATTCTCCCAACTCACTCTCGTGTTTGCATCAGGCTATATAAACACGGGCGGCCATTTTCTATTTCTTAAGTATTATCTGTTATTTAGTAGTTCGGTATCTTGTCGTATCAAAATATATTGTTCAAGATTATCAGCGGTCTTAAAGATCGATATAAGCTATTTTATCTGAGAAAATAAAAAGAAAACGGTTGTAAATTTAAATGATTGTAATGTATCCGATTTATATGTATTCATTAAATATTCTTATATCAGTGGGTTTTTTTTATTTTTATAGTTAAAGTGCCTATGAAATTAAATTTGTTATTGCTTCAATTGAAAGAGCATAAAAAAGTAGGCCAATATGCAGTTTACCGTTCCTTGATATCTTTTATAGTTCAAGAGTTATAAAGATCTAAAGATGTCAAAATGAAGAAAAAATATGGCACAAACAAATTGCTGATTCAGCACAAATTGTGACGTCATGTGGTTTGCAATTTGGTGAATGTTTAAATGAACTATAGCTCAGTTACTATGTGTCAGAATCAAATGAACCTTTGCACACATATAGTGCAAGATGAAACACAGTTGATAATATCACCAATTTTGTTGTAAGGTAACCCTGTTGTACCCAGGCCCCTTGCACGGATTTTATATATAAACCACCTTCTCTGTCCTGATAAGGATAAAATAATATCAGACATGTGCTTGTCATACCTATGCATGCCTAAAATACGTTTATACTATAATTTGAAAATTATGCCCACAGAGATAAATACATAAATACAATACAACAAAATTTGGTGATATTATCAACTGTGTTTCATCTTGCTCTATATGTGTGCAAAGGTTCATTTGATTCTGACACATAGTAACTGAGCTATAGTTCATTTAAACATTCACCAAATTGCAAACCACATGACGTAACAATTTGTGCTGAATCAGCAATTTGTTTGTGCCATCATTCTTCATTTTGACATCTTTAAATCTTTATAACTCTGAAACTATAAAAGATATCAAGGGACGGTAAACTGCATATTGTCCTACTTTTTGATGCTCTTTCAAATGATGCAATAAAAAATTTCATTTCATAGGCACTTTAAAGGGCATTGGCAATGAAAATTAAGTTTGTCTAATTTGAAAGAACTCGTGAAATTGCATAATAGAAGATCTTTTACAGCTTTTTCGTATCTTCCTTCGTTTTCAAGAATACTTCAATTTGTTTGATATGTAAATGAATGGTCTCTGACGTCAGGAGCAGGGTACAGTGTTTTTACACAAAGAAAAATCACTTACATATCCATGATTGCTCAACATAAAATGGTCAGGGTCACAAGGCGTATTCATGCGCACTGTTTCAAGTGATTTCGTTGAACAAACTTACAGATATAACTGATTTTGCTACCTGTGAAAAATGCTGTATCCTGCTCCTGACGTCGGAGACCATCTCATTTACAATCAAACAAATTGAAATATTTTGAAAATGAAGAAAGATGCGAAAAAGTTGTAAAAGATCTTCTATTACAATTTCATGAGTTCTTTCTAGAGCTTCCTGTTGTAATTTGTAAATCTTATAGACCATCAACGTTTCCAAAATGCGCTCTATGCCTCACTCATCAGTACTCTATTTTTGGTTTTCATCTGATCGGGACCACCGATCACGTGAGTGAAAACGATCCATTGAGCGCCATTTTGAACTGACGGGGTAATTTATGCAACAATCCCAATATTATATGCCTGCTGAAAATGTGCAGGCACACTCGGGCTCCTTGTCTAATTGTTAAGTAGAAACACTTGTTGAAGTTTTGGAGAACGAGAAATTACAGCCACACTATTTCGAGTTCTTCCACAAGTGTTTCTATAACTCTATAGAAACACGGAAAAAAACTTTTCTATTTCTTTTATAAAATAACCATCAAAAATAGGTTGGGCGTTAAAATAAATCCAAATAAACGGCGTAAATTCTCATTACCCTCCATGGATGGCGTAGTGGATGTCGTATATAGTGGTGTTTCTGTACAAATTTTAATTAGAATGATAAGCTCACGAGTCCAGCCGTGAATTCGGGGGAAGTGATCGAGTGTACCGGCCAGACCCGAGATATGGCAGGAAATCGAGCCTCTAACCCTGGGGGGACTGCGCAGGCAGCAGGCTTCTCAAACCACAGTTCTCAAACTCATCTATTCATGAGTCACTTGTTATTGCATGATTCCATATTATGTGTGCGATGTACATTTCACGAGAACAATGGCATATATTTATATTCAATGAACAATATTTATATTCTCTAGAACTAAATTTTGAACTACAGCATCAAGAACTATAAACTTATAAAATTTCCAATTTTTTACGCGAAGCGCGCATTTGACTTGCGAATCTAGTGCGCTAATATAGACCACTTTCATAATGGTCACCAGTTTAAATATTCTTTTATGTGCATCTTAATGACCCTTTCTGGCCTCGTTATGAAGCAAAGATTCTTTTGAATTGCAGACTCACAAACGAGGCCAGAAAGGCTTATTAAGATGCACATAAAAGAATATTCAAATTAGTCGCCATTATGAAAGTGGCCCATAATGCAACGGAAATTGCAACGAAGCGCTTAAGGCCGGGCCAAAAAGATCTTACTTTGAGCCTGGGTGCGAGTTGTGCGAGCGCACCTTGACTTCTGGGTAGTCGCGGGAATATTTTCAAAATGGCTGCTCGAGGATATCTTGTTCGTCGTTCAAGAAAACCAAACAACTCGAATCATAAACCTAGTAAAGCTCACAGGAAGAAGAAAATACCTCCATGGGATGTAAGTATTATTTAAGCTTGGAAAGTGTTACTATTCAGCTTGATAAAAACGTACAAATTTGGCACACAGTGACGAACTGACGATATTAAAATATCTACATGACTAAATGATGACTTGTACACGACATAAGTTAAGCTTAAGCTATAAACGACCAGATCAGTAGCTACGAGTAGTCAGTAGTCACCGTCATGCTGTAGTTGTTATGCTCATCTTTAGTTATCTAGTGTGTAGATAAACAACGATATTAACAATCTCGTCAGGCTTGAAAACACGAATTTTTTTTTTTTATCATTTGCTTGTGCAGGAATTTTTATTGTCTAATCCTTTGCAGGAATTTTTTTTATTACACATACCTGGTTTTCACCATGAGAAGGCTCTGCATGAATTTTTTCTCTCAAGCTTTCTTTGTGTATGAATTTTTTTTTCGAGCACATTGCCTTGCACGAATTTTTTTTGGGTTCCCCCCCCCAATCACTTTTCTAATGGTCTGCCCCTAAAATCATTGCGGTCTGAGATTTCTATGAAATAATATTAAATTGCCGACAGTGAACCACATACACACACGTAAATACGTGCAAGCTGTTACTTGCCTGCAAGCAAGTTGTTACAACTTTACAAGGCTGTTCAACAGGCTGTCACTGTAATGTGTTTGCACTGGTTGTCCCAGTCTGTTAACATGTCAGATGTAACAAGTTGTTGACAACTTGTAACAAGGCTGATGACTTCAACAGACTGATGACAAGTTGTTCCAACAATTAACCTGTTACCACTCTGCATTCAACAAGTTGTTAACAGGTTGATGCTAACAAGGTTGTAGCAGCTTTTTAAATGAACAGCATTGTTGCAATCTGTTTTAAAAACAGCCTTGCTACCAGCTTGTTGCGAAGTGTGAACACATCCTGTTGACAAGCTGTGAGATTTTTACATGTGTACTACAGTACGTGTAGTTCATCTTTGATCTTTCTTAGCTTTTATAATATGGTACAGTATATAATTTGGATCTCCTAGGCAGCTGATAAAGCGCTCCTGGCCCAGAAACTATTGAAATCAGTGATTGATGTTCCTACAAATATCTACAATATTCTTAATTTCTTAGATAAGTACTGTATCATCTGTAGTGGAATCGATGTATTCTTCTACAGTCATGCCAAATTGTCTCAAAATGTGTACCTGCAGTACACCAATTATGGACCATAAGAGGCACAGTGGCTAGTGGCATACTGCAGTATATAAATGCCTTGTCAGCATGTTTTTGCACTTCGATCAAATCGAGCAGACCTTGAGGCAGTTTACAAGCTGTTCATCATGCATTGTATGCAATGCTTGTGGCCTGCAGTTTCTCAATTATAGTTGGTAGGTACAGTACTTTATGTAACCACTCGCAATGTTTACATCTTTTAAAGTCTTGTAGCTTGGGATTGGGATTTCGGATACAACTGCTGTCTATTTAAATTTCACTTGTTTGTAATGTTTAATTAATTAAAGACATAACACTTTTCGTATGAATCATTACTTTCCACACCACACTGAGATTTTCTGAAAAATGTTATGCCACACCAGTTATTGGCAACTAAAATTGACTAATTTATGCCAGGCCAAATTTATTTTCAACAAATCTGCCACACTAATATATTTGGTGTAGCATACTGTACATCAGTACTATGCTGTATCATCTGTATGTTGCTGACCCAATGTCTCCATTTTGTTATCAGGACGATTAAAGTTCCTGCAGCTGCATGCCCTTGAGTGCATCTTTGAGAGACCCCTGCCCTTAGATTTTGAAGCTTTGCTGCTCTCGAAATCTCAGGGGGAAGTGCTTAACTCTGCAGTTATCTGATATCTGGGATTTAAGGTTAGGATTAGGTTTAAAGATCAAGTTAATAGGGTGTTAAGTAGCCATTTGTGTCACAGAGAAATTATTATAAATTAACCCAGTTTGAATTACATGGGCAATTGTGCAGACCAGAAGGCTAGGTGTGCATGTTTGGGGGTGGTTCTTCTTCCAGATGCTTGTTGGTTGTATTTTTTTTCTGGATAACTAGGTAATGGATGCAAATATCAAAACAATAACATGATGAGTTAATTAACCCTGGCACACTCAAATTACAGTACATTTAATGATCATTATTTAGTAATTTATAATTGTAGTACTACTTACTTTATAATTGTTTATTATTTTTTGGCTTATGACTGCTACAAAATATAATTCCTGTATATATAGTACATGTCTTACAGCTAACTAGGTCTCAAAAAAGAAACTTAATATTAATGTATAGTGTAGATATACATGTAATATTGATAAAAATGGAAATGAGAGAGCTTCACCTGATGGTTAAAAGTTCAGAATATACTTACCTCATGTAATTGTGTTATACACTTGCATGTAGGGCAATTCCATGCTTAAATGCACTTGATGTGGATTTTTCAAGTTACTCAACAGGGCTAAGAAAATTATATCCTTGATGCCTAAATTTTTGGGAAATGTCTATTTTTCAGGGAATTTTTTACAATAATTTTTTCACATATTCTAAGTACTGAGCACCAGCTTGTTAAAGCAAGTACAGGTACAGATGTGAAATTCACCAAACTTTAGACTTTCAAATAATAGGTTTCAAAGTGTCTTTTTGTGAAAAGATCCAATGTAGGATTACAAATGAATATTAAAAATGAACATTTCATTAAGTCCTGATGTTTTCTTTATGTGAAAAAGTCATTTCTACAAAATCTTATTGCCAGATTTGAGATGTAATGTCCGTTACAAAAATCACAATTTTTTAATGTTGGGTTCTCTTTTTTTTTTCTGCAAGACTTAACTTGATATTCGTTTACTCCATCTCCCTTGATTTTCATATATTTTTCGTGTAACGGAAATTACTTTCTTTTGTTAACTAAGCTACAGCTCAGCAATCAAATATAAGACAGAAATATTTAAATATGTTAGGGTTCTATTAACAACCGTGGTACCTATAGCTAGGACCGTGGAGTTGGAGAAATATGTGTGATTTAAACCAAAAAAAAAGGGTTTTCGATCATTAAGCACTGTACCTATAAACACTTCTAACTCTATTGCAACATAGTCAATCGAGATATGGTCTGGAAACTCGGTAAACTTCAAAGCGCCTATAATGAGCTGTGATTTTATGTTGAACCGTACCTTACGCCGTGCACATCCTTTGTTTTAGGTTTATTAATATTTAAATAGCACGGTTGAGTGATTGAACTGAAACGTTGCTATCGGACAATTCGTTCATTATACTAAAATACAAAGTGTTCAGTGACCGTGCACCGTGCACAAAAATGCATAAAGGCGAACAAAAAGATAGACCAAAGACTTTAGCTGAGTTTCCAGACCATATCTCGATTGACTAATGATTGCAAGCATTCAAATATTGTTATTCCTCAAAATTATGACTTCTTAATTAACATTTTACATGTAATTAAGGTTTTTGAATGCTTGCATACTATACTTTATTTACAAAAAAGCTGAAAACTATTTGGTTGTATGTTCAAAAATATTGTAATTGATTAAATTATGCTTTAAATCGAATCATCTATCCAATTGTGTTACTTTGTGATCAAGAATCATTAAATAAGAGGCATGAGACAAAAGTGTAATGTCCGTTACAACTCCTGTGTAATGTCCGTTATACACAAAATCATAATTTATTCCAAAAAAGTTAGAATTTTATCCAATATGTACAAATATATATTAAAGTATGTACTTATAGATTCACCCTTCAGGTATTCTTAATATGAATATGAGTGCCCAGCACAAAACACGAATAAAAGCCATCAACACAAGGATATAAAAACATAATATTTAATAATCTAACGTTTCGTTGTATATGCTAGAACATCTTCAGAGATAATGATTACAAGATATTAATTTATAGGATATATTATAAACGGAATTCTAATTACATACATATAGACCAATCAAAATAAAGAACTAAAAATACATATACCAGCTAATTATAGGTTAGCTTGTATGTGGGTGAAACCACTCGAAATCTGCACACACGCGTTTCCGAACACATGGGAATTTCGGCCCTTACGGGAAAAAACTCGCTAGTCCACCTCGTGGTAATATTCTTTCCCATCATCATGAGACGGGACATCCTATTTCTTTTAGTGATTTTAGTATTATTTCTTCCTGCTCTTTTGAATCTGAGCTTCTTTTACGCGAAAGCAAATTAACAAACTAAACAGTAAAACCTCATCTCAACGGCAATATTGGATCAGCTCCCCTCTACTTATTTTAATTTTTTTTCTCTCAACTCCTGTCACCTTCAGTGATATCTCACCTCCTAACCTATAATTAGCTTGTATATGTATTTTTAGTTCTTTATTTTGATTGGTCTGATTACAAGATATTAATTTACAGGATATATTATAAACGGAATTCTACACTATTATTCTCAAGGAGTAATTTTAACTCCCCCTTTACTCCACTTTAGGGGAGTAAAAAAATTTGGCATATTTTAACTCCATTTTCGGAGTTACAATAACTCCTTTGGGGGAGTAAATTATTTTTAGGGAGTAATTTTAACTCCCCCTTTAAGAGTAAATTTTCCCCCCATATTTTGACTTTATAAAGTATAAAGAGTGACAGACAAATTCGACAAGAAAATATATGGCTTTTCGTTTAATTCATTTAAAAATCCTTTGCATATATAGTGTAGTTCTGTCATTTGTCTATATGGGTATTAATTTTTTAGTAGATCTGTTAAATTGCCTTTGAGTTGGGTTAGGTAGACTTGGAAAACATTTTGTCCAAAATGAAAGAGTGTTTATTATAAATATTAGACCACTGACCTTCAGAGTGCTACAAAGTAATTGGCTCTTGGCGAAAATTAGGTTTTAGTCTTAGCAAGCTCGGATGGTGCAGTGGATAAGGTTGACGTCTAGACACGCCCTGTGTAATCGACCTCGGGGGATCGATTCGGGTGAGGTACAACCTTTTTTCCTTTTTTTTTACTCCTGAAACAGGAGTAATTTTTACTCCCTAATATGGGTTATTTTAACTCCAAAATTCGAGAGTTATTTTAACTCCGACAGTGGAGCAGGAGTACTTTTTACTCCCCAAATCGGATAGTTTGAACCTTTTTTATTAAACTCCTGTTTTGGGAGTTAAAATTACTCCCTGAAAATAACAGTGTAATTACATACATATGTAATTAGAATTCCGTTTATAATATATCCTGTGAATTAATATCTTGTAATCATTATCTCTGAAGATGTTGTAGCATATACAATGAAACGTTAGATTATTAAATATTATGTTTTTATATCCTTGTGTTGATGGCTTTTATTCGTGTTTTGTGTTTTCCGCCTGGTGAATCACTTCAGGTATTTTGTTGCAACAGTCATTGTAATTGAGATCATGATAATTTTGTTTGAAATAGGCATTTAAAATAGGCATGTCTTTTCTGGAATAATGTCCGTTACACAATTGTAATTGTAAATATATGTGAAATTTGACAACATACTCTGAAAAATTAATCAGTTGTACTCCAACTGTTGTTGTTCAATTATTAGAATTTCTAATTCAAAATGAAATGACAGTGAAAGTGGAAAAAATATATATACTTATTTCCAACATTTGGCAAACTGTGTAATGTGCGTTACATGGAATTGCCCTGTACGGCATGTATGTAAATGAACTGATCTACATGAAATTGTAATATTATATTAAGTAAAGCCCTATAAACGAGAACGCAAGTCATCGCAAGTTGGCAGTCACGCTATCTAAGCCAGCCGCTCTGAATAGTTTCCCGAAAATATCATGTACCGTGACAAAGTTAAAACTTGTTTAAAACACTCATGAAACCTTTATTTTGTTAATTTGGGTGTTCAAACGACCGCCACAGAAATTCTGACTGCCAACTTGCGATGACTTGCGTTCTCGTTTCATTATAGGGCTTAAGATTCAAATTATATTTAAAAAATGACAATATAAGAGAATATTACATGGTGGCATGAAGATAATATACTGTATGTATTTTACTGTCTATCTTTGAGTAGTGAAAAATATTTTACAAAATGTTGTTGCTATAATTAATCTATGACGTATGATCATATTGTTTAAATTTTTATTCAGAGTACTATTTCAAATCTCTTGGTACACAAGTCAACGAAAGAAGAATTGGTAATTACATGTATGTCTTTTTACAGTCAAAATGTAAATACCTTCCCATTTCTGCTTCTGTAGTTTGTTGTGTATTACTGTATTTCTGTAGTTGCTACTGAAGCGTGAGGAAAGTTTTTTGTCAAAAAAATGTGAATAAAAATATATAATATAAATTTATTAATTTAACTTTCATGGACTTTAATCATAATATAACGAATGTTTCTCCAAAATTGATACGATCAAACAAATATAAATCAAGAATAAGCAACTTTTATCGCTATAGACTTTTCGGACGTTTCTGTAGCGGCTACAGAAATACAGTAATACACAACATACTACAGAAGCAGATGGGAAGGTATTTCCATTTTGACTGTAATACTGGTGGCACAATATACTGGAGATTACCAAGTTTTGACTACAGTAGTTTTAAATTGGTGCCTTAAATTTACTGTGTTGAACTGTGTTGATGAACAAGCAATCATTACTCAATTGATTTACTGTTTGTGTGGCGCGTGCCATCAGTACATGCACTACCTCCTCCGTGATTATACCATTTCCTGTGAATATGTTGAAGTCCATTAGTCATCTGAAGATTGCATCAAGCATGAAACACTGTAATGACAATCTGTACAGTATATGTGTTAGATCATTTTCAACTAATATATTCATTCATTCATATATATATATATATATATATATATATATATATATATATATATATATATATATACACATGCAGTAATGGTCTCAGATGTCATATAGGGTCAAGTGGTTTTTTGGATAAACTTGGAGATTTTGCTATGTGTAAAAATGCTCTATTTTGCTTACGGTCGGCGTCTTGGCGATGCATGGGGGCTTTGCGACGTCGGCGACGTGAGAACGGGCTTCAAATGTTGTCTGCCAGTGACCATCGCCGATTGACGGCGATCCAATCGGAGAAAACAAAAAAGTTTGTTTCCAGCGATCATCGATTCGTCGCCGACTATCGCTGCCCTGCAAAACATATCAGAACCCCTTCAACGTGCTTCGGCAATCATCGCCGATTATTTTAATACTCCAACCCAGTCCAACAAGAAATTACCAATCGTGTATTTAACTGAGGCATTTTGAAGTTTCGTGGGGTGACGGGAAATGTGACGGCATCATCGCCGACAAATGAGAACTATCCATCGCGAACCGATCGGCGGTGATTTGCGACGGTATCGGCGACGTATGAGAACTAGGCTTAAAGTACTGTAATAATGAAAATGCCCTGAAATATTTTTCTGACCCAAAATGTTTTTCTTCTTGTAAGGCTTTCGTTGCTGAAGTCTCCTTTTTTGTTGTAACAAGGCAGTGATCATCAAAAGTTGACTTTGAAGGATTAACCGCTTTTATTATATAAAATAGAGTGTTTTATTGATTTTTCCGCCACTAATAAAAGTGATAATCTCACATGTGCGATTATTTATGATAATCGCACATGTGACGATTATCGCTGAATCAGCATTATAGTTTAATGCAATTTTTGCAAGGCAATAGGACATTTTTTTTATATAATAAACAGAACAATACATGGATGCTTGGAAATATGAAATTTATTTCTCGTGTTGACCAGGATATGTCACTCGTTCGCTTCGCTCACTCGTGAGATATCCTGGTCAACACTCGAAATTAATTTCATATTTCCGCACATCCATGTATTATTCTCTATTTAAACATCAGGGGCGATTTTGTTTTTTATCATAATTCGCGCCACAATATCGGCAACCATTCCCGATCATCGGGGACAATCGGCGATCATCGGGAACTATCGACAATACAGTAATCGCCGATCGATAGTCGCCGACGTATGAAAACCATGCTTAATGACGTCAGAGACGATGTCATTTACATAATATCTAACAAATTGAAATATCTCGAAAATGAAGAATACGGCAAAGTTGTAAAAGGCCTTTCTTTTACAGTTTTACCATTTCACAAGTTTTTCAAATTAGACAAACTTAATTTATATCGCTAATACTCTTTAACACATTAGGTTTCCAAAATTATTTTTTCATTATTACCTTTAAAGCTGTATTTAATATGTACTGAGTAAATATTATTATTTTTACATACAGTATATCTGCGATTATTAAAGTTTAATAAGTGTTCTAGTTCCAGTACAGTACTTACCATAAACCATAACCAGCCGACAATTTAAAAAAATAAAGAATAAAAGATATTCAAGTTAAAAACAAGGTAAGACAAAATGAGAGGTTTTGTCTTATCTTGTTTTCTCATTTTGTCTCATCTTGTTTTTAACTTGAATATCAAGTCACAAGATGACGATTTTCAGATTATGTTTTATTCTTCATTACTTACTATTTTGATATACTTGCATGTTCAATCTCGTACCCAGAGCCGGCTTCTCCTGGCTGTGCGAGAAATGTGATTGACAGGAAATGCTAGCTGTGGGAACTAGATTGGCGACAATACTTATTCTGACATGTGTACGCACTGTTATTATTATAATTTTATTAGAAACGAAGACATGAACTCCATCAGCCAGTTCAAAGAAATTCAGACTCGTATGATGCCAGTGAACAATTATATCCTAGTGGACATCTTTCTGGTTAGTTTTAGATGTTCTACTGACAGTACATGGAATTTGTAGTGTACACCAAACCAGACTGTGCAAGTTTTTAGCAGCGCTTTATTACATGTATACATACAGTAATTATAAATGGCTCAGTTGAATTGTATTATACTGTACCAGGGTATTGCATGCAAATGCATGTTGAAGAGGCAGTAATTAGGCAAATGACGTGTACAATATCATGGAAAAGACATTATCTATTGGAAGACACCATCAAGGCCAGGGGGTCATAAACAAAATACTTGGTGGCCCAGGGTTGAGATTTAGTTTAGTCTCTTTAGTAAAGTCTTTAGATTTTATAAATTCACGCCAGCAAAATCAACATTCGGGACAGCAGTCTGGATACGGAAAAAGACGGACCGTGGTCCGGATACGCATTTTTATCTGGACCAATCAGGACTCAGGATATTACAAACTAAGCCATATTAATAGTAAAAGTGTTTTAAACATTTTTCTTCACCTAACATAAAGTTATATTACTTCATAGTAATAAAAATTAAGCAACGAACTTTTCAGCTTAGGGTTGTTAAAGTTTTGTTGACTCTTGCAGTCTTGCTGCACACGCTGTATTGTCTAGAGCTCCGAGTCAACCTGGAAAAAACGTTCAATGTTCCTCGGATCCAGAATTTTCCGTAACAAATGTTCTTCAAAAGTGTGCAAAGGGAAATCTTGTACCACTACCGTACGTTGCGTACCTAAGAACGTTTTTAGGGAAAGTATTGGACATTTTTCAATGCACGTATATTTCCCTATTAAATCTGTATTGAGATGCTATGACCATTCTTCATGATCAGTGCATACTGTAATTGCATTAACACATTAGTAAGAACACAAGTTGAATTTCCTGATTTCTATGTTCCTGACTGCACAATTAATGTTTCTCTCTGGATATAAGGAGGATTAATACTACATATATTCAAATACGTTTCCTCGATCCGCAAAAAGAATATTTTAGCTAAGGAACATCCCCAAAATCTTGAACTCAATGTTGATTGAGACCACTTGCCTGTTATTACGAGGAAACAAGATAATCTTCCAATTCTATTAACAGGTTATGAGGATCGAGGAACACTTCACAATCTTAAATCAAATGACAGATAGCTGAATATGATTTCTCAAAATGTATTCTTAAAGTATGTCTGAAGAACCCAAAATGTTCCTCAATCTCAGACTCTTGGCAAATGTTCCTCAGGATCTAGAAATTTATTCAAAATTTATTCAAAATTTATTCTTAAAGTACGTGACGAACCCATAATGTTCCTCAATTTTAGATGTTCATCAGGATCTAGGATTCTGAGATCACACTTTTTTCCAGGTTTGCTCCGAATTTTTTGTTTTTTTTAATAATAAAACCTAATTAGTGTTTACTACTTTTCCTTATTTACATTTAAGGTAGTGAAAGGAGACTGTTCAAGACTCCAGAATCTACAAAAGATGAACGTTTCTCAGTGCTGAGAGAAATCATGGATACGAATGAAAAGGTTCAGTATTTTAAAGAGGCAGTAAGACGCCAAAATGGTCTGTCCCAATTTTGATTTTATTTAGAAGTGTTTTTAAATAAAGAAGAATAGCCTCTTCGCTTATAGTGCAGTATAAAGTGTTTTGTGCTAAAGGTTTTTTTTTTCTCTTTTGACTTGACTAGATGTCAAACTATCAGAAAATCATGGGGTTCAAATTTTCGACTTTTCGATATACAGGGGGGTCGAGATGTCGGAGACGTGGCTATTAGGAGTGGCTCGAAGACCCTGATCTTGGCCCAAATACTGTGGTATGAAGTGTCATCAAAATAGCTTTCGTAGGATTTGCATGCTAAAGTTGATTTTCGTTTCTTTTGTCACTTTTCAGAGTTGACTAGGCGTCAAACTATCAGAAAATGCAGTTCAAATTTTCCGAGCTCACAACCCCCCTGTATGTCGAGAGGTCGAAAATTTGAACCTACATGTAGTCAACTCAAAAAAGAAAAAAATCAACTTTAGCACGAAAATCCTACGGGAGCTGTTTTCGCGACATTTCATACCACACTATTATTCAATTTCTCATTTTGTCCCAAAGATATTTTGGTTTAAAAAATG
Organism: Paragorgia papillata; assembly: GCA_035771165.1. Classification (NCBI taxonomy): domain Eukaryota; kingdom Metazoa; phylum Cnidaria; class Anthozoa; order Scleralcyonacea; family Coralliidae; genus Paragorgia; species Paragorgia papillata. Next base: position 3,201,614 of record JAWNZC010000408.1, read on the forward strand.
CAAATAAGATACCCTACGCAACCAAATTTCGTTGTTGCAAGTTGAAACAGCATAGCATGTTGCAGCAACTAGAACTTGAGTCTACTTTTTCCAACAATTTTTTTCAACCTGCAACAAAATCATTGTTGCGTGATAATGCTGTTTGAGGTGGTGGTAATGCGTGCAACAACGCTTTTCAACTTCCAACGCAACAAAGATGGGTTGAAAGTTGAAGAAAAATGTTGCCCGTATTACCTCACCTTTACCGGGTAATTCATGCATTAATCCCAATAATATGTCTGCTGAAAATGTGCAGGCACGTTCACTTTGTGATTGGTGCAAATCGACAATGGACAAGCTCATACACGAGTCCAGCCGTGATTTCGGGTCAGTTAAGGGCCTGAGGTACGGCTAGAAATCGAGCCTATAGGTCTGGGCTATAAACGTTGTTATGTGAGTTAGGGGCTGTTTACATGGGAGGTGGGACGGGACGTTTGCCGGGACGGGACGTTTGCCGGGATCTCACCATGCATGTATATCTCTCTTATTTATCCCGTTCCGTTTATATGGAAAGATGTTTGCCGGGACGTTTTTCATCCCATCCCGGCAAAGCGGGATCCCGGTTTTCTCAACCGGGATCCCGGCAAATCCAAGACAATTTTTCTCATGTAAACACTCCGTCCCGCTTTGCCGGGACGATATTATGCTGACTTTGCAACATTTGTCATGTGATGCAAAAACAAAAATGGCTTCCACAGAGAAGAGGAGCGCCTAGTAGTCCGTCTACTCCGATCGTTTTCTCAAGAAATAATCCACTGTAGAAGTTATAAAATATATTGGCAGAAAGATAATTCACCTTGCTACAACATATGCGGACAGTTTATCCGACCGAATAGCTTAGTTTCCCTAAAAAAAGTGAAATACCGAACATGTCCAAATCATATGAATTTTTTTTCCGTATGTATTATAATCTGTCTTCTCCGAATGTTTTCTCGAGAAATAAACCACTGTAGAAGGTATCAAATATACTGGAAGAAAGATAATTAATCTGGCTACAACATACGTACAGTTTATCCGACCAAATAGCTTTAGTTTTCTTAAAAAAAGCGAAATACCGAACATGTCCAACACGAACTAGGGTGAAATCGTCCCGGTAGGAACATTCTCATGTAAACCCGGGATGAAAAACGTCCCGTCCCGCCTCCCATGTAAACACCCCCTTAGGCGCCGTTCACACTATACCGGATAGCTCCAATCTCGAAAGAGGTACATCTTTTATCGGATAGCTTTTTGTGCCATTCCAGCTCTAGTGTGAGCAGAGCTTCCAGCTCCAGTGTGAACGGAGCTCGAAATCGTTTCGGAAGTAAATTAATAGAATAGAGCGTGGTGATTGGTTGTATCGTACAGCTTAATTTTAAAATAACAATAACAACAGATTGCATTTACTTCGGGAGAACATCGTGCCGAGTCTGTTTATACCATACCGGATCTGCCTCCTCCACAGGCCCTATTGCATCATGGACAGGTCACACACGCCGAATTTAGGGCCTGCAAGATCCTGTAAAGAATTTGGCAAAACTTGGCACGGAATAAATTTGCATAATTAACTACCATTGTTAATAGCCTATTTCCGAAGATTTTGAAGGACATTGAAGACTTACGACATACGAATCCTAGCTTTAAAATGCAGGAATTGTTGAAGAAAGCAATTACGGTTGAACTTTGTCAACTTTCGGCCGGAATAATCAACGAAAATACACTTTAGTCTACCCAGAGACTCTTTGGTTTATACTTTTTCGGTTTCCACAACAACTGAAACTTGAATTACGCTGCACTATAGCCTACAATTTAACAAAATTAAATCCATTAACTCTTGGTCAGTTGACAGTCTTCGATAGCGAAATAAACCAAAAAACAATACGAAAAACTTGTTACTTTCCTGACCGTCGAATTTGCTTTTGTTCGGCAGATATTTCCCCCTTCAATTCCTTTTTGTCGCTAAAAATATTATTGGCAGAAGGTCGGTAATTCTAAAACATATTGGTTTCTTCATTGTCATGATCTGTAAGAAAGTTTAGACCGAATTTCCTGTTGGGTCACAGTGTTTAAAGAACTTGGACGTACGTTTGTCGAACAGCGGCCGGAAAATAATTGCAAGCCCTCTCAAAACTATAGGGCCTAGTCTCGCTGTGCATAATGGGATCAGTCACCATTTTGTTTACAGGATCTGGCAGGCCCTCTCAACAGTGTGACCTGTCCATGATGCAATAGGGCCTGTGGAGGAGGCAGATACCGGATAGGTTTTTGTGCCTGGCCTTATACATTTTTCAAGAAATTAATCGCTCGTTAGAGTGTTAGGTGACGTATGTAGTTGGACAACCATACATGACAACAATGGATTTTAATAATAGTAATCCAACGGCATATGTCATCTGCCCTATATATTTGTTCCCAGTCTTTCCTTATTTTGTAATATCAGGATGGTAATTTTGGCACTTAATATGTCGAAAAGTACATGCCATGTTTATTTCATTTTTTGGAAATTAGTTATTTAGACTTTGAGCTTCAAATTTGTTCAATCAGAAAGTTTTACTTCACGTACATTTTCACGTTTTTATCAGTTACAGAATGCTTTGACATATAGCGACAAAAGAGTGGCTGCTGTTGAAGATATGTTTGGAGATGATCCAAAGGTTTGTTTTAGATAAATCTAACAAACAAACAAACAAACAAACAAACAAACAAATGAATAAACAGTGAAATACAATCGTATATACATTCAAAATAAACAATCAAATACAAAGTAAAGTAGCGTGCTTATAGGCAGTGTTGAAACAACAATCGAAATATAGAAAGGTTTGATATACTGCCGAAACAGAGAACGTAGAAGTCTCTGACGATGGGCCTTTGCTCGAAACGTTAGACTCCTACGTTTTCTGTTTCGGCAGTACATATCAAACCTTATTATATTTCAAATGAATAAACACGCATGCAAGCAAACATTAAGCACAACACAGGTCCATCATTTACAGTTATAACACCTCCGATATCTTAAAAATGTATTCACTCGATTTTTATGTAACTTTGTTGAAAGTTTTGCCATAGACCAAGGACCAACCTATTAAATTTTGGATGGGAATTGGGTGAGAAGTTTATAAAATCTGACTGTAAGATACACCGCGTATAGAAAAGATAAATGAGAATTAAAATGCTTCAGTGATTGCCACATCCCATGCAAATCGTGTCTATGAAGTGAAACTTCGTTAGCTTGGCATTTTTATTCGTTTAATGAAAGAACGAGCATGGCAGAAGCATTCACTGAAAATTTCAAGAGAATCTGGCGTATAGTTCCCGAGTTATGAACTCTCAAGTTTGCCATAGCTAGTTCGTTTTGGAGAAATTTGAGCTTCTTGGTATAACAATGCGTGATGACCTACGCGAATGGATCATTGTTATAATCCACTGTTCTTATGCATATAGTGAAATAAAAGTAGCGTGCTGCGTAGGCAGTGTTGAAACAACAATCGAAATATAGTAAGGTTAGATATACTGCCGAAACAGAGAACGTAGGAGTCTAACGTTTCGAGCGAAGGCCCTTCGTCAGAGGCACGTTTCTTTCTGACGAAGGGCCTTCGCTCGAAACGTTAGACTTCTACGTTCTCTGTTTCGGCAGTATATCTAACCTTACTATATTTCGATTGTTGTTCTTATGCATAGATGTTTATTTGCGTACGGCATAAGGCCCAAATTTCTCCAAAAACGAACAAGCCATGGCAAACGTTGAGAGTTGGTAGCTCGAAGAACATACATGAGATTGTCTTGAAATTTTCAGTGAGTACTCCTACCATGCTCCTCTGTTCATTAAAACAACGAAAACGCCAACGAATTTTTCACTTCATAGACACTTTAATATTCACAAACAAGTTGAATTAACAAAAAACTTGGACTTGACAGTTCAACTGTTTATAAAATATACAGAGTTGATGATCAAGGGACATGCCAACTTATTTTACATAATTAAAAGCAATCAAGCATTTTATTCATACATGTGTAGTTGTAGTCAACTAATCTGCTTCGCGAGATGACTCGCTTCACTAATCACGTCACTAACGTTGTCTAATTTCTCTTAAAAAAATCACAGAACTCACGAGCGAATGATTTTGCTTGTATAGACCGTTTTCACTCACGCGATCGGTGGCCCCATTGGGGTGGTGAAACAATACAAAATATTTGAATAAGAAAGAGCTAATTCCCATACCGTACACCAATATGGCCGCCGTGACGTCAGATGAAAACGCTCTATAGAGCTCTTGCACATGACGTTAAAACGGTCCATCTGGAGGGCAACTTCAAAGTCCCGACATTCAACAGAGAGAATTAGTAAATAAAGTTTCATTGTTCTGAAGCATTTGTCCTCCACCAAGGGAATAAGTGCAAGTGGTCTATATATAGATCATGGAACAAAAAGAGTGACGTAGATAAAAATAGCCAATCAAAAGTTTGGAGGGTAAACAAACTGATAATTAAAATGTTTACTCTCCCAACATTAGATTACCAACACATTGTACTCTGACTAATGAAAGGGTCCGCTCGAAACGTCAGTATTTCGTTGCTAAAAATCTCAGCATTTTCCCACTTTTTTACTTAGCTCTATCTTGGTTTTCATCTGATGTCACAGCGGCCATATTGGTGCACAGAACCACCCCAACGGGGCCACCGATCACGTGAGTGAAAACGATCCATTCACAACACCTCCCCCTCCCCCTCCCCCTCACACACAGCATTCTATAGTTGTTGCTCTTTTTTGTGTGTTTGATTTCTCAGAAGTACAGAGGATTTCCAAACGTTACTTGTGCCCCGATACAAAACAAAGTGCAGAGTGAATCTAAAAGAGTGTTTCCCGTTGCGTTTATGAAAGAAACATCCTTGGGAGCCACTAACTTGGATATTTTGAGTGATACTATTATGGATGGAACTGCATTAAACGAAGTCCCTGATCGAGACGAAGATATAGGTAGGTAATTAAATCGTCTTGTATATTTAATTCTAATTGCTATTTCCTAACTACATTATAGCCCGCGTCTCAGCCGGACGTCAAGCTTAAGCAGCATTGTGTCCCAAACTTTCAATCTTCTTATTCACCTAATGGCGCCGATCAGGCAATTATGTAGGTAGCAAGGGACCAAATCAACATTTTATGAGCTTTATTTTCTGACCCATTTTCGTACTCAGACCCACGCGCTAATGCGTCAAGTGGTTCTGGGAGTCTCTGTAAATGTGAGCGTTCTGATTGGCTTAAAGAAGCAATAATACGTTTGATATAATTTGGACAAACCAAATAACAGCAATACAACACATTTGATGGTACTAACTCATGTTACGATCGTCTCTCAAAACAACAGCCTTCCATGCCATATTCTTTAGTTTCGGCAGCTGTTTTTTTCCATGTGTGTGTTTAAAGGTGAGATGAACAAAACAACACTTTCTTCCCACTTCCGAGACTGCGCTGGTGTTCTTTCTGGGTTGTAGAAAATCGAACACCAGGGGAAGCTTAAGAAGTTGATAAATAATGGATTTGCCAAATTATAGATAATGGAAGGGGAACTGGATAGGAAACTTAAAACGATGTTACGAAACCAGAAACGAAGTTTGCACAACTTGCTATGGTTATATACGCTTATAAGCGGCTATGCACCTACTGTAACCACTGCCTAACGGGTGGTCCCACATGGCCACAATCAGCTATTGTTGAAATTAAACCATAGTGTAATTTTCTTAAGTTTAGTATAGTGTCTGATTTTAGCCATGTGGGACCACCCGTTATAGGTGATTAGCCACTTATAAGTGTATAATTACCACAGCAAGTTGTGCAAACATCGTTTTTGGTTTCGTAAGTTTCCTATCCAGTTCCCTTCCATTATCTATGGCCAAATCCAGTTGCCAATACGGCTATGATGTCTTCTCCGCGAACGATGGCTGTTATGGCATCTTTCTGGTTTTTCTTTAATACTAAACTAGATTGTCCCGTCTTTTCTAAAACACATCCGTCGCGCGCATAACTTCGTATACCTCACGATTCATGATAGATGCGATATGATTTACACAAGATTTATACACGAGATTTATTGAAAGGAAGGAAATTAACAAGCCGTTACTATGGGTCTTCACTGCGTCAGAAATCTGACGCAGTGCTCCAGGGTTTTCCAGAGCCTCGCGAGGGAGGGGTGAGTGCGTGGTTCCGGGTACGAGAATGTTTCTGCCCCTGGCTAACAATGAGTTACTCCAGTGTTCTTTTAGAGATCCAATGGTTTGACGTTGAGTGTGGAAAAAGACGCAGTCAGTACTTATTAAAGTGCCTATGAAACGAAAATTAAGTTTGTCTTAAGTGGAAGAACACTTAAAATTATAGAGTAACATCTTTTGCAGTTTTTCGTTTAGTTGCATTGTTGTTGAGATATTTTAGTTTGTTTGATATGCAAATTAAACATTTTGACGTCGTAGGTGCATAATGAGCTATCGGATTTTTTATTATCAAACCAAATTATGTGGATGTGTTTCGCCCACAACACTAAACAATGTAGATCTTCAAGTGATTATTATATTTGATAATAGCAAAGATATATAACTTTCTCGATAACTCGTTATGCACGTGTGACGTCAAAATGTTTAATTTACATATCAAACAAACTAAAATATCTCAACAACGAAGCAAGGAAACGAAAAACTGTGAAAGAAGTATTTTAAGTATTCTTTCAGATAAGACAGACTTAATTTTCGTTTCATAGGCACTTTAAAAGAGTCTATATGCTAGATTGTTTTATGTTGAAAAGAACATTTGTATGAGACGAGATCATACGTGCAATGAATATTCTTAACAGGGGTAGTCTACTGGGCTGCTAACTATGCTTGGGTTATGAACGCCACCCCCATAAAAAGGTGGAAAGACCTAAACTACAAGAGTCGTGGCACGAAACCTAAGGAAAGAGGAAAGAAAAAGTACAAAGACAGCTCGACACCGCTGAAGCCAGTGTTGAAAAAGTGTTAAAAAGAAACCAAACCCCCCCCAAAAACAACATATGCTAAATTGTATGTAGTTAGTCTGTTTACATTGTCATTTATACTTAATAGACGAAAATAACAATGCTGTGGAATTCCAAGGATATCTTTCGCCAGGAAGAACTGATATTGAAAAAGCGCCCAGGGACTCAGAACAACCAGCCGTGATTCATCCGTTGTCAGTGTCAGCGGTAACGCAGCATCCCGTCTATACATCACAGAGGGTGGTACCCAGGCCTAACATCAATGATGACGAAATTCGTCCCGAAATTCATTCTATCCGTGTATCTTCCGCGGGATCAACCTTACTTGCTAGTGCTCCAGATATCCAAGAGCAGAGTGAGTTTTTTTATAGTAGTCTTATTTCCGTAAATTTTTAATTATATGAATAATTATTAATTTTTCAATTAACCAATGAAAGTTTTCAATTAGTTCTCAAGTTCCGAATGAACTTCCCAACGAACTTTGCAACACGCTACATTAAAGTAATATTAATAAACGACTCAAAATTGTAATCGAGTTCTAAAAAGCCTACAGATCCTAGTTTTTACTAATAGGGAATTTGAATTTGAACATTTTCAATGCAAAGAATATGTTGCGAATGTGACTGTGACCTGTGTAGCGCAACGGTATAGTTGCACAATTATCGCAAACACAATGTAGTGGTGGGAGAACTATCCGTTGGATACCGGAAATTTCTTTCGCGCTTACGCTTGGAAAATCAGTGAATGGATTTCGCAGTTTGTCCATCTGTATCAGACTCTATGTCAGATCTGTTTAGGAAAATGTAGCGTTTTCGGAACATGGTAGGGATATCTGCATGTAGTCATCCATCGGGCAAAGATTGAAGCTAAACATTGTGGACACGTAGACCTAAAGTATACTGTACGTATACATGTAGTCTCAGTCTTGTACGCGGTTTTCCGAGGTCTTTTAACCAGATCAAACCGTGTAGAGCACTATGACTATGGTACGTACTACAAAGCTTCATCTCCGCCGTGTTTGGTTTCAATCGACGAGCCAAAGATATTACTCCAGTTACATGTACATAGATATAGAGCTCACTGCTTTAGAGTTGTGTGTACTATTTACAAGTTGAGCAGTCGTGTTGTATCGGATATACAATCTTGATATGCGCGATACAGCACGGACGCGAATATTGTAAAGTGCTTGTGATACGAATGGATAAACGTTCGTATTCGTCCATAATCTTAAAAATAGGAATGATTTTTGGTGAGAAAATCGAACGAAACTTGTATTAATTTTTTGTTTTCTCCATGAGAAAATTATTTTTAGTATTACAAGTAGAGAGTAGAGAAATCTTCTTTTAATTTACCGTAATCTACCCCTACACGTACGAGTCTCTATGCAACTCTAGTATGTGTAAATGAGTGAATATCGTGTCCTTAGATCGTCAACCAACAAGACTAGATGTAAATTACACTGGCGCAAGACCAGAGAACGAAAGAGTTTCTGGGATAAGAACGTAAGTCGTTTGTTTTACTGTTTGTTCTGTTATATATTGCATTGCATTACATTACATTACGTTACGTTACATTACATTGCATAACATCACATTACATTATAATCACATTACGTTACGTTACATAACGTTGCATTACGTTACACTACACCACACTACACTATACTACACTACACTACACTACATTTACATTACATTACTTTTGCATTCTATTTCCTTTATAAAATCGCCCGTCAAAAATAGATTAAAGTTAAAATCAATCCAAGTAAAGCGTATTGGGTGGCGTAATCTACACATGTTTTCCATAGAGTTATAGAACGGGGCTTTTAACCAATCACCGCTTGCGTTTTCAAAATGTTACTTTATAAATTACATTGCATTGCATTGCATCACTGACACCACAGAATAGCTATTGAGACTGACACATCACATACATGACATTATATTACATCACTGACACAACACATACATTATACAGTACCCTTTGTTGCTATGCGTGTTTTCATTGGTTGTTGCCCATGATCTATTAGAGGACAGACACATGGCACGTCAGATCACGTCAGCTGACTTGTTTTTTTCCTTCGTTATGCCCCCAAATCCGGCAAGAGTTTCGATAAAAAACTTTTAAATTGTTGTATTGTATGAAACAAATAGATTCCATCTTTTTCTTGTCTATTCAGTTGTAGATATACAGAAGACGTAACAACGTGGTAAGAACATCAGTTGTTCTTACCACGCTGTGACGTCATCTGTGCATCTACAACTGAACAGACAACAAAAAATGGAATCTATTTGTTAATTACATTACGTTACATTACGTTACATTACGTTACATACTCGACTGCATCTCATGGACACTTTTTTATTCTTACCACGTTGTGACGTCATCTGTACATCCACAACTGAACAGACGACAAAAAAAAGGAATATATTTGTTAATTACATTACGTTACGTTACATTACGTTACGTTACATTGCGTTACATTACGTTACATTGTATCGACGAAGGTTGGTATGCTTTTTCCAACGAGGGCTAGACGTGTAGTATATTTCTTTTCAGTTGGTTTTCTATTAAGACCTCTGTTCTATCCAAGTATTTTTAATTTGTTTTTAGGGACAGCAAACTGAAAAACAGCGAGCGAGAAACGACCTCTGTTAAACCGACAAGTGATTCTACATCAAGCTTCAAAGGACTGCACGATTTGCGACAGGTGCTGATTACACAACTAAATTACTACCAAAATCAGTAGAGTGCTCGTCGGGCCCAAAATAACGACGCGTCAATAACAAGCCTAACACAAAGGAATGTAATCACGTGAGAGAGGTAAACAAAGACGTTTCGATCGTTGAAAAAATCTCGCAAGTCAACGCCTTATATGTACACGTCGATGTAATTAGAGACCTTAAGATACCCCGGGTTCGGTTTACGTGTACGGGTACCGCCATTTTTGTTTACTCGTAATATCTACCCATTTCCCCGTGGTAGATCATGGTCTACCCGTACATACGACTACGGGTAGATTACCTGTACCCGTAAACCGAACCCTGGGTATCTTAAGGTCTCTATTACGAGTAAACAAAAATGGCGGTACCCGTACCCGTAAACCGAACTCGGGGTATCTTAAGGTCTCTAATATGTCGTGGACTTCCCGCGAACGCTGGCAATAATAAAGAATTAAAGAACCATATGAAATAATCCTGCCGGAAAACCTGTATTCTTTCACTCGCATGATTACATTCCTTGGCGTTAGGCTTGTTATTGATGCTTCGTTATTTTGTGTCCGACAAGCACTCTGCTGATCTTGGTAGTAGCGTTTAAGTTGTACTAATCGCAGGGTGGCGGGTTCGATCCTAGCCGGAAGGCTTTGATGTTGACAGAACTGGTCTCGATTTGGTCAGAAATCCCTGCAATTGCAATCCCTGCAGTTTAATCAAGTGAAATGCTAAATATCACCAAGAGAGTATGAAGGCGAGAGAGGGAATATATAGTTATGGTCTAGTTGCCTAATTCTTCTTAAGATAGTCAATCATGATCAAACGATACTCATAGCATGTGATACCTATCGTGATTTTGCGTGGCGGTTTACACGTTCCTTTCAGGAAAACAAAATGGCGGGAAAAAGTCATAGAAGTGAAGTACGTTTTATCGAAGAATTTTTTACTCAAGAATTGACAACAATCAAGACTCCTCTTGAGCGGAAAAGAGTTTTATCTTTTATAAATCCTCGTGTAGTACATGTAATGTAATTGGTCTTTTGTATGGGACATCTATAACTGTCATTTTCGACCAACCTCGTTCACAGGGCCTTTTTGAAATTGGGACGGCGAGAAAAGGTCCTGGCATCGGCTTATCACAGCACCCAGCAGACATACTGGGTGTAATAAATTAGCAATTGAATTTTGTATGCAAAATCATTCTGAGTAATGGCGGTCCCGTGGAAGAAGTTCCGATTGTAATGTGCGGTCTCATTGGTCCCATTGGTCTCGTTGAGGCCAATTATTTGATTATAACTGGCACGAAACTATGCATAATTACGTTTCCTGTGGAATGTTTAGGAAAAGAAATCAACCAATGAAAATGCAGAAGGTTGATTTTCGACTGCTCGGCAGGTTGCGAGTTACGCGCGAGATTACCTCGTGAAATCTAAAAATAACTTAATTACATTCCCTCTCACTTCATGCTCTCTTGATATCACATATTTATTTTTTATTCCTTTATTTTATTTTTTTTTTTTTTTATTGTTTTATTTATTTATTTACTTATTTATTTATTTATTTATTTACTTATTTATTTATTTGTTTATTTATTTATTTATTTATTTATTTATTTATTTATTTATAAGTAAACATAATAAACATACAAAATACAAATGTGGCAAGGATACCACTACAGCTTACACCAATTACTGTGGGTCCGTGTAAAATAAAGAGTGAAAGTGGGATTATGTTTACATAAACTAAACTAAACTAACCTTACTATACTGGATTAAAGAAATACCAAATGGTTTTCCGTGTTTGGATACTCTGATCCAAACACGCGGGAAATTGCGAGACTGGAGAAAAGCGTAACAAAACACGAGCCGTAGGCGAGTGTTTTTAGCTTTTCGAAAGTCGAGCAATTTCCCAAGTGTTTGGATAAGAGTCTCCAAACACGGAAAAAAACATTTGGTATTTCTTTTATAAAATAATCACAAGTGAATATGATATACTGTCCGACATTTTCAAAAAATCGTTTTGGCGGGAATTTTCCGTGTTTGGATACTCTGATCCAAACACGGCAATTGACCAATCAGGGCTCGCGTAGTATACATGTTATTTTATAATAAAGAAATACCAAATGGTTTTCCGTGTTTGGATACTCTGATCCAAACACGCGGGAAATTGCGAGACTGGAGAAAAGCGTAACAAAACACGAGCCGTAGGCGAGTGTTTTTAGCTTTTCGAAAGTCGAGCAATTTCCCAAGTGTTTGGATAAGAGTCTCCAAACACGGAAAAAGCCATTTGGTATTTCTTTTATAAAATAATCACAAGTGAATATGATATACTGTCCGACATTTTCAAAAAATCGTTTTGGCGAGAATTTTCCGTGTTTGGATACTCTGATCCAAACACGACAATTAACCAATCAGGGCTCGCGTAGTATACATGTTATTTTATAAAACTCTATCAGTTATATCTAAACTGTTATCCTCAGAGGTCCAGTAAGGGCCCACCCTCATTGGTCCAGTGTTACTACAGGAGGAAACCGGAGTGCCCGGAGGAAACCTGTGGTGTTTGATAGAGTCAAACTGGAAGCACTCTTCTCACATGCGGCCAAGGTGAGTTTTTTTAGTCAGATAACTGCACCGTGCAGGAATCGAACCCGGCTTGCAGAGGTGAAAGGCACGTGCACTAACCACTGCGCCACCAACACCCCTTATATTTATTTTTTATTGTTTTATTTATTTATTTATTTATTTATTTATTTACTTATTTATTTATTTATTTACTTATTTATTTATTTATTTATTTATTTATTACGCTTCGCCATTAGTAAGTAAACATACAAAATACAAATGTGGTAAGGATACCACTACAGCTTACACCAATTACTGTGGGTCCGTGTAAAATAAAGAGTGAAAGTGGGATTATGTTTACATAAGTAAGCAGATTAACTAAGGTCAAAAGAAAAGAATTAAAGTAATAGCAATAACAACAAGTTATAGTGATTTCTCGAGGTGACTTGCCGAGTTATATTTTAAACAGATCGATTTCCAAGTCCGCGGGTCAGGTAGTATAAAGAGCGTTGTAGTAGTGTTCAAGTATGGCTTTCTTATGAAATATGTCTGGTAATGCGTTCCAAATTCTGGTTACTCTGACTGACAATAAAGGATCATATAGTTACTCACATAAGTTACTAACTCATAAGTTACTGTTCTACATTGATAAGGGCCAAACCTTATGACATTTGTGTTGCTGACAGATCTATCACAATGTTTTCCTTACAGATGGTTGATAATCTTGAAAACGAAGTTAGAAAGTACGAGGAAGAAACTGGTAGAGAACAATGCTCTTCAACCGTTCAAACGGTAGGTGTTGTTAGCTTTAGACGATATTGACGTCCTACCTTAAAGGGCATTGGCATTAAAAATTAAGTTTGTCTAATTTGAAAGAACTCATAAAATTGTAATAGAAGATCCTTTACAACTTTTTCGTATCTTTCTGCGTTTTCAAGATATTTCAATTTGTTTGATATGTAAATGAGATGGTCTCTGACGTCAGGAGTGGGGTAAAATATTTTCATACAGAGCAAAATCACTTACATATCTAACATGAAATGTTCAGCGTCGTAAGGAGTTTTTATGTGCACAGTTTCAAATGATTTCGCTGAACAAACTTAGAGATATAACTGGTTTTGCTACATGTGAAAATATTTTACCCCACACCTGACGTCAGAGACCATCTCATTTACATATCAAACAAATTGAAATATCTTGAAAACGAAGAGAGATACGAAAACGTTGTAAAGAATGTTCTATTACAATGTTATGAGTTCTTTCAAATTAGACAAACTTAATTTTTAGTGCTATTGCCCTTTATGTTAAGAAAATATTTATCGAGGCATGCTTTACGCACCTTTAGTATTTTACTTTGGCTAACGCCAAACGATTTTACTCGTCAAGGGAAGAGCCCTGGTAGTCAAGGGATTAAACTAATAAAACAACGAACTCGTCATCACAACAAACTTATTTAGAAAGTATATTCAGTATTGGCAATAACAATCTATATGTTTTTCAATGCACTATTTGTATAATTAAACCTTTTCAGTGTTCATGACAAAAATAATCTTCAGTCAGATAGCAATAGGCCATTTGCACGATGACTTGAGATAGCGTTGGGTGACTACAACTACCAGAATGCTTTGCCAGTGTTATACACGTCCAGTCCTTTCGCGGCTTTTCCAAAATATTTCGTCAAATATGTTTTTCCAAAAAGGTAGGTTGTAAACCAGATTTCTGTTTAGAGTTAAGGTTTTTGTTGTGGTTAGGGTATCGAGAAGATTGCTAAAATTTTGAGCCTCATGAAACTTTACGACAAATTTGCAAAAAACAAATTTGACGACATATTTTGGAAAAACCGCGAACGGACCGGACGGGTCCTTTTGAGTAATCCCTTTTAGCCGAAACCCTCGAATATCGCATGCCAAAGCATTCTGGTAGTTGTAATCACCCAACTACCCTGCGAGCAGAGCCTTCTTTTCCTTATTTCTTCGAGAGGAAGAAAATTAGGCTCTGCTGTATTCGTGACTGGTTTCCATTGCGCATGCATGTCAGTTGCTTGGTTACAATCTCGAACCCAGTCCCAATCAGAGCAGAAAACAAAACGAGAACCGGTTAAACCGGTCTTAAACGGGTTACTTCGTCCTAAATCTTGGACGAAGCCAAACACGAATACAGCAGAGCCTACTTTTCTTCCTCTCTCTCAGCGAAGAAATAAGGAAAAGAAGGCTCTGCTCGCAGGGTATCACCCAACACCATCGTACGTCAATGTGCAAATGGTCTATTGTAAGAAATAGCCATGATAGATGTATATGCAAATAATTTTCACTTGATGTTTGTAAATATTTTCAATTGGTCAATTTTTTCACGATTGATTGTGCACCCGATGGGATTCCTGCCCTTCGCACATGCATCCTCTGCTCTTCTCTTCAGTTGTTTATTTACGTTTTAATAACTGTAGAAAGGAAAAGAATCGTTTGGAGGATTTACAGTATCAATTCTAAACGCAGTTACGAAACTAGTTGGATATTTGAGAGAGGTATGATACTCCACTTTCTGCGCTTTCGTCACTCCGTGCGCGCATGTGCAACGGAAGAGTATAATTGGTCTGTCTGTTTTCCACGCGGTCTTGGCACTGATGTACACTGTATTGTTATTATCTCATTCCAGTGCGTCTATGATTGCGGTAGTATATTAATTACAAGGGGCTCTCGAACTACAGTCAGTTGCAAAATTGTTGGAACGATGACTTTTTAAAAGCCCTCCCCCCCAAACAATGTTGTTTCCAAACTGCGAATTGTCGGCAATGTTTAGCCAAATACTACCATTTGCGTTCAAGCTTGAAGCATGAACTATTTGTTTACGTTTGAAAAGCTACGTTTGACTAATTAACTTACGTCGTTTTGACCAAATTTTGACGTCGTTTTCACGTGAACAAATGCATTTAATTGGTCAAAACGACGTAAGTTAACTAGTCAAACGTAGCTTTTCAAACGTAAACAAATGTGCGAAATAGTTCATGCTTCAAGCTTGAACGCAAATGGTAGTATTTACCTTACCTTTTTCAGCGATGAAAGCGACATTGAATAGGGTGACGAAGCGTGAAGCGCAAACTTAATATCAACGGATTTGCGTAATGGGTATAGAATCAAGTGTTGCAACCGATTGTATTTCCTAAAGCCAATGTTCAACCTATCTTGCGTCGCGCTTGCATGTCATCCACTCTCCCTACTTGGATACGAGAACGTAATTTCGCGACTTTCTTCTTGAGGGGTTTGGGGCCGTGGACGGATTGATTGATCAGAAAACATGTTTTCGTCTTATGCTAGAATTTAGGTCTGACCCCTCACATGTTATTTCTTGTGTAGTGTGAAAGCCAAAGAAAAACGGACTTGTCTCTGAAAGAGGGTATTCTATTTGGATTTCAACAGCAGCAGGTTTTGATCGATGCTTTAACAAATGTAAGAACCAAATAGATAAACACTTCACTTTATGTGTTGATGTTTAGATTTTTAAAGTAGTTCTCTGATGAAAGTATTGTTGGCAATGTTTTTGCATAATCTTAAAGACGTTATGGTAGTTGGTAATTGTGCATAGTTTCATTCCAAAATTCGTTGAAGAAAAGGTGGTATTTTACGTGTGAAGTTTGTATTTTAGAGCGCCGCCATTAAAGTAACCGAGCTTCAAAAGAATGAGTCGAGGAAGCTTATGACGTCATAAACTCAATAACAACAATGACCCTTTTGTTGACAACAACAATGATCTTCTGTTTTTGCTGAGTCTATGACGTGATAAGTTCTCCTCAACTCATTCTTCTCAAACACGGCCATTTTAATGGCGGCGCTCCAAAATACAAACTTCGCACGTAAAATACAACTTTTTGTTTTTGAGAATTTTGAAACGAAACTTTGCACAATTACCAACTATCATAATATCTTTAATATTATGCAGAAACATTACCAACAATATTTTGATAAGAGAACCACTTTAAGTATATAAGGCAGGTTAAAAGTGACAAGTGTATTAAAGGGAAATTAAGCGGGTTCCCCTGAAAAATTCTGGATAGTAAGTTATTGAAATTGTCAGTGCAAATCGAAATCGAAATGCAGTACAAATGAATGCCGAACCCAGGTAAACATTAATATATGAAAATGTTACGGGGGAAAATAAACAGAAACACGGAAGACGAAAATAGCTAGTATCAAACAAAGAAGAAAATCAATATAATATTTATTATAATAATAATATCGGGCATTGTGGTGTATTTTGCGGACTAAAATGAATAATTCAGCGCTACTTTGAGCCTATCTGTTTTAACAGTTTTAAATCACATGGTTTGTTGTTTACGGAGTTGTATACTTTCCTTGTCAATATTTTGGAGCAAAGATTGTTTTGATGACAAATGTTGCGTTTTCTGCCAAGTTTACATGTAAGTTATGAGTTATGTAAATATTTATTGCAATTAAATACACGCCGCCGGGATGGCGGTACTGTTCAAGATACTATTTACTGCACCGGTTTATAATTATAAATAATAATAATACACCGAGCAAAGAGGTTAATATAACAATAGAGTTGACGTTCTTGGGCATAAATATGTTTTTGTCCCTTCTCAGAGGTAATTTTAACCCTCGCCTTCGGCTCAGACTCAAATGAGCCAACATCAACTCTATTGTTTATTAACCTCTTTGCTCGGTCTGCATGTACAATAAGTTATTTATGCCTTTTTTTTGGAATACCGCGACCTCGTTTTCGTGGTATTTATTACTGTACATGATCTATTTCGTGTAAACTTAGTATTCATTGTTAGTAATAGTGTTTTAATTCGCTGTGAAGTTGTTAAAGTTTCATTTGTTTTTTCCTAAAACTCAGAGTTTTTCAGTTTAAAGTGCTTATAAATCCAAATATGATATTACTGCATATGGATTCTATTTAATGTGTATAGTTGAATGGCAAAATATTTTTTGATTTGAACTTTAATTTGTTGTTATATTGAGGTTTGTATTTCCAAAATGGTAATGAGGATGACGTCTATGTAGCCATAATTTGCATACACAGTGTTCCGTTACAGCAGAAATATTACCAAATTCACATGTTAATGGAATACTTGAATAGTATATTCTATATTTTATCTCTTTTTTTTCATTAAAATCTTCAAGCGGTTTATCATAAGAAAAGAAAAAAACACGTACACACAAATGCCTACATAGACGTCATCCTCATTAACATTTTGGAAATACAAACCTCAATATAACAACAAATAGACTTTCAAGTCAGAAAATATTTTGGCATTCAACTATTCACGTTACATGGAATCCATATCAGTAATATCTTATTTGAGTTTATAGGCACTTTAACTGCTAAACTGCAGCTTATGACAGCTTGCACAGCAAAAAAAACAAATGAAAGTTTTATAGTATTCATTGTTTATCCATAGTTTATCCTAGCCTATCCTATATCGACTTTTCCTCGCGCCTTAATGTTCTTGCTTTATGATCAGAATGTTGTTTACTTGCAAGAGGAAAATAAGAAACTGCGATATGAAATAGAAACGTCAAGAAAGGGAACCGACGAACAAATGATGTTCTTAAAGGTAAGACTACATGGAGTATATATGATTGGTTCAAATTGGCTCACGTTTACGACATCCTCGTTTCCAGGGCCTCCTCGGTAAACTGAAAAACGGAGGCCCTGGTCAGATACAAACCATTCAAACGTATGATTGACTGGACGAACGTTATAGTCTAGAATATGATGTTTGCCAACAGATTGTAAACTGTCAAACAACGCTGTTAATGGGAGTGAAGATTATGGGTTGGTTAACACTACTGATCTTTATACAACTGGATTGCTCATCCTTTATGGTCAGCAGTAAACATTTTAAAACAACTGGCGGCCATATTGGTCTCCAGGCCCAGTGTACCTTGCGGGCTTAAGAGTAGTAAGAGTTTACCGGGGGAGTGGGAAAAACTCCAAAACGATTCAGATGCCAACTTTAATACAATTACCACTTACCATTGGAAAACAGATGGAAAATACAAGCAAATACAGTCCGAAATTGTCAACTACATAGTTCAAGACTTTGTAAAGGCACATGTTTTACTATACGAAAGGTAGATAAATAACTTTACAATGAAATTATTGACTGATTTCGTTGGGTTTTTTGTGAGTTTTGTGATATAAGCAAATTTAAAGTAAAAAACTACGAAATAATACGTTTTACTGCTTAATAATACTAACAAATGCGAAAACTATAAAGCTTCTAGATCTTGTGTACTGTTCCTTGTTTGATACCAATAGCAGAAATTTTCTTAATATGGCTCTTTTCGTCTCTCTTCCTTCTACGAAAATATTCAATTTTCCGTCGCGGCCATCTTGGTACACCAAATTTGTCATCTCCGGTGGCTTCAATCATTGTTGGGGCCGGATGAGCAATCCAGTTGTATAGAGATAAATAATAAAAAGATCAGTGGTAATATAAGATCAGTGGTTAACACAAACAAAGTATGCGGATAATACCAACAAAGAAGGACTTTTAAGTAATAGATCATTACCAGAAATTGTTGACAAAATGGCTGCCGCTTAAGGGCTAATTTACATATAGTCCTTTATAAAATGGCATCCAATTTTGAACAGTAGATATATAGAGGGGAAATATTAAAATGAAAATTCTACTAATTGAGTATCTCGCCTACTATTTGCCGACCTCGCTTAAGCAACAGCGATTTTTAAATTATTCACTTCCTTATTTCTTTAAATCACGTATATATATATATACATACGATGTGCCAAATTACTATATCTCTCAAGCTATCGCTATCTATGTTTGAGCCTCCATCGATCATGGTGAGTTCAAAATGCCTATTGTCTTGTTGTCATTACAAGTCGGGTATAGTTGTTAAATTAGAGGTATACAGCTTCAGCCAATTTCGTCAATATGTAATCTATTACATGCAAGATAAAGGTTCCTCTATCAACGCTTGAACATTTGACCAAAGACGATTTTGAATGTATCAAACAAAATCCTACCTCAATCCAGTGGTGCATGACCGACTTATTTCTTTACTATTTTCAACACTATTTGGCAGATTATAGATCTACCGGATGAAAATAAATAGGTGACTGAGTGGTTGGATAATGGTTGTTGTTTAGATCAGGAGGTCGGCAAATAGTTGGCAAATAGTTGGCAAGCTACTCAATAAGCAGAATTCTCCGTCACTTTAATATATTCGCCTTACTGTATATATTTACTCTTCAAAATAGGACGCCATCTTCTAAGGAATATATGTAAATTGGCTTTCAAGCGGTGGCCATTTTGTCATTAATTTCTGATCTGATTTACATGGCGAGCTGCAAGCGAGCCGTAGTCAATCACATACAGATCGTCTGCGAATGCTTTATCGTACTTATCAAATGGACGCATCTAAATAGCCATGTTTTCAAACTATTTTTCAAGTTGGAGTGATTTTAGCTAAGTAAATTCAGGAAAAAGTTTATGTAAATCAGGACGAATCTGTATGCGATTTACAGATATTGATTAAATATTCATGTCTTTTGAATTTTCTTCATGAATATTTAATGAATTTGATAAGTGATAGTTAAAATATGAGCGGCCAATCTTTATGGGCATTTACAATGGCGAGCCGAACTTATCAAATTCTAAGTTTAAATGATGAACACTTTGTTTAAGAGTCGTAGGAAAGGTTAGATAAGATCATTTACAGTCAGAAAAAGCTCAATTTGAGGCACTAGTGCATGCCTATTAACTTTGATGAAACCTTGATGTTTTATTAATCAATGTTTTATCCGTAGTTAAAGATGCTGATTAAACATTCATTTCTTTTGAATTTTCTTCATGAATTATTAATGATTTGATAAGTAGAGTTTAAGATGCGTTGACATAACTTCCATCATTTTCCTCTTAAAATCGAACGATTTTAAACATGGCGTGACTCGCTGACTCGTTCCTCGCGGCGACGGCAAATGTTTGTATAAATCTGCCTTTGAATAAACTAAGCCTTCGAATGGCACTTCGGTACAAGCGAAATCGTGCTATTTTGGCCAGCGAGAAGAACAGTAAACACCGAAACCTTTCGGACTTTCTAATAATATGAATAATATAGCAATTCTTCTTCAAATACTGAGTGTATTTCGTTATGTTGTGTTCATGCCCGTATATAGCTCTGTGATCGTAGGGACTTTAAGATGCTAGGACGACGACGGCGGTTATGAAGCAACATAAATTTTACAATTTAAAGAAGTCACAGTTAACTGACTATTATATTTGATATTTGAAGCTAGTTTGGTGACTTCCAAAACGCCCCAGTATACTGCTAAAGTGATCCCATGCAGTGTCTGTATTGAAGTCAGTCTCAAGCAACAGTTCGGCGTCTTTTGGCCGTTGACGTTGTCCTGAAGACGTGAAAATGCTCCAAGTGGCGTTGTATAAAGAACAAGGACGGCGTTGAGATTGCTCTTGGGACTAAAATTATTCATTCTTGTTGTTTTGCAAAAAGAATTATTTTGTTTAAAGGACGTCGTCGTTGAGGTTGACGTCGTAGATCTCAATGTCCTATAGAATCATCTGACCCAGCCTGGTTCCCAGGCCTCTCTTTTTAACGTCGAGCGGCAGACCGAATTGTGAGAGGCCTGGAATAAAATGTTTTGCTTGGCCCCAAATCTGGCCCCAAAACTGGCCCCAACTTATACAGGCACCAAACGGCCGTTTGGCGGAAAACCAAGGCAGATAACACTCACGTCTGTCTACACAATTCTTTATAACATCATATAGCAAGGTTGGTCTACTGCCGAAACGTTAAAATAGCATATTTCGATTTGTATAAATGTGTTTCAACACAATCACTTCCCACGCCGAACACTACTTTATAAAGCCTCATATGTAACAACCTTTTAACGTAATGTAAAACAAAGAAACCTACTCATTTGCTGTCGGCCCTCGTTCATAAAGATTAAAGAATCCGAGCTCCAGCAGGATTCATGTGATGATAGATAAAGATGAACATTTTCCGCTAGTCCTCTCGCTCGATGCCTATCTGTGACGTCACCAAAATACGTTCGAGAGAAAAGAGGACTAGGAACTAGTCTGCATCTGACCAGGGCCTCCGTTTTCCAGTTCACCAAGGAGGCCCTGGGAACGAGGATGATGTTTACGGTAATCCAAACGAAAAGAGGATAATATACACGCGGTGCAGAGAAAATACGGGTTTAAGACCTATGTTTGTGTGGCAAATATATTTTTCATGTCACGAGAACATAACATCCATATATTAGAGCCACTAACAGTGTGTAATCACTAATGTTCTGTAGTGTTTATTATATGGTCATTCACACGATCAGCTGGTACATTCACACGATCAGCTGGATAGACTGGATTCCGAATGAAAACAAATAAATTTACGAGAATCTACCAGCTGTTTGTTCTAAAACTGTCACAATATTATTTACTTCTTTATATATTAACCGAAAGTGCGGTCATTACGGGAAAATAATAGACCGAGATGTTGACAGTACTGACATGCAGGTCTGATATTTTCCGTAATGACCAAGCAGTCGAGGTTAATAGGTTTATTATGGCTATCTTAAACAACATACCTTCTTCTATATAACAGACGTTTAAATACAGTCACTCTCGTTTAAATTACACCAAGATAAAAAATGTACTACATGCATGCACTACATGCATTATACGTACAATTTACCATATACTTTCTATACATATATAGCGTTACTTCCGTGACATAGATTCGTCATTTTCTATGTTATTGTCCTTTGATTGTTATTGTTTTCGTAAAACTTTCAGATTTCTAATCGTCAGGCTTATACATGATTTAGTGCTTAGGTTACTGATTTTCTGATGTTTTTATAGCGTGAACTGTACGCTGTACTGAAGAGTCGCGAGTATCAAACATTGTCGGAAGACATAGACTTCTTGTACGACGTAAATCCCCCGTGTTCTGCTGACAATTCTCCATCAAACAACAGTCATATTGGGTTGGCAGACGTTGCAAAAGATCATGGTTTTCGCGATAAATTTGAATATCTACCTTCTAAAGTTAAGAATGATTCTAGCAAGGTATACAAATATATGTTAGTAAGTGGGTTTTGTTGTTGTTGTTGTTGTTGTTGTTGTTGTTTGTTTTTGTGGGGTGTATACAGTACATGTTGGTGAAGTTGTTCGTATTGCTGGATTGCACATTAATTACGTCGTGGCAGTCATGTTGGTTGCATGGAAAACGAATTTGTTATATTATATATGGATCGTTTTCACTTACGTGATCGGTGGCCCCCGTGCCAGGTAAAACAATAGGAAACAATTAACACTTATTTACTGGTGCCGAGGGAAATAGTGTGTTTTGTGGCCCCGAGACTGCCGTTAAAAATGGATAAATCGATTTGACACTTGATATATAACAATAAAACTTAGTACAGGTTTGTGGAAGTTTCTAGGACGGCTTTATTTATTAGCACGACAAAGGTGTATTTCAGCAGACGTTAGTTGGGGAGTATAAGCGAGCAATAAGATATAATCTTGAGAAAGACTGTTGGTGGTGGTAGGGCACGACTGACGTTTCGATCATCCTTAGAGTCAAGTGAAATGTTTGCAGGCGTCTGTGCCTGCGCTTTCGGGCCATGTTTATTTTTTACATAACATATAATTATATGATACAAAATGCTGATTTTCAGAAGGCCGTGTGTAGTAGTAGTAATAATATTAATAATAATAATAATAATAATAATAATAATAATAATAATAATAATAATAATAATAACTTACAGTTAATAATAATAATATTAATAACTTTATTTATTTAATGAGAGTGACGAACCTAACAAATACATGTTAATAAGACAGCCCTCTGTTACAAAAAATATAATGGTCTATACCTATTGCTACAAATAAATAAATAAAAAATAAAATAATAATAATTATATTATATGTAAAACAATATTAAATATTAAGTGCCTATCACCTCAAATACGATATTACCGATACTGATTTTAAATAAATAGTTCAATGCCATTCAAGTATACCATTAAAGTGCTTATGAAACGAAAATTAAGTTTGCCTTATTTGAAAGTACTTTTGAAATGACAAAGTAACATATTTTGCTGTTTCTTGTTTCCTTGCTTCGTTTTTGAGATATTTCAATCAGTTTGTTTATATGTGAAACTAACCAGTGACATCACAACGTGCATAATGACTTACTCGGAAAGGTTATATATCTTTGCTATTATTAAAAGGAATCAGTTGAAAATGTATATTTTTGTTGTTGTAAGGGGAAACACACACACACATAATTGCTTCAAGTGATCCCGTTTGATAATAGCAAAGATATATAACCTTTCCCGGTAAGTCATTATGCATGTTGTGTGATGTCACTGGTTAGTTTCACATATAAAACAAACTGAAATATCTCAAAAACGAAGCAAGGAAACAAAAAAAAAAGCAAAAGATGTTACTTTGTCATTTCAAAAATACTTTCAAATAAGACAAACTTAATTTTCGTTTCATAAGCACTTTTAACGTGCGAATTTGGCAATATTTCTCTTGGAATAGAACATTGTCTATGCAAATTATGCCTATATTGACGTCATTCATTGCCATTTAAGAAATACAATAAAAATTATCAATCACAATAAAAAATAGCTCAAATCTAAAAATATTTTGACATTCAACTATAATCATATACTTTACATATATGGAATCCTTATCAGTAATATCGTATTTGGGGCGATAGGCATGCACTTTTAAGACTGATATCTATTTACAAAAATCTATTGGAATTAACTGAACATAGAAAATGCTTACAGGCGATCTTAAATTCTAGTTTTTTTCAGCTAATGTCAGTCCGACACAATCGCTAACTACTGGAAACATTACTCCAGTTAATAGTGCACACGCCAGTATTGGCGAGACAACGACAAGCAGAGACCGTACGCCAAAGCGAGTAGAAAATGTTGAAAATGTCCACGTGCCTATCCCTGGTCGCTCAGTCAATACAGTTTCACGCAATGATCAAGATCTTGTATCACCGACCAGTTCTTTGGAAACGTCTGGTCAATTTACGTATTCCAATCCAATTGCATCAAACGATACGAGAAACGAACCTTTGCAGACTACTACTAATTCACCACCGTCCCGTCCTGTAGCTCAGCAAGATTACGAACTTCCACTTCAACCAAGTGTTTTTCTTGGAAGAAATCAATCTATGTCACCTCATCGTTATTCATCAGGTGCGCCTACAGAAAATAGTAAACGCCATTCAAAGACCACGCCATCTTCAGTGACACGGTTTGCAGTTGACTCGGGGAAGCGACAAGCTGACTATACTGACAAGTTGTCGAAATTGACATTAAATAATGGAAGCTCGTGTTCAGGTAGCTAGACTGTATGCATAGGGATTATTAGTCATTCTGTGTGTCTCGACTTTTGCTGCAAGTCATGCTGTAGTTCATTATATTGTTGTAAATGTTATGGTACACATGCATTTGCGAATTGCGTCCACGTTTCGCACCCAAGTCGTTTCACCCCTAACTAAAAGTCGGTTGGCCCTGGCACCTTAGTTTGCCATAATCTTATAGTCTTTTTCATCAGTACCAAAGAAACTTGAACTGATGATATTTATTAAAGGGTATTGGCAATAAAAATTAAGTTTGTCTCATTTGAAAGAACTCGTCAAATGGTATAAGAAGACCTTTTACAATTTTTTTGAGACAAATTATCCGGTGGAATTTACCTTACCAGGATGGCGTAGAATGACGAGTGATGGTGACGCGATGATGGCGATTGAGACGCCGGGATGGTAAAAAGTGCCGGTGGAACTTACCAGGATGGCGTGCGATGGCGTAGAATGGCGACGTTTGACGTGCGTGAGGCAACATGCGCGGACTTCTGGTTCTTTATTATGTGACCAAAGCGCTCTAACTTTTAGCCTGCTTATGAGCAACGCCCACTCGCTCCATTCAACCCTTTCTTCCCCAAGACGGAACGTTTGCTGCGCATGCTAATTAGCCATTGACCCCAATGTATTTTTATCTTTCCAGATCCTCATCTTAGCACTCGCGTTTCGTTGTCGGATGATATTGCAGTTCATGACGTTTACTCTTCCAGCCAATCACGAACATCCCCAGCAGTGTCACCTATATTCTATGAGCGGCAACCTCATCCGGGGTTAACACCGGCTGGTGAGAAAGTGGTTGTCACATTGCCAACCATGTGGCAGGATGCTGACTCAGGGTTAGAGGATTTGATCTCAGTTATTTACACGTATTTAGACGTCAAACATATTTAAACTAACTTTATGTTTACAACGAATTTGAAGTAATATTTAAAACACGAGCAGGAGTGTTTTATCAGATTTAAAACCACGAGGGCGCTGCCCGAGTGTTTTAGATCTGATAAAACACGTGATGCGAGTGTTTTGAATGGCTTCAAAAACGATTCGTTATTGGATGTTATGTTCATTAGTATTCTTTATATAAAATTGTATGTTCATTAGTATTCTTTCTGACGTCAAGAAGTTTTATCAGGTATAAAACCACGCACATGGTACTGATTTATTTTTTTCCCTCATGAATTATTAATGAGTTTTTTAATTTTCTTTAACATTTAGATCTTTTTAAAACTTTCAGATCGCAAAATAATCCCGTAGCTGAGAAAACGGTTTTTGCTCCAGTGACATTCTTTCAGAAGAAGCCTACAAGACAGGTATTTTTCTTTTAACTGGGTAGAGTCCCCAACAACAAAATTAAAGAACATGCGCAATGGACTGTAATCTCCCTTTCAATATCGACACGTGTATAGGAAGTATATTTAGTTGCCGAATCTTTCAAGCCAGGATCTCGTGTTAAAAAGGTTTGTCGATTAACTAGCAGACATCGATTAGGCTAAGGTTGATTTGATGGAGGGAGGAAAAGACAAACAAACAAACAAACAAACAAACAAACAAACAAACAAACAAAACAACCTGAAATGACAATAGTATTTTTTGTTTATTTCGAATACCTCTTTAATACTCCTGGAAAAAGGAAGAGAAAAGTCGAGGACAGTCCTGGATTTTTAATATTATAATGGTATACTGAGGAACCATTTGCTAAAAGTTCTATAGCTGCTGAGATTTTATGCTGCTTTTGTTTTTATTTTAGAAAGTTGACAAAGGATGGTTTGCTCTCTCGTCGCATGTGGGCTATTCCTAAAATGATAAGTTACTTATAGAAAGACGTATAGTTATAAATATAAACTCAAATGAACGCTTGTAATTAGTTTTGCCAAAATAGATTAAAAGCGTTTTGGGTTTTAATATTATAGCCTGTGCCGTGTGGCACAGATTACCAATATTAATGGTAAAATAATATTTCGAAAACACAAAAGCCGTCATGTTTCTATAACTCTATAAAAAACATGGAAAGATTAACACGCCATTACACACCATTAATTCGTTAGTTACGAAATAGAAAACATTTTCCGTGTTTCCATAAAGTTATAGAAACACAAGTGGAGTTTGGGAAATTGCAGCGAGCGTAGCAGTAACCTAATTGCAGTTACCTAACCTCGACAAAAAGTCTAACCCCATAGTCAGAAATCTGGTTTACCGCCTGGCTTTTTTGAAAATCATATTTGGTGACATATCTTGGAAAGACGGCAAAAAGACTGGACGGGTCGCTTCGAGTCTTTCCTTTTAACCTCGACCGATAGCGTCATATAGGGTTTGCTAAATTTCACTGTCAGAATCGTCCTCCGATTCGGTCGGCGCTCGGCAACATTCCAAATTCCCCTCGCTCTATCGCTGTGCATGTAGCTTTCTTTTTGTAAACACAGGCAAAAGTTTGTAAATTTTCTAGTGTATTCTTTTTCACTAATAATTTACACTCCTTCAATAATTTAAATTAGTTCAAAGTAAACAAGAAAGCATTTTCAAACCGAAAAACCTTGCAGATTTGTTGAAAAAATGTTAGTCCTCTGAGGTTCACTGTCGCTAAGTAACGAAGTGACCAATCACATGCAAGAACTGCTGATCAAGGAACCAATCAAGTGCAAGTAATTTTGCCCTGAATTACAAAAAATGCTCTCTTCATTAGCCCATCATATTTGAGAAATTTTGCCTTCTATATTATTAAGGATTAAATTCATATGCTCACCATCGCCTTCATGGTTTTTCAAACACTAACTATATAGAACAAGGCTGGCGAAAGAGTGATGATTGAAGTAACAGAATAAATAAATTAAAAAGCAAAACAAAAACAAATTTATAAAGCGCAAATTATCTTACTGTCTGTTCAGATGCGCTATATTTACAAAAAGGTTAATTATCCGCTATGTTTTACTAACAACTAATTACACTTGTCATTAACTACAAAAATATATGAAAAGATAATCAAATTACAAAAGATATAAACATAAAACATTAACTTTATTCACAATGAAACTTTTACAGCTAAATAACTATATAGTTACATGAAAAGGACGCCAGACGTTACTATACATGCAACATAAAAATGAGAGAATTTCTTAACTTTCTTTCTTTTCATAGGAAAACTTTATAACTTTATTTCTCCTAAATAAAAAATGAAATATATTATACTTAATTATGCAGTGTAATTATACATCTTTTTGCAATATTTATTATTTATGCATTGCTATAAAAGGTTCTGATTTCAAAATGGCTGCGTTTTTCTTAAATTATTTCTTGAATTTTAGATCGACTAATGCTTATAGAGAATTTGTTTACATTGGTGTAGCCACGCTAGGCTATATAGAGCACACTGAGGCACGTGCCCCAGCAACTTATGTTTGTGCCCTAGCATGCAAACTCTCTCCTAGTGGGCTAGTATAGGTCTTTATACAATACCCTGGTTGCTATGTGTGTTTTCATTGATTGTTGGCCATGATCTATTAGAGGACAGACACATGGACACGTCAGATCACGTCGGCTGACTTGCATTTAATTTTTCATGCCCCAAAATCCGGCAAGAATTTCGATAAAAACCTTTTAAATTTTTATTGTATAAAACAAATAGATTCCATTTTTTTGTTGTCTGTTCAGTTATAGATGCACAGAAGATTTAACAACGTGGTAAGAACATCAGTGACCCTCAACGTAACACTCGAGTGCGTCTCGTGGGCCACTTTTTTGTTCTTACCACGTTGTGACGTCATCTGTGCATCTTTTACTGAACAGACAACGGCAAAATGGAATCTATTTGTTAAATAGATGACGTCATGTCAAGTCAAGGGACGCCAAAATAATCTTACAAAATTTAACCAATATAATGTTACAAAGGGTTGTGAGGTATGAAAAAAATAATAAAATACAAAACAAAAAACAAATAAACGTTAAGTTACATCGTAGGATTATTTCACCTGGCGGGAAAAGCCAACAAACTTTCAAAACTATTCCACTTTTAGTTTGTTTTTCTTCTTCATATTTTATAAAACAAATAAAACATATCGCTCCTAGATACATTTGACGTGATTTGAACATGAAAGAAGTGTAATGCCTCGTGTCTCTACTCAACTTCTTTTGTGTTCAAATGACGTCAAACGTATTGGGGCAAGCACCTCTTTGAAGGTCCTTGATAAAGGGGCTTGCCGCGAAACGTTGAAATAAACCTATAATATATATATATATTTTTAATGAGTTTGGTTTGTGGATTTGTATATAGTACCGTGGTACCATAACTAAATTTTTATTAATATTTTAAATAATAATTCATGAAGAAAAAACAAAACTGAGAAATGAGTCCGAACCACCGATCTGTATATAACTGGACTGCGGGTGCTGCCCAAAAATGTGTGACCATTTTCAGATACAAAATGGCGGCATTTATAGGTCCTGCTAATGGTAGCGACCACCAACATGTATTTATTGCAACGTTGTTAATATTGTTTTCGATATTTATGTAAATGCAAAGCGATTTTTGTCACTTTGCATACATGGTTGGTCATTGTTACTCGGGCTGTGGTAGACGAGTCTAGGTTTCGGCTCCGTTATTATTATTTTTTTGTCTATGTTTCGAAATGGCAATCATTACGTCATCCCATCAGGCCTTGCGCGGCTGATGATGCGTGCTAAATGCTAATCTTCATGTTTTCTTTCTTCGCTTTCCTGAATCCTGATGTTTGATGAAGTTGTTTGAAGTCAAGTGTTCTTTCTTGGACGTGTTCAGTGTGTTCACAGACATAGCTATTGTTCAGTAATGTCGCTGGCAGGTATCTTGATCTTATATACGTTTACAATCGCTGATTAAACATGATCGTGCTGTGTTGATATTTAACACCAGAAGGGACTCGACATGTGAAGCTGTGTGGAAATACGTTAAATACAGGCAATCGTGTTTTGTGTATTGCGAATTGTGTTTTCTATTGGAGAATTAGATTGTGTTTTGACTATTTTTTGTGACCAATGATGTTTAGACTTTTATAGGTAATTTAAGCTGCGAGTTTGCAGTAGCCCGAGTGAACACCTGACCAGGCGTCTTGTTAATTGTGGAACCAAGACTGAAAAGGCGTACTAAATTATTTGACTGACCAAACAGGAATATTAGTAGAACATGATTTCAAGTTTGTGATAAACAAAATATCAGTTTATGTTTGTTGCTGTGAGCGGCCCGGAACATTTTCATGATAAGAGTCTTATTGTAGCTCTGAACTACAACATAATTACTAGACAATTATTGCTGCATGTAGGCTTGTATCTCCGAATTAAGACGTCCCAGGTGTACGGCACGAATAATCAGCAATAAAATAAACAATTAATATATGAAGTTCTACAAACATTTTGTTTTATAAAGTCGCCCGCTCTATAAAGAAGGGCAAGCGATGACTAGAACACGAGAAAATCGTAACTGAGAAGCGAGGCGCACCCGACTAGTTCTCCTTAGAGTGTCTTTATCAATTAACCTTTCCAAGTGTCGTTTATAACTCGATAAAGTTATCATTCTAGAAGACGAAAGGCTTCTGACTGACGGATTTTGACGGTCTTTCACTGTCCCCGTCTGGTAGTTTGTCGTCCGGCTTTCTTGTTTTAACGATGGGAAAATAGACGGACAATGGAAACCTCTCGTTTACTGGACTATAAAACACCTACGAGTAACGACGAGTTTCTTGTCTAAAATTTGCAATTTTAAATACCTGTGTCAACAGTCCGGTCCTTAGTTATCGGTCAGCGACCATTACCATTTGCAGAAGGACCTATAAATGCCGCCATTTTGAAACTGAAAATGGTCGCACTTTTCCAACCACTGACTTATACATAACTGGACTGCGGGTGCCCGATACATTTGTATTGCGAAAAATGTCCCCAATTCACCGGCGCCATCTTTGATTTTCTGACCTGCTGATTGGTTAATTTTAAACCTAACAGATGGCGTCCTGTCAGGGTCATCTGTGATTAGTTAATTTCGTGCTTTGACCCACCAAGATGGCGTCTTACCATGGGACATTTTTTGTCAGTTAACAGTCCAGTTATATATAGGTTAGTGTTCCCAACTCAAAAGTAATAGGAGCACGCAGTCCAGTTATACACAGGGTCAGTGGTCTGAATGGATCGTTTTCACTCACGTGATCAATGGCATAATGTTTGAATAAGAATAGAGTTAAATTCCCATAGGATAAAGATTGTGCACCAATATGGCCACCATTTCATTGTTTCCGTGCATGCACCAATAATTATATGGCCACCAAGAATAAATATATATGGTCTGAATAAGCCGTTTGCACGATGACGTAAAATAGCGTTGGGTGACTACAACTACCAGAATGCTTTGCCAGTGTGCTCCATTTATCAGCACTAGGATGCTTATTGGGTACAACATTGTCCTGGTTTGCATAAATTTTTCCTTCAATTTACCCAGCTACTGAAAATCGCTTGAATGTTTAATAATCAGAAAAAGGTAGCTCGGTCGCTTATATTGTATCTATTACAAAGTGACATAGTACCTGGGCTTTGCGTTCCGTTCCGGTCCAGTTTTGGCCCAAGCCACTCCTCCAACAAACGCCACTCCTCCAAGCAATGCTGTTACTCCAACAAGCAGCCAAATATTTTTTTTACTCCAATCGTGCATTCTATATAAAAATAAAACATGCATGTTAATTAAATCAATAATATATAGTTAATAGCGGAACTCCATTTAGCAGCTATACAGCTAACAGAATTCAGGGCATCTCAAGTCCCAGTTCAAAAAGACTCAAATCGTTTGGCAATGTGAAGATAAAGGACTGGAGCTAGGTCATGACATATTGAGTCCTATACTACAACAACTTAAGTGAAAGTTTGATAGCTTGTACTGGGGGGGGGGGGGGGTACTCTGGAAATTTTTGGGTAGGGGTGTGCCGCCGTGACCAGAAGGAAAATTGTTTTTGCCAGAACTGCAGGATATCGTTCGAAACATGCAATTCCGTAATATTAATATTTAATTAATACCATCGCCTAGCACTTTGGAAGAAATTATCTGTTGTTTCAAGGCCGAAGCTGAGAAGGCCATACTTTAAAAAAACAAATTGTGAAAATATTACAAAGACAAGATGTTTGCCACCTAACAAAAACATTGATGGGTGCAAAAGCATAATCTCTTGTCCCTAGCTTTCGTATCTGCTAAACTCATGGAGTTAATGCATGGTGACATTCAACCAGAGGACATACGCACGCTGAACGAAAGTCATCACACTGATCAAGATTGAATGTTCCGAATCTACAAGAGTGGCTGTAGAAATTATCGAAGTTTGTCTCAACCTTGAAATATTAAAAGTTACTCTGAACATTTAGTATAATTTCATAGTGGAAAAAAGGCTTTCCAGCTTTCTGATTGGTCCGCTCAGCGGTGAATCTGAGGTGATAGTCACCGCCTAGCGCGGTGACTATTGCATCACAAGAAATTGTTCTTCAAAAGTAGTTTTGGAAAAGAGACTGGTACTTATTCAACATTGCACTGACTTTACTCGTTTCAGTCTCCCCCTCGGAGTTGTCATTTTGAAGTATGAGATTTTAGAATTTGTTGGTCCATTGAACTGTTGATTATTTTTTTTCAAAATGGGGTCTATAGTTTTTGAGACAAACAAAAGAGCATAATACTGAAAACATTTATCACTGAGATGTTGTACATATCAAATATCGTGAAAACAAAACTTTATAAAGGTAAGGAAGTATATTTTCTATAGTTCTTCGTATTTTTTGTATGTTTTGGCTAGGTTTTGGTCGTAGCGATGTGGCGAAAACTTCGTCATGAGTGAAGAGCATAAGATTGAACATGAATTAAGTGCAAAAAAGCCATAACACAGGATCCAAAACACCAGAATAAAAGTCTTTTTAGCATATATTTGAATGTATGTACAAGTTCAATTCCAAAGTAGGATGTTGTTTACTCTTTTTTTGAAATTATTTACTGACAAAGACTGTGGCTTGCTAGCATCGTCTGTGAATAAACAGAATCACCACTGTTAAAATGAAAGCAGTTGTTTAAAACTTTTTGTTTCAACGTGATTTGTTTTTTATCAACCTCTGAAATTATACTAAAACAATTAGTCACCTCAGTCTCGGTGACTATCGGTGTATTTACCGATAGTCACCTCGACTTCGGTGACTAATTGTTAAATAGTACATACACCGTATTCATATAAAATGCCCGGTCATCTCTGTGAATACGGTGAATTCCTATTGGATGACTGCTTCATTACTGTCATATCTAAATATGACTCACCCTAATTATGCATGTTTAATTTATATATGATAGTCACATGACTATCGAGGTTGTTTAATGTAAAACAAGGAAGACACGAAAGTGGCGAAGAGGATAAAAACGAAGATAAAAACTCAATAAATAACAGGATCACGTAAGGATATTAGACAGAACAAATTAATAAACAGTAAGTAACGTCATAGTCTCATATCAATGACAGAACCATCAAGCGAAAGCTCCCAAGCAGCGAGCAGTTCCACAGCACAGACAGCACTTGTCCAGGTTCCTCGAAGTGGTTTACCACCGTTTCCACCTTTTGATCCGCTAACTGATCCAACAAGTACCGGTCTCAGATGGAGAAAATGGCTTCGAAGGTTTGAAAACCTTTTGATCAGTCAGGCGCGGCGTGGCCCACCGGGACACCGGGACGTTTCCCGGTGGGCCCCAACGAGGCAACGATTGTGGGGCCCCTAAGCGCCAAGACATGTAGTAGTAAACTAGTAATTATTTGGTGAATTTGGTGATCTTGGGTCTAAATAAATAAATGATTTGTACGCACAAAGGAGTATAGGTCTTTCAAAGTTCAAACGCAGCATAAGATAGAATCGTTAGAATATATGTCAGTGAAGCACTTCACGAGTAATTTAATCATGAAGTTTTGAAATTTGAAACTGTGAAACATGACATATTGACATGATAACAAGTGGGCGATTACACTGATTCGGACTCGGCGCAGAGTCGCTGTCATGGCAGACAAAAGAGCACACAGTAGTGATAATGGTTTCCCCAAGAAAAAACATAAAAGTGGATCACAAAAGCGACGAGAACAAGATAACAAACTGCTTTTAGAAAGCGCCAAGAATGTAAAACCGCTGACATCGTTCTTCAAATCAAGACCAGCAAGTGCAACAACATCCTTGACAGGTAAGTTATAATTATAATATATAAATCGCGCCCTGGGCTTGCTTTGCCCTACCGTTTCGCTGCTTATGTAGTTATGTTGTATTGTCCGAGAGGGTCAGAGGGATTATACGCGGCTGCCGGCCTGGATAAAAAACATGATTAGACACGGCTTATAACGTAAGACGCGAACTGAGTAATTGCAGCCCAGTCGGCAATCGGCATCTACGCGGGCTGTTTCGCGTGAATCCACTGAATCGCGTTAGTATATAGACTATAGTTGTAATGTTGTATAGCCAGTATAGGCCGCGTCCTAAGTAACCCGCGTCTCACTAGAGAGCTTAAGCAAGTGGCGTTTTCGACAACCAGAGGTTAACGCTTACGCTTCCGTATAAACGGTTTTTGATAATTTACGGCTTTTTCCGCACAAACATATGACATACTAGTACTACATTTTATCCGAACATGATGTCAAATCTCAAATGAAGGACGACAGGGTGTTAATAAGTTATTGGCCGGCGATTTATTTCACTTTGTAGTTTGTAGGCTCGATTAAATATTGAGATTGCTGTAGAATCCCAGATTTTCGCACATAAATCAATAGAATAAATAAATCATAATTGATAATATTCTTTTAAAGTCACATCTACGTTCATATTTGACATTATTGTTAATATTGTAGAAACCCAATCTCCGCCAGTCATACCTAACGATTTAACTGAAACATCAGACATCCCAACAACTTCAAATGATGCAATTCACGAAAAGACTGGTTCTGCCGAGCAGACTGAGTCTGATTGTTCTGGTTCCACTGAGGAGATTCATGGTTCCAATATAACGGAGGAAATAATTCCACTATTGCAGGCCAGTGAAGAAAACGTCAGGCCCGTTGACGTTGGAGAAATGTTTAAAAAGCCCGTGTTCCGGCAACTTGAACAATTTTTTCAGCTTTCATCCCAAGGTTCCTACTGGAAGAGTTCCTTTTGATGTCCAACGAGCATTTAGCAGAACCACAACAACTGGCGCAACGTTACCCAGGGATTGGCTAACGTTTGACAGCGATGCAAGAAAATTACACTGCAGTCTTTGCTTGGCTTACTCAAATTCTTCCGCAAGTGTGTTTATAGATGGTCTTGTCGATTTCAAGCATGTCCATCAAAGAATAGAAGAGCACGAATGTTCGAAAACCCATTCGACCTCAGTTGAGGCATTTTTGATTCGCAAATCATCCGGAAACATTGTCTATATGGTAGATAATTTTGCGCTCGACATTAGAAAAAGAGAAGTTGAACAAAGAAGGGCCGTGGTTCAAAAGCTTGTACGCATCATTATTTTCTTAGGAAAGCAAGGACTTGCTTTTCGTGGATACAGGCATGAAGCTGCCCATGCACTCACAGATGACAACGTTTAACCGCGGGAACTTCCTCGAGCTTGTTAAACTTGTTGCGGAATCTGATGATCGCCTGAAGGAGCACATTGACAGCGTTGTAGAAGCAAGCAAGAAAACACTTTTAAAACGCCAAAAAGATGGAAAGGGGAATGGCAACTATGGCCGTGGGTCCTTGGTAACCTTTCTCAGTCATGACATAATAACCAGAATCATTCAAATCATTCGTGACTTCATCCAACAGTCGATTGCCGAAGAAGTGAAATCAGCAGGGATGTTTTCAGTTGAGATGGATACATGCCAAGACGTAACAACGCAAGATCAATGCTCCATCGTATTGCGTTATGTACATGACGGGCATGTCTTGGAGCGGCTCCTATCTCTCGTCAAATCAACGTCTGGCACTGGAGCTTCTTTATTTTCCCTTCTCAAGAACACTTTGGAGAAATACGGCTTAGACATCGCAAACTGCGTTGGAGATTCTTTTGATGGGGCACCAAACATGAGCGGTATTTACAACGGCGTAGCGGCCAAAATTGCGAGTGTTGCCAGCCTACATGTTCACACATGGTGCTACAGTCATTCGCTAAATCTAGTGCTTACTGATGCAGCCTCTTCAACCACTGCTGCAACAACACTCTTTGGAGTTGTACAAAAGGCTTCAACGTTTTTCAGAAGTGCTTATAAGAGGATGGGCGTTTGGGATCAAACACTGAAAGAAAGAGGAATACATGCCAGAAGATTGGTATCGATAGTAGAGACCAGATGGCTTTCCAAGTCAGCTGCACTAGTGAAGATATTTGGATCCTACTTGGCAACCGATTCAACCAAACCAGGTTTGTTTGCAGAATTGATCCTTGCACTTGATGCAATAGCAGACGAGCCTACATTCCAAGAATCCGCCAGAAGCGACGCCAAAGTTATAATGGATCAGTTCATGAAGTTTGAGACGATCCTGACGGCATTCGTTTTCTTGTGAATATACAAGATCATTACACCACTATCCCTGTATCTCCAGACTAAAGGTTTGGATATGCTACAAGCTTGGCGAATGGTGGAAACAGTAAACAAGGAAATCACCGCAATTTCCAGAGATTTCCAGAGCGTTTATCAGAAAGCCAAGGAATTTTGTGCTTCAGTTAATGTCCTATTGGATGAAAACGACCTAGAGATTGATGCTGTTCTGCCAAAGAAACGAGCACGCAAGAAGAAAAAAATGCCTGGCGAGCAATGTCAAGACGAAGCAGTTTTGGATGAAGTAGATTCCTACAGAATCAACACCTTCAACGCAATAATGGATCGCGTGGTTCAAAACCTGAAGGCAAGATTTCTCGATCATGAAAAGTGCTACAAAGATTTCGCTTGCTTTGATCCCAGAAGATTCAGTGAGCTGAAACAGTCAGGCATTCCTCCGTCCACTACAAGCAAAGTTTGTGAACTTCTTGGAGACAGGATTAACAGAGAACTTCTGCTTACGCAACTTGAAAGTTTTATGGATTCCTACCCAAGGCTTGTCATGTCTCTTCCAGAAGAATTCGAGATCGTTGGCAATGCGCAAGAAGAATTCGAAGATGGCGGTAGTCGAGAAGGAAACGAAGTCTCGACGTGCAAGGAAAACGGAAAGACCTGCAAGTCATGTTACACGTGTGCATACAAAGTTTTACACAAGTATAGCCTGAATAGCACAGCCTACTCAGAGGTATACACCGTGTATCATTTCCTACTGACATTGGCCATCACACAAGTCGAATGTGAAAGATTGTGTGTCTTGTATTGAGGCAAAGTTAATAAATAAATAAATAAATAAATAAATAAATAAATAAATAAATAAATAAATAAATAAAACTGAAGCTGATCAAGACAAGGCTGCGATCTTCCCTGAACCAAGAAAATTTGGACAGCTTGATGTTAATGAGCGTGGAGGGCGATATTTTGAGTAAAGTATCGCTAGATAAAATTGTTGATAAATTAGCATCAACATCAAAAGAGATTATTGATTATCTAATTGACTAATTCGACTGACTAACAGTACTATCGAGTGATTCGAGTCTATCGACTAACGTTTTCTTAAAAACATACACGCGGTAACTTGGAAAATAAGTTGGACCACTATAATCACATTTCAATGTTCATAAAAAAGAATATAAGATGTTTGCATAATTATGTTATATGAACTTGTAGTCTCTCTGTCCGGTAGCATGCCCCCCCCCGAAAATGGGCCCTTAGAATGTTATCTCCCGGCCCCTATTTTGGAGCCACGCCGCGCCTGTGATCAGTCTTCGTGAATTCGATCCCGTGGTGAAAAGAGGTCTCTTATTGACTTATGTTGGCGAAGCAACCAATGATATTTTTGACATCTTGCCTAACAACGGAAATGATTATGCAACAGCTGTAGCTTAACCCAGCTCGAAACAAAGACATGGAAATCTACGATTTTCGTCAAATCGTCCAAACATATATCAGGAGACTCTTCACAAATTCCACCGACGTTTGAAAGAAAAAGCCAGTACGTGCGAGTTCAACAACGAAGAAGTAATTCACAAAACATCCGACAGTCGCCTTCGTCGCAAAGCATTGCGTGAAGAAATGAATCTTGAAGCCCTATTAAATACGGTCTTGCTTTGGAAAAGTCAGACCTTCACAACAAGTTGCTTGAAGAAGGTCAACGAAGTTCGAATTCTCGCCAAACAAACTTCGTTCGAGACAAGGCGGCACAAAGAAAAACAGCCAACGGTTCACGAGGGAAATCGACAGCCCAAAGATGTCGAAATTGCGGTGGCTCCTACCCTCACCCAACCTCGTACCCAGGGTTTTTCACTCTAGGGAGAGAAAAGACCCTGGTATAGGAGCTGCTGACGCCACCACCCAGATTCTGGGTGGTGACAATTATTTTTTTCTGAGAGGGGAGGCAAAGTAATATTGTGTTCGGAGTCGGCTATAGCATCAGCGTCATGATTTTCCTACTTTTATTATAAATATTATCACTCGCGATTTTTCCATTGAATGTAAAAACATAATATCAGTCTTGAGCAATGTCATTAAAAGTAAAGCTGTACCAGAAAGTCCAAGAAAAATCTACGCAACTCAAAATATAAACACAAATTGCTGTCGCTTGTGTCGTTCTGTTTGTGATGTGCGACACTCAAAAAAATGTATTCAAAATAAAGAACAATATCTTATCGACCGCGGAAGATATATATTGTGCTTCAATTCCCAATGTCGACTCACTTCCACGTTTGGTCTGCAGAGCTTGTGAAAGGCGACTTTACAGTTTCGAGACATTCAAGTATGTTATTTCTGAAAGCCAAGCCACTTTTACTAGAGTTAAAAGATGCAGTACTTTAAAAAACGGCATTTAGAAAAGATAGAAATGGCCGGACCTTTATTTACTTCAACCGAAAACCAACATGACAAAAAGGTACGTAAAAAAATGGGCTGTTGTTCTTTCATATGTTTCGTTTTCATATGTTTTTGCGACCGATTTTGACAAAAGTAAAACCCTCTATCCTTCCCCGACAATAACCGACAGAAACTCATCAAAAATGAAAAACTCCTGAAACTCGGCACAATATAAACTATCTGTTTATTAGTTAATTCATGTTTCCAACTCCAAATTTCTCTATCCCCTTCTTGAATCGCAGATATCATTAAAATTATACAAAACAGCAGTTGGTTTTATTGTGTAATTTATATCTTGGCATTTGAGGCTTAGAATTTTGTAAGAAATGTTATTGAAACGACACGTACAAACGTTTAAAACAGAACTGAAAAACTCTTCTGCATATACTTCTTCGACAAAACTTAACTTCATTATAAACTACAATCAGTGACAAAATAACGTGGGACACTGTTAAAAATCGCATATTTTATACTTAACGATGAATAATCGCTATTGCTGACTGAAAGGTCATATATAAGGTTAGGCCAAACATTGCATGGAGTGAACTAAAAAAATGGCAGATAACTTAAGTTTTTAATACAATATCCATTGGCGTTATACTGGTTTTAAATTGAAAACAATGCTCTATACTTGGTACCAAATGAAGATGCCAGACTTCGAACTGTTTGATCGACCTGCCACTGCTATTGTAAAAAATAAAGTGCGAAAACTAACCTGCTTTAAAATTCCAAAGCGATAAATCGAAGATAGAATTTTCAGCTAGCCAAGACAATGTTTTAGGCATGAAATCTCCAATATAAGTAATCTTCAATAGTAAGTGTTTGCAATGATAATCGACAACCAGGAAGAAACATTTCAGTCTTATTAATAACAACTAGATTAGCCGGCGTAGACGACAGAACTCACCAAAATAACAAAAAGAACATCCCCTCCCGTATTAAATGTTTTGCTCGGTGCAACGTCAGCAAATCGTCAGCAGCTCCTACCAGGGTCTTTTCTCCAGCGGGCGCGGAGAAAAACCCTGGGTACGAGGTTGACCCTCACCTTGGTGAAAAATCCTCTTGCTCAGCTGCAGGGAAAAAGTGTTATAATTGTGGAAAGTTGTGCGAGAAATCACCGAACAGAACAACGAATACCTTTGCGATACGGACGACGAATATACATACACAATCATCGCCTCGAAGAAACAACCAGAAGTGACAATCAAAATCGCAGACGTGCCTGTCAGAGTTATTTTAGATACTGGATCATCAGTAAACATCCTTAATCACGCGACGTTCAAGAAAATTCAACAGAAAAATCCAGCTGTACAACTACGCTCGACAACAACGAAAGTATTTGCATACGGAGCTAACCATCCACTTCATCTTATTGGCCAATTTACAGCAGAAATCAGATCGAATTTTAAAACAACAATAAGTACATTTCTGGTCACCGAAGACAACAATATCTGTTTACTCAGCTATAAGTCTTCCACAGCTCTTGGACTACTTGACACCAAGATCAACTCGATTTCAATCCACCATCCAAATCAGAGAATTGCTCAGACCCTGCTCAAGCGCCAACAAGTATTTCAAGGAATGGGAAATCTCAAGAATCATGAAGTGAAGTTAGAAATCGACCCAGATGTCCAGCCTGTCGTCGAATGCCTCACAGAATGCGAAAGAAAGTAAATGCAAAACTCCAAGAAATGAAAGAGCAAGGCATCGTTAAAAAAGTGAAGGGAACAACACCATGGTTAACGCCCCTTATACCAATACCGAAAAAGGGAGGGGACCTTCGTATTGTTCTCGACATGAGAGTACCCAACCAAACACTCAAACGACGCAGAATCCAGTTTCCAACGGTAGATGAAATCCTACACAAAATGGAAGGTGCAACAATCTTCACGGAAGTAGATCTTTCACACGGTTACTTGCAAATTTCATTGGCAGAAGAATCGCGTCACATAACAGCATTTCAAACACCCGATGATGGCCTCTATCATGGTTTAAACGCCTCATCATGGGAGCTT
Organism: Paragorgia papillata; assembly: GCA_035771165.1. Classification (NCBI taxonomy): domain Eukaryota; kingdom Metazoa; phylum Cnidaria; class Anthozoa; order Scleralcyonacea; family Coralliidae; genus Paragorgia; species Paragorgia papillata. The sequence goes on from JAWNZC010000408.1 coordinate 3,242,285, forward strand.
GCCCTTCAGGAGAGTATTTTCACGAAATTATACATGATCTGATAAAGCACATCCCGAATTGCCAGAATATATCGGATAATATATGGCTATGGTCAAAGGACATAAACGAACATGCCAAACAGCTTGATCAGCTCCTTCAGATCCTCGAGGAAAGTGGTCTCACATTAAAGCTACCCAAGTGCTCATTCGCAGTCCCAGAGATCAATGTATTTGGTCACATTGTTTCAAGCCGAGGTATACAACCAGACAAGAAGAAAATAGAAGCAGTAGCTAACGCACACGCCCCCAAGACATCAGGCGAAGTTAGATCGTTCCTTGGTCTCGTAAATTACTGTTCACGATACATCAAGGACTACAGCACAATCACATACCCTCTACGCCAACTTTTGAAAGAGAAAACCAAGTTCTACTGGGGTAAAGAGCAAGAAAGCAGTTTGCAAGTTAAGACAAGCTATTACCAGTGCACCAATCTTGGCTCACTATAAGTTGTAAGCGCCAACCCGTTTAGTGGTAGATGCATCTCCATGGGCCCTTGGAGCAGTACTCCTACAACGACAACGAGATACAACATACCGTCCCATAGCCTATGGAAGTCGTTCCCTAACAGAGATGGAGATGAAATATTTTCAAATCGAGAAAGAAGCGTTGGCAATCGTATTCGGCTGTGAACACTTCCATTTGTACCTGTATGGCCGACCATTTGAATTGGAAACCGACCATTGCCCACTGGAACACATATTCAAGCCAAAGACATCAGGGAAACCAGCACCGACTAGAGTTGAAAGATGGTTGCTCAGATTACAAGAGTACGACTTCACAGTTGTATACAGACCAGGTCCGCAAAACCTAGCAGACGCGCTCTCGAGATTACCTACCGCAGCACCAAGAAGTAACATGGAAACATGCGCCGATCGTTATGTTCACTACCTCGCAGAGCAATTAACAATGCATCATGAACAATCAAAGATACAAGTTACCACGACAGTACAAGCAAATAGCACAAGAACTGTGTATAGTGGACAACATCGTATTGCGTGACAATCGCATCGTCATGCCACTGAAGCTAAGAAAGAAAGCTATCCTACTGGCCCATGAAGACCATGCAGGAATGACAAAATGCAAACAAAGAATCCGCTCAAAGTTATGGTGGCCAAACATGGACAAGGACATCGAACGGCACATCAGATCCTGTCATCCATGCCAAGTCGTAGGTAAACCAGACCCACCTGAGCCCGTACAACCCACCAAGCTTCCTGACGAACGATGGAGTCAACTGGCTATTGACATATGTGGTCCTTTTCCAACGGGAGAGTATGTAGCAGTCCTGATTGACTACTATTCCAGATGGCCAGAAGTAAAGATACTCAGAACCATTCTGCATTGCCTAAACACCGTCTTTGCAACACACGGATATCCCAAGCAAATAAAAGCAGACAACGCCTCCTACTTCACCTCACGCGAATTCAAAGAAACCTTAACATCCTGGAGTATCGACCTACGTACCGTCACTCCATATTGGCCACAAGCCAATGGCCAAGTCGAAAGATTCAACCAAGTCTTAATCAAACACGTCTTGACATCCAACACAACTGGCAAAGATTGGCGAAAAACTCTACCTACCCTGCTACGAAACTACCGAATAACACCACATCAGAGTACTGGTGAAACTCCTGCTATGATGTTGATGCAGCGCGAGCTACGAACCAAACTACCCAGCATCCGCACACAAAGACGAATCCCAAGATGACACCAAAGCACGCGAAACAGATACTAAAGCAAAGAAACAAGCCAAAGAATACGCAGACTCCAAACGAAAAGCGAAGGTCAAAGATTTCAAAATGGGAGACCTAGTCCTACTACAACAGCACCACCACCAGAACAAGTATTCAACTACGTTTCAACCCGATCCATTCAAGTTCATACAAATCAACGGTTCTCAGCTTCTTATACAAGACAACCATGGAAAAACGTATCGGCGAAATTCAGTACATGCGAAGAAGTTCAACCAAAAAACTGGTTGAAGAAAGGGAGGAAGCTGAAATAGATGACACTGTAACGCCAACAGAAGAAATGACACAAGCTGATTCATCCCAACAACACCCAGGTCATATCGATCAATAATCAGTACCACCCACAGAAACAGAGAGACAGCCCAGCAACCAACCTAGAGATCAAGCAGACAGCGAGCGCCCACAAGCAAACAAAAAACCAACAAGAAACACTAAACCGCCAAAACGCTTTGGATACTAGTATGCATATTAATACACCTATATACAATTAGACAATTCAATACGTTAAGTAGATATAGAGTGATAACTTGATCTATACGGACATGAACGAACAGTTTGTTGATATTACATTTAAGTTAAAGAAAAAAAAAGAAACAGTCTAAACAAGGGAGGATTGTCATATCTAAATATGACTCACCCTAATTATGCATGTTTAATTTATATATGATAGTCACATGACTATCGAGGTTGTTGTTTAATGTAAAACAAGGAAGACACGAAAATTACACAGAAAATACAATGTGTTCATGCAGCTACCGTGAAAGTACACAAACTGAACACATAGGAATTAAAAAGTTTAGCTGCATTCAGTCCAGAACGTTAAAGTCCCTCTATGGCCTGTGGGATCTTTACATATTTAAATAACTTAGGTTAAAAGAAAATGTTTCCCGAAATTTTTTTTCCAAAATAGTAAATCCCCGCCTATTAACAGCGCTCCAAAGTTGGTATCTCTATAACTGTGACCGTGCATTAGGGACCTGGTGCGAGTTTACTGTGTGACGTCACGGTCGGAATTGCGTCTCTTAAACCTTTATTAAAGCAGTGAAAACTTCAGATATATTGATCAATATGTTCCAAGATGGTTCGTCTGACTCAGACTCGGCGGAAAAAAATTTGGTGTTCCGACTGTGACGTAGACCTATCAATTAGAGCCCAGGCCAACTTTCACGATTTGGGCTGATTTGGCCAACTGATCGGAGCGCTGTTAATGGGCGGGGATTTAATATTTTTATGTAAAGATCCCACAGACCATAGAGGCACTTTAATTCTAGAAGCTAGCTATGGTTTGATGAAGTAAATTATTTTATTGTAAAACAACGCCAACTTTGCATTTATTTTTCGATACACTTGCATGAATAATATGACATTGTTTGTACTGCTCCTAGCCTGCGAGCCGGCTCTAGCCCGCTCCATGTAATCGTTTCGTAAACTCATCCCGGTTATAACCGGGCTAGCCCAGTCCATGTAATCGCCCCCTGAGATAACCAATTCAATTGGTTGTTTAAACAGTCAGTTTAATTCACGGTGAAGAACTTTAATTTGGGGGATGAATTCTTAATGTACCAGCAAACGCCAAGATGGCTAGCACGGTAAGCCGGGATGATTTCAGGCCGAAATTCGCAATTGTCAAGTAAATAAGGGCAAAGCTACGTTAGTTTTACTTCAGTTTTATATATATATATATATATATATATATATATATATATATATATATTCATATAATTAGTCTATTATTTATTTTGTAAGCCCATCCTTAATAAAAAGATTGTTATAACTCCACGAAATCGTCTTCGCGAAGACTAATTAATTTATTAAATCTTCGCTATGATCACGAAACACACAAACAACGTTTTGATGTTCTATTTCAGTTCCTTTCAGCACTATTTATTCACACAGTCAAGCAAACGAACGCGTATCGAAGCGAGTTAAACAGTTTTTCAGCCCAGTTTGCCGGGATGAAAACGATTACATGGACATTTTCATCCTTTTCTAGCCCGCGGTTGCGACAACCGGGATCCCGGCAAACCGGGCTAGCCCGCTTGCCATGTAATCGAAATGTTAAAACAACATGCGTTTGATATATAAAGCGGGCTAGCCCGGTCCATGTAATCGCCCCCTCAGATGCAGACCATGCAATTTTAAAGGTCGAAGCAACCAAATATTTTGGTTAAAGTCACCGTTAAATTAGTGAGAAAGTAATGGGTCAAAAATGCATCGAGACAACCAATTAAAAATGGTTGTTTCAACAAGTCAGTGTTTGGGTCCGAACTAAGCCAATTGGACTTTCCAAGCATACGTTTCTTATCATGTACTGTGCGAGTAGACACTATAGGCAACAAAAATTAAGTTTGTATAATTTGCAAGAACTCGTAATCAATGGAGTGTTGTCAGATTGTTACGATATAATATGTGGCGTAACCCAGGGATCTATACTATAGGTCCATCACTATTTATTACTCGGGCTATCTGTAGCCAAGTCTAGGTTTCGGTGGGCCGGTGGCATTTCTGTATTTTTATTTTTCTGGTCGACAAATTGCAATTATTGCATCATCCCGATAGGCTTTTCGAAACCACACGGCGTGCTCGTTGGCTCATCTTCATTGCGCCGCCATCTTCTCTGGTTTGAAGCTTTTAGAAGATCACAAGTGACTTGCTGACATTACATGAAGTACTCAACTCAATGTAAACCGTTAGGAACAACATGGCAGAAAACCAAGCGATTCGGCGAGGACATCTCCTCGGATTTCTTCTATTTCTCCATGAAAATGTTTTGTTTTGGGTACAAGTAATGAATGGGAACCAAGAAAAGCTTACAATCTTGAATAAGGTATTAGTATTTTTTTTGTAAATTTAGATGTAAACATTAGTTTCGTACATGCGCAGAACGGACTGTACATCACCTTTAAGAAAATGTGAATGACAATATTTATTATTATTCGATTTATTTTTATCTTCCTTTTAATTGGTTGAGGGACCGCTACGTCACTAGCCTGCATTGCAGGCGTTTCGGTAGTGGGAGGGGCGAGGCGAGCTGAGGAAACGCCTGCCGCCACGCTATTCAGAAAAAAAATATGCGTTCGTCCACGAACGCAGCGCAGCGATCTCATTGGCTAATGTTGACAAATTATCTTCCGGTAAGCTGTGGAGTGACTGATTTAGCTTGTTGTCTGCCAACTCCGAAGATAATGAACGATGAACGCTCCTCTATAAAGTTTTATTCCTAATTTTAGTCGCGCTTGTCGCTTGGTAGTTTGTTTTAAAACAGAAATACTCCATTCGCAAGGTAAATATGTTTCATACGTAGCACTATTGTGCCGTGTTGTGGTTTGCCGTCGCCAAAGTCTAGCCACGAACCTTGGCAGCGAACGCGGTTTACAGACATGAATTTCGAATCAAGAACGATTTTATAGATTTTTATCTAATAGTTTCGATTGGTAATATGTTGTGACTCAATCAAAATTACGTAAAGTGTTAGGAGTGCTCTTAAATGTGGTTCCTTGCTTACCGTGTTATTACTAATTCTGTCATATTCCGTGTGGTTATATATATTTCCCTCGGCTGCATTCTGTTCAACGAGTTTTGTTGTCGCAAACCCGTTCTAATTAGGTCTAAATTCTAGATCACACAAGATCACACAGATGTCAGCAAACATTACGACATTCTCTGAATAATTCTGTAAAGAGTTTCGCTATCTATATTCTATACAAGTATTCTATACTCGCAAGTCGCAAGTTGCAACATGAAATCAGTTGACAGGTGGTAAACATTTTTCATATGATATTTCTCGTACGTGATTGGTTCATGTCATAATTGAGAAAAGGGGGTGGAGTTTTTTTTTATTAGCATGGCGGCAGGCGTTTCCTCCCCTCCGCCTCGCCCTCTCCCGTTTTTTCGCCCCCACCCCCTAGCTACTGAAACGCCTACTACTACGTCACCTGCAAATAACTGCCTACAAATAACAGTCTGCGCATGCGCATTAGTCGGAGATGTTGTTTTGCAGCAAATAATATTTTGCTCATGCGCGTTACACTCAATTTCGGCAAACGTAAATCGCTCGTTCAGCCAAGCTGGAAAGAAATTAATGGACATAATTACAGGTAAACAATGTCAAATAAAAAATAAATCGAATAATAAAACAATTATTGAACTCGGTTTTCACAAAATATCGTTAAATCACGATATTTTGCTCAACCTCGTCCAATAATTGTTAAATATTGCTAGGCTCGCGCGACGCGCGGTTGAAATGAAAGCTGTAAAATTTACTAATTTATATTAGGACAAAGAACAACAGATATTTTTCTCAACATTTTTGTCTTAAATATAATCACAACAACATAAGTCATAAAACAATCTCAAAAACAAATTTGGAATCACATTTCAGCGAGTATAATATTTGCAGAGACGTCATAGATTCGATAGTCACTTTCTTATTTGGAAACTGGTGTTGTTTACGATTTGTTGCGATTACGTACGATTGTTCTGAAATTGACACATCGACTGCCACAGCTTTCACAGCCTTCTTGTATTATAAACGTCGCTGTGAACCATTTCCCGCCATATCATCTTTCATCACCTAGCCACAACTCTGCATGGTTACACGATGGAAAACTCTCCGTCTAGCACCGCTTTCAGTCGATCGAAACATATGACGCGATTCGTTCAGCTATACGTACGGCACTATAAATCCCAAAAGAATTCCTTGAAATATTAGGGCCTCCCAAATCCAGTAGGCAAATTCACGAAAAGATCCTTTCTCTCTCTGCCGACGTATTTTATAGCATGCTCTTGATGTTTATTCAACCTTTTAATGCTAAAAACTTGCGCACTCTCGATACTTTCTCGCACAAATCCCGCGCGTTAGTTCCCTGTTTTTAAGAGGTAAATTGTGATTGGATAAAAAGATATTACGTCACGGAAATCAAATCTCGGCTCGGGTTCGCAGACTGTAGTTTCCGCGGGAGGCAACGAGGGCGGGAAAATACGTCTGGGTTCGCAGGCTATGTAAACCACGGCTCGCTGGAAGAGAATTTGTAAAAAATAGACACGCACAGGCGTGCATGTATCTACTGCATTTAATGCCTATAGCTACTATGGTAAAAACAATGACGCAACTGTGTACTTGTAACAACCTTGTATTCATAGCTGAACAAGTTAAGATTCTTGACAAAATTGATGGAATTGTATCTAGTTGTAACAACCTTGTATTCAGATCTAGAGCTGAACAAGATGTTTGATAAAATTGTCTACTGTATGCTCACAGGCCATGCTGTGTTTTAACTTTGATAAAGAACTCAGTCAACTCAGATTCTCAGAGTAAAACCAGCAAGGCACGGAAGGCTAAGTGCTAACAACTTTACTCTATCTGGCATGAGTCCAAGCCCAGACAGGTGCATGGTCACCCATTCAAATACTAACTCAATCCAAATGGGCTTTACTCCGGTCCTCAGTGGTGAGAGGCAGTGCACTAATAGCTTGACTATTAAAGCTATGGTACTAAAAGCTATAGTCATAAAGTATGGTAGTAAAGCTTTAAGTAGCTCAATCAAATTAACATAACTATGTAACAACTCACAAAATTTGACTTAATTGACTAATTTAAGACATTATTTAAATATTTTCGTTACAACAATTTATCGAACAATAATGCAATCTACTTAGAAGGTAAAGAAAATCGCTTGAGATAACAAGCATCTCGACTATTACTGCTGTAAAATTTAATAGTGAATGAAAAAGATGTCCAGCAAATTATGTCATGAAAATTATAAGAGCAACCATACATTAATTGTTCTTCAAGACATATGCATACATGCATGCAGAAAAAGGTACAATAAATGTTTGCACATTCATAACACAGATTTTGCATGACATTGACAGCTGCAGGATACAATTTTACTCCATTAATACTGTATATAGACTTGCCAGTTATTGACATTTGACTATTTGTCATCTACATCGACAATATGTTATTTAATAGCATATTTCGCTCGTGGACTACCATAGGTTTTGGGCATTGTTGCTTGACCATGAAGCTAACTTTGTTTTCTTAGAAGAAGGTCATCCATTTCTACCGTCGGTTGCATCTAAGGATGGACACCACCAATGAAAAACATGATCTACGCTGACGTCAAACTTCTATGTTTATGCGCGGAACTTCTTTGATTTTACATTTTCGAACTGTCTCTGAGCCCAACGGTTGTTTCGCTCATTTGTTTCACTCGTCAGTCGACCGGCCCGGCCGTGATAAATTCATTGCCCAAGTTTGGCGTTCGAACAAGCAAACATGTCACATGCGCAGCATAAACATAGAAGTTTGACGTCAGTGTAGAACATGCTTTTCATTGGTGGTGTCCATCCATAGATGCAACCGATGGTTTTCGGCAACGCACAATCTTGTCAGTTTACGAAGCTCGACCAGACATGTTGGCCATATAATAATCATTGTCAAATACCTCGCTCCATGCGCCCATGCTGTCAACAATGACTTATGAAATACTTGGTGTACAGTAGTTATTTTGGCTTCGGTTAGGCTTCGGTGGTCTGTCGTGAGTCAATCGTTTTATTCTATGTTTTAATTGGCTCCGAAGGCATTCTTTTGTTAACTTACATTCTAAAACTCATTAATAATTCATGAGGAAAACACAAAGAAAATCCATGTTTAATGAGTGTCTGTATATGTGATACAGATTCCTCTTGATTTACATAAACCTTAGCTTTGATTTTCTCGACTTGGACAACGTTTTTTTAGAAAAATTACTACGCCAATGAACTAACCATATCGGATCGTTTTAGAAGTCATTTACAGAATTCGTGTCCGTTCTGTATCGGGATACAGGCACTCGGCTTCGCTTCGTGTCTGTATACCCCGATACAGAACGGCCACTCATTCTGTAAATAGTACTTACATTACCTTACACGGAAGACAGCAATGTATCTACTCGCGCATGCGCAGTAGATACAAAAATGAAAGTGATATACCGTGTTTAAACAAAGTTTAAGAAGAAGAAGAAGAAGATGCAAAGAAACCTGGTATCTACTCTCAAAAATCGATGAAAATACATAGCAATCGATAGTCATCGATTGGAAAATCGATAGTCATCGATTGGAAAATCAATAGTCATCGATTGGCAAACTGACGGATTTTTGTGCGGACTATCGATTGGTCATCTATTGGCAAATACCTATCGATCGATATCAATTGGATAATTGATATTGATATGATTGATATAATGATATCGATTAATCGATTGGCTTTCCGATCATCCATTGTCATCAATTGCATAGTCCGGGATGCATAGCATGCCTATTTTTTGTATCGTAACTGGTACATGTAGATTATTATTTGCTTAGTCTAGATAATAAATATTGTAGGATTACCTACCTATTCGAGGGTACATTGGGGATCATGGGAGGAAGTATAGGCCAATCTCTAATCTGTGGTAGGCGTCGTCTCATTTGACTTCTAAAGCAATTTAAAATGAAACAGTTAGTTCACCTTACAACTAAGCTTTGGATCTAACTCAGACAATTATTTACCAAAGTGACATTATTTACTAAAAAAGATCTTCTGTAGTACCCACAGTCGGAAGTCAGACAGAGAGATAGTCGATCTAGTGTCGAATCTGCACCACTGTGAAAAATGCACCGCAGTTTAGACCCGTTTACACGATGCCGGTACAATTTGAAAACGGAACAAAATCATGCCAGTGTGTAAATACAGGCCAAAATGTCTTGCGTTTACACGGTGCCGGTATAATATAATGACGGATTAGCATGTGACTATTCTCTTCCAATGAGAATTGAGAAGACTTTTTGAATACTGCTGACCCGAATACTGTGGTCGTATATATCGTGATTACCGTCATCAAACTGTTACGGCACGGGCGTTTACACGATACCGGTTAGTGTTGCGTTTTCATTTCATGCCGTCAAGGAACCCGTCTTCATTTTGTGCCGTTTTCATGTAATTTTTGTGCCGGTATCGTGTAAACGCAAGGCCTAAACGGCATGATTTTGTTCCGTTCTCAAATTGTACCGGCATCGTGTAAACGAGGTCTTAGTAGATTTCATCAGATTGGATCTTCATACTACTTATAAAAGATAAAACATTTTACACCAATAATTCGCCCTGGCTCATCACTGAGCTCGAAAATCTTATCCAATGTCGACAACCGACATTTCACGACAACCATAGTTAGTGGAGGGGGGTGGTTTGGAAGCTCCATATTGTCTTTCAGGATTATGCAATGGTCATGTTATTGTGTACATGTTCATGTTGGAGGAAGGCAATTGGTTGAAGAAAGGAAATTCCAGTATGGACACGTGACGACGAAGGATCACTACACAAGGAACAAAGGACGTACAACACGTGGGTTTAATTAGTGTAGCCCTTCGTCGTCAAACGTTGCTATTGGATGACTGCTTCATTATACAGAAAATACAATACGTTCAGTGATCGTGAAATTAGACAAATTGAACAAAACCATAGAACAATGACTTTTGCCGAGTTTCCAAACCACCCCCCTCCACTAACTATGCGACAACACACCAATCGATCTATATCGCATTTATCTACAGTATCTATCAGCTATCTAAATAAAAATAATTAAAATGTTAAAACCTAATCTTGAAAAATTCAAGTACGCATGCATGGTGAATCAACTAAGATCAGTGAGTGCAAGAGAGACTCACAAAATCTCAGCCAATCAGATTGCTCCATGCACTTGTATTAGATCATTCAAAATGTATAATAAAACATTAGATTATTTTCCACGAAATTTCTCTTTCTTCAACAACCCTGCCCACTTAACAATTTAAAAATCTCGAATTATAAAAAATTCGAGTTTTGTTGTACAAAATTACTTAGTTTTCCATGCGTCTGTACTGCATTAGTGAAACCATAGTTAATAGAACGTATACATGGTTTGGAAAGTCGTCCAAAATCATTTTTCTATGCCGTTTTGTTCAAGTTCATGGAAATTTGTGCAACTTCATGGTATTGTATTTTCTGTATAATGAAGCAGTCATCCAATAGCAACGATCGGGTTTAATTTCTAGTGTGGTCCTTCATCGTCACGTGTTGTGGTGCTCCGTCGTCACGTGTTGATAGAATTTGCTCCCATATAAGGAACTCCATTGTCTCTCAACATGACTATTACTTCAAGTTGAAAGACAATAGAGCTTCCAAACCATATGTTCTAATAACTATGTAGAAACTTACTTGTATACATACTATATAGAGCGTTTTCATCTGACGTCACGGCGGCCATATTGGTGTACCAAAACAATGAAATGGCGGCCATATTGGTGTACGGTATGGGAATTAGCTCTTTCTTATTCAAATATTTCGTATTGTTTCACCACCCCCATGCTGGGGCCACCGATCACGTGAGTGAAAACGCTCTATACGCTCTCGTCAACTATTACCTTATAGAAATTTTGAGCTCATAATCTAAAGAGTGACGTACTTTTTTCTTTACACGCGCTTTGATGTTATATAATTGTAGATTTCAAATCATTAATAATTCACGAGGAAAACACAAAGGAAATCAGTACCGTGTCTGTGGTTTGGATATCGGAGGAAGAAATTACATAAATTAAGCAAACTTTCACCTTGATTTTCTCTTAAAATACTGATTTGTTTGGGATGCTATATCAAACACTCGGAGGAGTGTTTCATCAGGAAATCCAAACACCTCGAAGTTTATTCAAAAACTCCGGCTTCGCCTCGGTTTTCAACAAACATCTCGGTGTTTGGATATCTTGATGAAACATGCACTCCTCCTCGTGTATGATATATTACGTATACATCTATTACAGTATACACATGCCATGCATGGGTACAAATAAAGCCTACTGATAACTATTAAGTTTTTGGCGTTCAATTCTCTCGTTTACGGAGTATTCGCAGGAATACTTTCTTTTAAATCACAAGAAAGTTTTAAGTCTTTCTATAGACCTTTTGTACACGTCAAAATGGTGGATCTGCAGGACAACTTCAAAGTTCCGATATTTAACAAAGCAAATAATAAATAAAAATTGAATTGTTTATAAGCATTCATCCTCCACCAAGCTAAGGGAATAAGTGCAAGTGGTCTATATGTAGCCAAGTTTCAAGCCAAGACCAAGTAAAATGAAGTGAAGTGAAATGAAGTAAGGTAAAATTAAGTAGGCCACAGAAATCTTATAAAGCAGTGATTGAAAATCAAATTTCTGACTCGAATCAGCAGCTCATAACCAAGAAATAGTTTAGTTTAATTAAAAATTGCATCAATAACAATATAGTACTTACCTTGCAATAGGTCGTATATAGCAAAAGAGATTCACTGTAACTCTGCAAAATAAAAAAAAATGTAATTAATTAGCAAACCTATATAACTATAACAACAACCGTTTGGTCAGTTGGAAGACAATTATCATCAAAAGGCTATCTGTCTCTTGATACGGACTCTTAGGCTGGTTGCACAATGATATAATGCTGTTTCGTGTGTGCTTTTCTAGCATTTCCAAGCCGAAACATCTCAACAATTCTATAAAAAAATACCCAGTTCGCTATATCACAGTTCTTAAAATTTGGTCTATTCATCCATTCGTTCGTCCATCCATCTCAGATATAGCAATGACAAAATAGCGGAAAGTCACGTTCTCAAATAGCTGAGCGATGATGATACTTTAACTTTATTAACTTTGCAAAGGGGCGAAGTTACCCTCTCTCACTTAAATGTATGAACGCCTGAACGGTCAAAAGAAACGACTTAAATGTAAAGGAGACCTTGACCATCTCAAATCATTTGCTGAGATTGAGTTGAATTTATGTGGTGAGTGGACATATGCGACAAATAATGCGGGTGGCTTTTATGCTCTCAAGTAAATTAAATGTTTTTAAATTAGAAAAACATAAATGTACAAGAGAAAATTAGAAAACACATCGAAGGTCTTATGTTTGATACAACGAAGCAAAATTTTGAAGATTGTGGTCAAAAAAGTGTTTTGTGCGAAGACGACGATCTATATGAACGGAAACGATGTTAACAGGATCTCTAGTCGTTATCAAAAATGTTCTTATATATAGGGTTAGGACATGGTTAGGATATGGAAAAGAAATTAATATAGAAATGTGATAAATATTCCGGGCCTGACCAAAGTACGATGAAAGACACTGGCGATTTCAGAAGTGGAGATTTCGTGTGATCTGCTCTATAGAGGAGAACAAAGATTGGAGTATAGCTATAATCCTTAAGTTAGTTTAATATTTAGCTCAGGTTTTTGAAATTGACAACTTCCAAAAATACACTGTTTTAATTAGGGGGCTGCACGAAAAATAACAATAGACGCCTGCAGGCGCTCCCCTTCCCCGATCACCCGGTGCCGGCTATATGCAGGCTATTCCATGCTATATGCGGTGATCATCAAGCCATGACGTGTTGCTTTCCTCCCTTTTCTTATTCTTTCTTCTCTCCGCCAGACGAGTTGGCCGAGCGGGGGTTGAGTACGAGAAAATTATTGAATCCTTGATTCGGCTTGTTTTTGGAGCAACAAGAGGCAAGAGCAAGGACACTACTAAACTATACGGTAATTTATATATAATATGTATGTGTGTATGGATGGATGTATATACTGTTTAAAACAAAAAATACATGTTAGAGCTCCCTGTGTCCGAGATGAGAAAGACTTGATCAGACATCAAGAAAGCAAAGAAAGAAAGCATTTGGCATGCACGCATCAGTTTCGCAAACCCTGATGGGATGACGTAATGATTGCCATTTCGAAACATCGACAAAAAAAACGGAGCCCGAGTAATAAGACAGTAGGAGGGATATGGAACTATTATTTAACAATTATATGTTCATCAAAGGCGAGGTTATTATTCACCGTTTTTCAATGAGCCTGAGGCGAATAATTCGGTTTTAGTATAAACACATATTTTCGCTTAATTCACCTTACAACTAAGCTTTGGATCTTTGTCATCCAAAATCATTGTTCTATGTTTAGTGTTCAAGTTCATGGAAATTTGTGCAACTTCACGGTATTGTATTTTCTGTATAATGAAGCAGTTATCCAATAGCAACGATCGAGTTTAATTAGTGTGGTCCTTCATCGTCACGTGTTGTGCATGGTGCTCCGTCGTCACGTGTTCATAGAATTTACTCCCATATAAGGAGCTCCATTGTCTCTCGACATGACCATTACTTCAAGTTGAAAGACAATAGAGCTTCCAAACCATATGTTCTAATAACTATGCAGAAACTTACTGGTATACGTACTATATACGCTCTCGTCAACTATTACCTCATAGAAATTTTGAGCTCATAATCTAAAGAGTGACGTACTTTTTTCTTTACACGCTTTGATGTTATATAATTGTACATCTCAAATCATTAATAATTCACGAGGAAAACACAAAGGAAATCAGTACCGTGTCTGTGGTTTGGATATCGGAGAAAGAATTTACATAAATTAAGAAAACTTTCACCTTGATTTTCTCTTAAAATACTGATTTGTTTGAGATGCTATGTCAAACACTCGGAGGAGTGTTTCATCAGGAAATTCAAACACCTCGAAGTTTGTTCAAAAACCTGGGCTTCGCCTCGGTTTTCAACAAACGTCTCGGTGTTTGGGTATCCTGATGAAACATGCCTCCTTCCTCGTGTATAATATATTACATATATTACAGTACACACATGCCCATGGGTACAAATAAAGCCTATTGATAACTATTACGGTTTTTGGCGTTAAATAAATTCTCTCATTTACGGAGTATATTCGCAGGAATACTTTCTTTTAATTCACAAGAAAGTTTTAAGTCTTTCTATAGACCTTTTGCACACGTCAAAATGGTGGATCTGGAGGACAACTTCAAAGTTCCGATGTTTAACAATTTGAAAGCAAATAATTAATAAAAATTAAATTGTTTATGAGCATTCATGATCCTCCGCCAAGCTAAGGGAATAAGTGCAAGTGATCTATAGTCAAGACCTACGTTTGATTAGAGACAGTATAATCATCAGAAGTAAATGAAGTTTAGTTAACTAGTGAAGTGAACTAGTAAAGTGAAGTGAACTAGTAAAGTGAAGTGAAGTGAAATGAAGTAATGTAAAATGAAGTGAGGCCACAGAAATCTAATAAAACAGCGATTGAAAATCAAATTTCTGACTCGAGTCAGCAACTCATAACTAAGAAATAGTTAAGTTTAATTAAAAATTGCATCAATAACAAATTAACAATATAGTAGTTACCTTCCAAGTATAGCCTGTATGGTGAGAAGTGGGTTCATCACTGTAGTTCTGCAATATGAAAAAAAAAATTAATTAGTAAACCTAACTATAAGAACAACCGTTTGGTTGAACAACCGAAACATCTCAACAATTCTATAAAATATACCGAGTACGCTATATCACAGTTCTTAAAATATGGTCTATCCATCCAGCCGTTCGTTCGTCCGTCTAATGACAAAATCGCGAAAAGTCGCGTTGTCAAATAGCTGAGCGATGATGATACTTTAACTTTATTAACTTTGCAAAGAGGCGAAGTTACCCTCTCTCACTTAAATGCATGAACGGTCAAAAGAAATGACTTAAATGTAAAGGAGACCTTGACCATCTCAAATCATTTGCTCGAGATTGAGTTGAATTTATGTGGTGAGTGGACATATGCGACAAATAATGCGGGTGGCTTTTATGCTCTCAAGTAAATTAAATGTTTTTAAATGAGAACAACATAAGTGTACAAGAGAAAATTAGAAAACACATCGAAGGTCTTATGTTTGATACAACGAAGCAAAATGTTGAAGATTGTGGTCAAAAAAGTGTTTTGTGCGAAGACGATGATCTATAACGGACACGATGTTAACGGGATCTCTAGTCGTTATCAAAAAAGTTCTTAAAGGGTTAGGATATGGAAAAGAAATGGATAGAAATGTGATAAATATTCTGGTCCTAACCAAAGTACGATGAAAGACACTGGTGATTTAATTCAGGAGTGGAGATTTTCGTGTGATCTACTCTAGAGGAGAACAAAATATGAGATTGGAGTAGCTATAATCCTTAGGCCGCGAATATAGTTACTGCATTGAGATACTCTAAAATTATTTTAACATTAAATGCGTCGTCTCTGAAATAACCAATCATCATCAACGTCAAACAATTTCTACGGCGCATTTACGCTGAGGTTTCTGCATGATTTGTCTTAAGAAAATTATTCAAATACGTTAACATATAACAACCGGTTCATGGTTATACACGCTAGTCCTGAGTATTTACTAATGAATTTGCAGAAGAGACTGAAGAGTAGTCTGCGTGCCATGCAGAGCTTCCGCTTACCAAGGAAAATTTACGCGGGAACGGCGTGTTGGCGAGCTGGAACAACTGATTTTAATTTGGGCTCAATTTTTGAGATTTCCTTGTGTAACATACTTGGCTTTATTTAAAATAACTGCCCGCGAGATTACCTCATAATGTTACTTCGCCTAACATCTAACTTAACCCTAACAAAAAACCCCAGTCAGAAAATGTTTGTTAATTGTTTATTTTATTGCTGATTATTCGTGCCGTACACCCAGGACGTCTTAATTCAGAGCTACAAGCCTACTAGCCTGCGTAGCAGGCGTTCTGTTCTGGGGGAACGGGTTGAGAGGGGCAGGAGTTGAAATCAGACAGAGCTCCACGTGGCGAGAATTGCAGTGTGTTACTGAATTATGCCTTGCATGCAGAGTTTCAAAACTATGTTAAGTTCACACACTGTGAAGTGGTTCACTGATAATCAAAGTGTGCATGCCATTATTGAAGCAAGTAAGATGAAATTGCATTTGCACAAGCTGCGCATTAGACATTTTTTACTGCGCAAAACAGAACAACATACGCTTGAATGGATACCCAGCACTCAGAACGAAAAAGCGGATTACCGATTAGTAATTATAAGGTCGTTGACTATATGAGATATGATTGGCGTGTAAAAGATGTTTATTTTAACTTGGGATCTGCCCGCTGGGGTTCGTGCACAATTGATTGCTTCGCGTGTTGCGAAAACAAAAAGACTCCAAGGTTTTATTCAGGGGCGTAGGAAGCTTGATAAACTTAGGGGGGCCGACTCCGACGAGGCGCCACCATGGTTGGGGCCGAGCGGGAAAATTTTGAAAATTTGGAGTCTCTAGATCGTCGGAAATGGCATTTTCAGAGTCTTCTCTACCTCTTTCGTTAGGCCCTTTCATTAATTCTTTCATTATGATTTGTGAGTCTATGCTATCCGTGAGTCAGGATGCATTATTATTATTAATTGGCCGATCAGCGCAATATTTCGCTGCATTTTTTTTAAAATTCAATTATATTTTTTTTGGGGGGGGGCGAAAGCTATTCTGCCCCCCCCCTTATAAAATATTGGGGGGCCGCGGCCCCCCCGGCCCACCTGCTTCCTACACCCCTGGTTTTATTCAAAAATTTTCAGTCCCGGATATAGGTGGAGACGCTTTTGCCTTTAATTGGCGTGGGGAATTCTGTTGGTTATTAGTTCCTCCTGTATCGTTGATTAGCAGAGTTATTTTGCATGTGTGTATTACAAAGTGTCGTGCAGTGTTGGTCGTACCTGTTTGGCATTCTGCCATTTTTTTGCTTTTCTGATTAATATTGACGGAACTTTTCGGTCTCTTATAGTTGATTCTGTGACTGTTAAAATCGGGAAGGACGTGTTTGAGCACGGTGCAACAGTAGATTATCCGCGTTCTGATAGCGTAAGGATTACCTAAGCCCAAAATATGGCGGTTGCCGGCATGCTTCCGGAAATTAATGTTCTGATCTACCCATCACTTTTATCTTATAATTGGGTAGCCTGTGAACCTGCTAACATGTCTTGTATTTTTACAGGGTACCAAAATGGGGTTGGCCATGGTCACTAGTTTGCGTGATCCGGAGTTGCAAAGACTTGCCACCATGCAACATTCCGTTTAGAGTTGTCCAAGCTAGGGCACCAAGTACTGTAGATAGATATTCTCGGGAGTCGGGCCTTTACTGCGAGTTCAAGAGTTGGGCTTCAAAATACGATAAGATAGTTAGTCTACCAACAACTGCGAACGCCAAAGCGAGGCGCCATATTCCAAACTGGAATCAGCGTTTTATGGTATAATTTGGGTATACATATAGTGATACTATGTATGGGTGATACTATATGTATGGTTTACGTAGTCCGTGTGCGTCTGCATGTCTTGTGGAGAACAAACTGGAAGCCGGAAAATTACGGACACTCGCTAAACCAATAACCAAGAAAGAACCAGTCACTTTTGAGATGATAATAAAAATCTGCGAAAAGTACGCTGGTTCAAATGCGAGTCTTTCGGAACTTCGTTTGGCATGCAGCTCTGTGTGTGACAGCTTTCTATGCGTTTCTTAGGTTTAATGAAATCGCAGGTTTACGGTACGGTGTTAATTGTGACGTTAAGTTCTGTTCCAAAGAGGAAACAAATTTTGTGGAACTTTACGTTGTGCAAAGCAAGACTGATATCTACAGAGATGGTGCTAAAGTCCTGTTGGTACAAACAGATGAGATTACTTGTCCTTTCAATATTCTACTTATAGATATGTTCAGACAGCAAAATTGGATTTGGGCTCTAAGGAGTCTCTGTTTTGTAAATTACATTATGTTAAATCGACTAGAAGTTACAGAGTGCGTTCAGGTGGCTTGTCCTATATATATCAGAACTATAGAGATAGTTCTTAAAGCTTTTGTATCTTTAGGTTATGAAAAAGAAAAGTTTGGTCTGCATAGTCTAAGGAGTGGAGGTACTACAGCAGCAGCGAATGCAGGAGTTTAATAACGATCGACTACTAAAACGGCATGGACGATGGAAAACTGACAGTGCTAAAGATGGTTATCGTAGTTTACATAAAAAATAAAATTACTTGTTAATTAATTCCACGTAAGACATTGCTTTCTTTATCGTCGAAGCGGGCAAATAAAGAGATGCCCACCTCCTAACACTATATGTACTGGTTAAATTGTGTTAATGCAGTTTAGCTAGAAAATGCTTTATACTCGTCACAAGGTGTGTAGTATGTATAAATGATGTATAAATGTATTTTCTAGCGTTACGGATCAGAATGTACACAGAGACAGCAGAGTGTATTGTGTGACAAGTCCCTAGGGTAATCACTAGGTTGTATATAAGGAAGTAAAATAGAAGTTGTGCCATTCGAGGCATTCTCTCCCTGTACGCTTGTACAAAACGTTTATCAAATTTGAAAATTGGTTAAAGAAGAATTATGGTTATTGCGTATGTATGTCCGACAACATGGCAAATAAAGAAATGCCCACCTCCGAACACTATTGTACTGGTTATTTTGTTATTATCCCTCGGTCCAATAAATATTTTCCGTCGGTCCAATAAACGGACCTCGGCCTTTGGCCTCGGGCCGTTTTTTGGACCTCGGGAAAATATTTTTCTATACGGACCTCCCAGCCGGTAAATATATATATTTATACAATACCCTGGTTGCTATATATGCGTGTTTTCATTGGTTGTTGCCCATGATCATGATCTATTAGAGGACAGACACTTGGATCACGTCAGCTGACTTGCTTTTTTCCTTGTTCATGCCCAAAATTCGACAAGAGTTTTGGTAAAAAACCTTTTAAATTTTTGTATTGTATAAAACAAATAGATTCCATTTTTTTATTGTCTGTTCAGTTATAGATGCACAGAAGACGTAACAACGTAGTAAGTGAGCATCATATTTTTTTATTAAATGCGACAGAACTTCCAGTCTTTTAGTCTTGGACATCTAAACCTGGCATTTTAATAGGCTGATAAACAAACCAATGAACCGGTGTCAAAAGAGCTTCGCGCGCAGATCTCTGGTGATTAGCTCTTAACCAATCACGTTGCACCGTTCTCACTGTGATTTCAAAACAAACAAGATGTCCACAGTAGCCCGAGTAATAACGTTTGCTGTTACGTTTTATTGCAGCAGAAAAAAATATTCTGTATTCCGCCAAACTGAGAGTCTGAGACGTCACAACTTTGCAAATTATATGGCATACGCCAATGCGCAGTGACAGAGAGCGAGGTTACGCTGCCGATGACTGGAACTTCATGATCACGCCGGATATCTCCGGCGTATTCTACATGGAATCCACCCTGGATTAGAACAAGAGGCATGATTATTTAATATTTGTATATTATTAAATTATGTGTATATCATATCCTGTCAAAACCCTTGCCATATCACGTCAAGCGATAAGTTATAGTAACTTGTAGTTCTCAATTTTATAATTAATAATATAGAAGAAATGTGTAAATATTCTGTCTATTGTTATTAATATTACATTTTTGAACTTTCCAGGGCAAATTTGGGTGGAGTGGGCAACCTTGGGTGGAGTGGGCAAGGGGGGTGTCACATTGGCCACAGACTGCATAGAGTTGCCTGTGGAGTAGGCTGTTTTTGTCCTGCTATGATTTGAGCCATTGAGGCAGCACTTTACTTGCGATAGTAATTTCTAGTATATATATATATATATATATATATATATATATATATATATATTATATATATATATATCCTGTAAGTATTTCAATGAGCAACATTCTCGTCCCCAATCTCGTTCCCAGAGCCCACGTTCCCCACCCGGGAAACGAGAGACTCTGGGTGTCTGGGACAGGACCTGTCCATGATGCAACGAGGGCCCGCGGAGGAGGCAGGGCACGGCCCGCGTGAGAAGTCTGGGAACGAGATTGCGCATTGGTTGGAAGCGGCCAATCTCGTTCCCAGAACCCACGTTCCTCACCTGGGAAACGAGAGACTCTGGGATAATCCGTTTCACATCGATATTTCATTGGCTGATGAACACCGTGAACTCTATATAACTCTTCTTCCGGATAACAAGAATCCTGTGATGGCGTGAACGGATTATCCCAGAGCCTTCAGAGCCTCTCGCATTGAACTCTAAATAAACTGGAACGCTAACTCCATAAGACAGGCCCTATGATTGGGTGAAGTCAAACTTCCGGCCGCTGGGGGTCAGCCACTGCACGTCAACAGAAGCTATGAAGTGCACAATGAAAAACTGAAAACTCGCTGGAAAAAACAACCATTTTTTAGACCTAAAGTTTCTTATAGATGATAACGAAGAAGCTAGTATGTATTGGGCTTATTGGCCTTGTACCTGAACAATTTCTACCCACGAAAATGGATTGAACGACGAAATATCTGCCGAATAAAAGCAAAATTCGAGTCCGAAACTCGTACGGAAAATGCAGGTTTTTCTTATTTTTCTTTGTTATCTCAAACGTTTGAAGGTTGTCATGCCAAGAATTAGTAATAAGATAATGCTAAATTATAGCTTTAACTCAAGTTTCAGTTGTGGAAATGCTAAATCTGACATTTTTCGATACGAAGAGTAATTCCAGAGCTGTAATAACACACGGTAAAGTGCATTTTGTTTGTTTTTTTCCTACTGAAAATTGAGAAATTTAAAACCCAACTGTTTTTATAAACAACCTCTTCATTTCAAACCTGGGTTTCATATGTATTTTCTTTATATTTATCCAAACCAATGGCAATTTTGGTTGCGTATTGTTGACTTTCATTTGAGAGCTTATATTTTTACTGTTTTCCTGTCAGTGTTCACCTATCTACGGTATATTGGAATTTGATTTAAGCCTAAAAGTGGTTAACAAGTTTAGTTTTTCTTTGATTTCAAGGTGTTTTTGCAAACCATTTCACCAAATTCAGCTTCATTTTCTCTCGGTTATACAGTAAAAGGGACTGGGGTTGACGTGCATGGCGGCCCCCATGTCCGCCATTTTTGGCTTCAAAACGTGCAAGCGAGTTATCGTTCCACTGGTAAGGCTGCCTCCTCCACAGGCCCTATTGCATCATGGACAGGTCACACACGCCGAATTTAGGGCCTGCAAGATCCTGTAAAAAATTTGGCAAAACTTGGCACGGAATTAATTTGCATAATTAACTACCATTGTTAATAGCCATGGCTATATCCGAAGATTTTGAAGGACATTGAAGACTTATGACATACGAATCCTAGCTTTAAAATGCAGGAATTGTTGAAGAAAGCAATTACGGTTGAACTTTGTCAACTTTCGGCCGGAATAATCAACGAAAGTACACTTTAGTCTACCCAGAGACTCTTTGGTTTATACTTTTTCGGTTTCCACAATTCCACAACAACTGAAACTTGAATTACGCTACACTATAGCCTACAATTTAACAAAATTAAATCTCATTAACTCTTGGTCAGTTGACAGTCTTCGATAGCTAAATAAACCAAAAAACAATACGAAAAACCTGTTACTTTCCTGACCGTCGAATTTGCTTTTGTTCGGCAGATATTTCCCCCCCCCCCCCCCCCCCCTTCAATTCCTTTTTGTCGCTAAAAATATTATTGGCAGAAGGTCGGTAATTCTAAAACATACTGGTTTCTTCATTGTCATGATCTGTAAGAAAGTTTAGACCGAATTTCCTGGTGGGTCACAGTGTTTAAAGAATTTGGACGTACGTTTGTCGAACAGCGGCCGGAAAAAATTTGTTTACAGGATCTGGCAGGCCCTCTAAACAGTGTGACCTGTCCATGATGCAATAGGGCCTGCGGAGGAGGCAGGTGGGTAAGGGGAACGTGGGCTCTGGGAACGAGATTTGGCACTCAGTTTGGATTTGGCACCCATGCACTGTGTTTGACGATCATCGTCTTTAACACAGAATAAAGATCACAGAATAAAGAATAACCGAAAAGGTGCTCTCGAGTCGGACTTCTGGTTGTCCTAAATTTATTCTGTGTCTTTACTGCGATTTCCAGTTGAGTTTGGAACGGCTAAAGTTTTGCCGTGTGCTTAGTCTGGATCATGGTCTGGACCCTCGTTCCTTGCCTGACTATGCTTGATCGAGGAAATTTTAAAGAATTTACATCCTACTGTATTTTAAGGAAATTCAAGGAAATTTTAAGATCAAACCAAGAAGATTTGGGAGTCATATTGTCATATTTTGTGGAAACAATGGTCTGTAGAATATGCTGTAGTACTGAAGACTTCGTTTGCGAAGAAATGCAGCAGACAGTCGTCTTCACTCGGAGTCCTTTATACACTTGGCTAGTGGTTTTCACCGATTAACATGTCCAGAGGTTCGTACTTTATACAAGGTAAGATCATTATGCATTTATTAAACATTAAACATAGATTCAATATTTCTTGGCTACCGGATTTCGTTTGGTTTCTAGTGCGCTGTGCTTTGTATTTAATATTAAGTTTCAATAGGCTTCCATTTTGAGAATGTTCATGTTGGGCGGAATTGCGGTCGTTTTGCCGGCGTAAAGGAGAAAAGTTCATTTTTCATATGCCTTTTTATTTATGTTAGTAACTTTTCTCAAATGTTTGTACGCCAGTCAAGGGGTGAAAAAACTGGAGATACGACAAAATTAGCTTAAGAAAGTGATTTTTGTAGTGAGGTCTTTGGTTAAATGTGCCAAAAAATAGTGCCTTGTAACCCCCAGGAAAGGCTGGAGTTTTACCATTTCTCAAGTGTTAAAAAACCAAGCCTAAAAAATTTGTTCTGGTGTTAAAAACCTGGCTCTTTGGACCATTTTAGTCTGATTCATTAAATATCCAGTCATTCCAGCAGGCACATAGCTACGGGGGAGCGAGGGGGGCCACCACCCCCCCAAATTCTTTCTTGCCCCCCCCCCAACCAGAGACTGCATGACCAAAAAAATCCACAGCGTGAGTGGATAAGTAATTGAAGTACGTTATACAAGTACGCGAGAGCGTTCACGATTTAGTAACGTAAACCATGTGACAGACTGGGGGGTAGCGTGATTGCATCAGTTGTCCTGCATGACTCAACGTTCGTACCTTTTCACTTGCCCCCCCCCAAAATAAAACTTGCACTCCCAGATTTCTTAGTCTAACTACGTGCCTGCATTCCAGTGCAAACACAAGAATAAACACTGTATTTCCTGGCACTGAGGGAAACAGTGTATTTTGTGCATTGAACTATAAGAAGACTGGAACGATAACTCAGGGGGGATTTTGAAGCCAGTGCCAGTCCCTTTGCAGGTAGCTCCCGTGCTTCAAGTTACTTAATTTTCATTCTGCCATATATTTTGTTTGGGACGATAACAAATTACTCCAAAACAACGGATTGAAATACATTGTTTTACACATATGTTTTTAGAAATAGCATTGGCTTCAATTTGATGTATAGTATAAGTTTCCTCATTATTTTAAACTTTTTAAAATGTAGTAAATGTTCGACCATATTTCATTGGGAAATAACACTAAGAAACTTGTTGTAGTTTTTCTGAGTTTTGAGCTGAAATACTTAATGCTGAACGTTGGGCTATATATGAAACTGAAGCTATTGAAAAATGTTATTTGGTATAGAAACTTCAAGACTTATATTTAAAAAATATAAAAACAACTGCCATTTTGTTTGCCATAGGTTACAAAATGGCAGTTGTTATTGTATCTGTGCAGCAGATATATTGCTATCGTGTTGTGTGTGTGTTAACTTTTTTGTGTAACCACTGACCTGTAGTGTGTGCTGTTATGTAACTATAACCAATGCGTGAAGATTACATCAGGGCCAATCAAAGCTCAGAATTTTTTGGTGTCACCTACGAGCTGTCAGTTTGAACGATGAAAACAAGTATTTTTAATCCGATCGTGTTTACAATATTTCGTCCACCATATCACGAAGTCCTCTGAAGTGACAAAGTTAGACTTTTCTCGTTGCTATTCTATACAATTTGTTCTAATTCACATATGTTGTACAGAATTTAACACGCTATCTAACCGTGCATGTTTCCCAAATGGCACAAACCTACAGATGATTCAGGAATATACTTTAAATATGACCGTGTTTGACCATATGCCAAGTAAATAGCGTAATAATGCAATATGATATTTGTGCTCATGTCAGTTCAAATAGCCTTTTCTCTGTTGCTATTCTATACCATTTTTTCTAATTCACGTATGTTGTACAGAATTTAACGCTCTATCTAACTGTAGAAGTTTCGTGAGTGGCACAAACCTACAGACAATTCAGGGGTATACTTTAAACACACAGTATCCGGCTCAACTGCAATGAAGATATATCCCAATACGGCTGTTCTCTTATATTTAAGATCAGCTCGCTAAAATCTTATAAGATCTTGTAAGATCCGTGCTTCAGCTATTTCTGCAGCCTGAGTAATGTATTTTAAGGCAAGCTCCAATAATGGGGTCCTCAAAATATTAAGTTTAATTGCTGTTTCTACACGTTTAAAGCAATTACTCTTGTCAGTTTAATGTTGACGCACAAAAATTTTTATGTCATTGTCATTGTAATCTATATCATATTATTGTCATTTACTTTACAGTTTGTGTTGATAACTTGTAAATAATAAGCTTTTTGAATACAGTCATTTCATCTACATGCTTTCTTGTCTCATCACTAACAGTCTGCTCAGACCTGGGGCTATATATTTCAATTTAAAGAGAGATACACTTAATAGTTATAAACACTAATAATATTGTGGCTGAGTCTCTTCAAAACTCGATTAGTGCTAATCCTTGGTGTAACACCCCCTGTCTTGCAACTGCAGTTGGGTTTAAAATTTATAGTCGACCTTTCTATTTTATTAGTACGTTCTAAAAGGGAAGTATCTATTATTCTATTACTCCATTAGGCTAATTCTCTTCTAACACGTTTGGTGCAGTGTACCTTTTATTATATTTTTAAATTAGTTTTTAAAATTTTTTTTTTTTTACTTTTTGTTTTGGAAAATGTTGCTTTTATAATTGTTGCAGACGTTCAGTTTGGGAAAAATTGGATGTCTCACTCACACTGACTACACCTTAAAACAGTGCAAGCAGGTGTCTCACACAACTGTACATCTTAAAAGTGCACAAGCGGATATGTCAAACCCAGAAAGCACAGACTATGCATATTCATCAAATTATAACAGCTGCATTTTAGATGATATTTTAGCCAATACAACTGGCTCCGAAGAAAAAGATTAACTTGTAAAAAAACCTCTACTTTTTTTCATTTTTGCACATTGACACTCTCATCTCGGTCTGTGTTGGTAAACTCTAAAACTCTCACCTGTCTCAGAGGCAAAACACTTTATACTTTTAACTGAATATATACAAATACTATGATTGTAAAAGCTGCAAGAAAGCGCAATAAATGTAAAAATAAAACGATTGCCCTTGTGCTCTGAGAAAATATCTGGGTTCTATTCTATCCCAGATTCCTCAGACAGAATCGGAACTTTTAATGAATGTCTTACTATTATGCAAAAGATACATTTAATACTTATTATCTATTATACCATGAATACAGTTTCTGTCGTGATATGCAGTTAATATTTTGTTTATTATACCTGATAAATAAAGGAGTTTGGTTTTTGTTCTTTGTTTGCCTTTTTCTTGCCAAAGAAATACATATTTTTTAAGAATTGTCATGTTGTTCAATAAGTAAACTAACTTATACCAGCTACTGTACACAATGCACTTAAATGTTAATAGCCAATAAATGAAAAAAATATGACCAGTAACAAATCATCCATGACTGGAAAATTTCATTTTTTGCTGGTCACAATGACTGGCAGATTTCCAAGATTTATTTTGAGGCTTGCCAATAGTTGATTTGTACAGGAGTTTCATTATCGAAAGTACTGTAACAGGTTCATTTGAAAAAGTACAGTAGGTGACTGATTTAATACAGTAGCTGATGGGCAATCAAATTGATTTTTAGTTTTCAAAACTCAGTCAAGCTAATTTTGTTTGTTCAAACCCTTAGACATTTTTCAAATGGATGATATTGAAGTTCCCCAATCATTCATGAACACAAAATTTTTAAATTATAAAACAAAACATGCTGGTTACAGATGTACTGTATGCAGAAAATACTAGCAGCACCAGATACGATAGTTTATTTGACTGAAAAGAATCTATGAAGTCTTAAGTGCTAAAATACAACTATGTACTTTTGAATCCCAACTGAAATACTAATAAAATAGCAAATCAAATACAAATATCATTATCTCATAATTGTGATCAGTTACAGTAGTCCTTATTTAGTTTCTTTAAGTTTTTCAAACTAGCCTTATTGTTATGTACAGATGTATGTTACAGATGTACTCTATGACCCAATATCGCAAAAGTATGCTTGTAACAGGTTTTTAACAAAAAATTCTTGTATGAACAAGGGGGTATTTGAGCATTACAGTATACAAATAATCAGCATAAGAACATTTAGTATATCTATTTTCTCTTGGAAATAATTAGTCAAACTAGGACTAAAAACAATCTTATTTAAGGTTTGTGTTACCAATGTACAAGCACTTAGTCATCATGGATTATCCATTGCTTACAAAAAAATTAAAAAATAGAATACTAGTCTTTTTAGCAGGTTTCAAATTACATCTCATGCAATTCCAACCTCGGTCCCAGGGCCTTTTTGAAATTGGTAGGGTGGGAAAAGAGCCTGATATTGGCTGGTGAACTCTGCATTTTCATTGGTTGATTGCTTTTCTTAAACATTCCTTGTGAAACATACATGTACACTTATTTATGCATAGTTTTGTGCCAGTTATGATCAAATACAGTACACTGTAGCTTCAATGGGACCACCAATGGGGCTGCCATTACAATGAACTTCTCCCACAGGACTGTCATTACTCAGAATGATTTTGCATAGTAAACTAAATCACTAATTTATTACACCCAGTAATTCTGGGTGCTGTGACCAGCTGATGCCAGGGCCTTTTCCCACCCTCCCAATTTCAAAAAGGCCCTGGGAACGAGGTTGATGCAATTCAGCCATCTAGTCATGATATTTTGAATTATTTGTGAAGAAGCAGCAAAATATAAAAAAAATATAGACTAGCATGTAATGTACAGTTGCATGATGGACAAATAGTGCCAAGAAAATGGTAAAAAATACCAAATTAACAATTTCTTTAAATTGAAAAAATTAAAGATCCATAAAATTCAAGTAATCATAGGATTCATACTTTTTAGATCAGTTTAAAAAACCAGTTAACTCTTTATAGCCCATGGCTTCATAGCCCATGGCTTCATAGCCCTGTCTGCATGGGTGAACATATTTATGCATCAACGATTAATAAAACGATATTTGTATAACAAAAGTAAAAAATGTTATACTGTATATGCTCAAAAAAGTACAATACGCATTGTTAGTATATATCATTAGTTCAGACGAATTAGCACGTCAAAATACAGTACCTCTCTAACTTTTGACACGTTGAGCATTTGTCACGATAAAAATGTAATGATTCTTATTTCTACTCGGCTTATTCTGACCAAAAGCAATAGTAAGTTCGTAAGGAGAATGAAATATAGGAGCAGAAGACCATGAAACGATGCTAAATAAACGATACTACAACTAAATGTTTACCGACAGAAAATGACAGAATAGGGTGTACTTACGCTATCGTTGTTGTTTTCAAGAAGAAATCTTCAGGTTTCTGTTGGATGTCTGTAACAAACAAAGGGATTGATAACGCTTTTTCTTCTTAATCCAGAGACTACACGTAGGGAAGGCAGAAAGCTGCCTCCTCCACAGGCCCTCGTTGCATCATGGACACACGCCGAATTTAGGGCCCGTAAGATCCTGTAAAAAATTTGGCAAAGCTTGGCATTGTTAATAGCCATGGCTATTTTCGAAGATTTTGAAGGACATTGAAGACTTACGACATTCGAATCCTAGCTTTAAAATGAAGGAATTGTTGAAAAAAAGCAACTTTGTCAACTTTTTGACAAAAAGGGCAGAAAGCTGCCTCCTCCACAGGCCCTATTGCATCATGGACAGGTCACACTGTTGAGAGGGCCTGCCAGATCCTGTAAACAAAATGGTGACTGATCCCATTATGCATAGCGAGACTAGGCCCTAGAGGCGATAGTTTTGAGAGGGCTTGCAAATTGTTTCCGGCCGCTGTTCGACAAACGTACGTCCAAGTTCTTTAAACACTGTGACCCACCAGGAAATTCGGTCTAAACTTTCTTACAGATCATGACAATGAAGAAACCAATATGTTTTAGAATTACCGACCTTCTGCCAATAATATTTTTAGCGACAAAAAGGAATTAAAGGAAAAAAATATCTGCCGAACAAAAGCAAATTCGACGCTCAGGAAAGTACACGTTTTTCGTATTGTTTTTTGGTTTATTTAGTTATCGAAGACTGTCAACTGACCAAGAGTTAATGAGATTTAATTTTGTTAAATTGTAGGCTATAGTGTAGCGTAATTCAAGTTTCAGTTGTTGTGGAAACCGAAAAAGTATAAACCAAAGAGTCTCTGGGTAGACTAAAGTGTATTTTCGTTGATTATTCCGGCCGAAAGTTGACAAAGTTCAACCGTAATTGCGTTATTCAACAATTCCTGCATTTTAAAGCTAGGATTCGTATGTCGTAAGTCTTCAATGTCCTTCAAAATCTTCGGAAATAGCCATGGCTATTAACAATGGTAGTTAATTATGCAAATTTATTCCGTGCCAAGTTTTGCCAAATTTTTTACAGGATCTTGCAGGCCCTAAATTCAGCGTGTGTGACCTGTCCATGATGCAATAGGGCCTGTGGAGGAGGCAGGGCAGAAAGCTCGGAAGCAGCCTGGGAAAGAGAGTGATATAGCCGTTTGAGGCTATCTATACTTATGACGTATATAAAAGGCTTGATATAGCCTCAAACGGCTATATGAAGCTCTAGTATTACCCCACTTCGACTATTGCTCCTTGGTCTGGGATAGTTGTTCCAACAAATTGAAAGATCGATTGCAAAAGCTCCAAAATAAAGCGGGTCGCATAATTACAGGCGACCGCTACGATATGTCAGCTACAAATACTCGAATAAAACTTGGGTGGGATGATCTACAGTCTCGAAGGGAAAAACAAATGTCGTCTCTTGTCAATAAAATAGTTGGTGGTATAGATCAAATTTATACAATTTATCCCACCTTTTCTCAATATCGAATCGAGAAAGTCACCACCTAAGAAGTAATAATTGTGTTCTGTCGCAACCAAAACCTAATACTAATGCAATGAAAAGGAGCTTCGGTTACAGAGGTGCCACGCTCTGGAATGCACAGCCAATAGAAAAAAGATGTTATAACATATTATACAACAACCTAAGAAAAACGAACAATCTGATTGGCTAAGAACTATGCGTTATTAAAGTACACATGCACAGCTGACCACAGCTTGATCAAATTACACGTTTGAAGATGCAACTTGGTACAAAATAAAGTACATTTCAACTGTCTGAGGATTACACATATCACTCAGTGATGAGAGAGACGTATTAAAATTATCGACATAATTATCGTCTCCGGCGCACAACGCTATCTACTCCACAGCTTCAGAAATTTTCTGATACAATTGCCATTCCTCTTCATGGAAATACTGTTCAGCCATACAAATCCAGGAGATAACAGCCATTGTCAACAAGATTTCCAAACACAGAACATATAATTTCGCTGGTTAATAGTACGCGTGCTTCTCGGCCTTCTCCAACGATAAATGCTTTCCCAGCTGAATTTGCAGCATAAGAAGCGTCCAAATATACATTGGACAGCAAGATCCCGTCCAGAAGAACTAATCTGTTTGTTCAACGATAAATGTTTTGGCTAGAAATGCCGACGAAGACACGAAGTTTGAATAAACTTTCAATTTGTCATGATCATGATTTGCATAAATTATACGTGACGTAACCGGAAGCTGACAAATGAACCAATCAGGACAGCCTTATTTCTTCTGTCGCCCAATCACGTTGCTTTATTTGTATAGATCACTTATGACGTAATTAAACCTGAATTGAAAATTTTACCTCCTTTTCAATAGCCCTGCCGGTTCAACGATTCAAAAATATCAAACATTTCAAAAATATCAAACACTCGACTTCGTCTCGTGGCGTACTTGTTTGTTCTTTACACGCTGTGACGTCATCTGTGCGTTATTACAGTACACACGCACGGAAAAATGTCATCTATTTGTTAATAAGTACTCTTATTAAAGTACAACATCTTTACAAGTAAAATAGTAAATGTACAAGAATTTGATTGTTTTTAAATACTTTTATAGGCTTATAATATGATTGATATGAATCGGTAATTTTAAGTAGATGTAATAAATTCTTAATGTATAACATAGTCTAGTTTAGTATATAGTTTAGATTAATTTAATACTTATATCTGTAAACACGGCCCTTTGAAAAACAACTATTTTTATACCCGTTGAATAGGTTACCGTGTATAAAGATTTTTAAATAAATAAATAAATATATACTGTAATATCCGGCCGGATAATTTGTATTTTGATAATTTGGCATTACTTTTGGGCAAATTCTCAGAATCCAAGTAAATTCTTAAGGTAATAATAGTATACGTGTACTGTATAGAATAACCAGCACCATGTATTTCTCAGAGTGAAATTTCGGCAGGGCTTTCAAACTCAGAAAGTGCACACGCGATAATCCGAAGGATCGTCGCAGATAAACGATTCGTTCCCAGGATGGCCGCGTACAAAACACGATCGGAAATTGCGGTTGTCGACTGGGATCTAATCCAGGTTGACCTGGATTAGCTACGCATGCGTAGAACGAATATCTTGCTTGTAAACGTCAATACACGCGAGACCAAGCGAGGCTGGCGCGAGATGAATGAGGAGCGAAGGAGCGTTGTGGTACATGTGGGTTCATACGATAAAATTAGTGAAGATAAAGGAAAATAATGGATCCATTGAAGAGGATACTAGGGATATTGTAGGATATCAAGCATTTGCTGACTTGAAAACAAATATGGCGGGAAAATTAGACGAAGAACAAGGTGCGATCTAGTATCGTAAACTTCTATGTTAAATGACTAATATCTGTTGTTTGTTGACCGTTTACTACCCCCAAAAGAAGTCGGGTTTGTTTTTTTTGGAAGATGTGTGTACCCAATTGACCTTTAAAATGGATTTTAAAGCTCGAATTAGTCGTGGAAAGTATACTTGACGACCGAGGAAGTGAAGAGTTGACATAAAACAAACCCAATCAACTGTGGAGGATGAATAAATATCTCAGCTATTGATTTTTTCTTTGTCTTGATTTTGTTTTTGGCTATATATGGACAGTTCACTTGTTCTTGTTTTGCGTGTGTGCTGTGTTTAGAATTTAGTAAATTTAATTTCATCAAGCTGCTCGGCCGACAACTCACTTGAACCAGCACGCACGTGGCATGCGAACGACCCCATGAAAGTGGCCAATTTTCTGTGCGATTCTCGATCGTGTGGTGGTCAACAGCTGTTTTTCTCTGTATTTTCGGATGTTTGTAATGACAATGACTATTCATTTTACAAAAGAGTTTGAGAGGCCGAAATACTAATAATTCGGTCGAAAATTAGGTTATAACCCAGAAACTATAGTAAACACCACTTTTTTTTTAGGTAATTCAAGTATTCCACCAGATAGAGGTACGAAAACTTGTACACAAAAATATCCGGCCGGATTTCCCCCCAACTATCCGGCAAATCCGGTATTCGGCACACCCGTTCCCGAGTGATTCACGTGACTAAGTCACACATTTTTGCCATTAAAAATAACTTTTTTAACACTTTTTTTAACAAGTCGGTTGCAGCTAAAGTTGAATTCAAAGAGACAGCCCTTGGAGGAGGTATTCAAGTTGATACTGTACATGTACTGTATATTACTTTAACGCAATATGCAACAAGCAAACTTAGAATTTCAAACGCTTATAACACCCATTACTTTGCCTTTTAGCCACGCGACTGTCGTAAACTTGTGTCTTGGGCTACACATGTATACTTTTCAGCAAAATCCAATGGATACGAACCCACTGGGTACGAACTTGGCGGCTGAAATTGTTTTAGCTTCGCTAATAATTTTAGTTCTTGCACGGTTTATTAACAACAATTACTTGCAGAAGACCGGTTTAACACGAGGAAGACATTAGAAATCTACATGGGCAAGATCTTCCCATCAGAATCTCGACGGCTCTTCGTGTCAGAAGACAAGCATTCTTGTTCATTTATGGAAGCGACCCGCCATTTTGGATTCTGGATCAAGGGTTCACTCTCTTGCTTAAGCTGCTCTTACTCTGTGGTGATAATTAGCCTAAACCCTGACCCAAATTATAAACATCCTTGTGGTGGTACATGTAAATGTAAGAAACCCAGGGGCGTCGTGGCTCTGAAATTTTAGGGGTGGCCAAGAGCACAATTTTTCCGACAAACAAAATTTTCCCGACGTACATATATACAGAAAAACATCTTCATAAAATAGAACGTAAAAATACATATAATAAATTTAATAGTAACAGTAATAGTAATTGTGAAATTCATGAATAATTAATGAGGTTAAGAAGCAATCAAAACGTAGCATTCAAGTCGCATGTATACGTCTGTAAATCCCAATAAAGATCATCTTTTGGACAAATTGATCTGTATCAAAAGTTAAGAATACTAATTAGCCTTCTTGGTGATCTTTATCAAAAGTTATGAATACTAATTAGCTTCATTCTATTGTTTCATTTCACAAGTACGATACTGCGGCGAGCCGAAGTAAATCCCCATACAGATCGGACGCGAATGCTTTATCTATTACTAGTAATAGTATCATTTCAAAGAAAAACTGTTATTACAGAGCTTTAGAAGGATATATGCATGGAAGTAACTAAGTAAGTAACTAAGTAAGTAACTAAGTAAGTAACTAAGTAACTAACTAACTAACTAACTAACTAACTAACTAACTAACTAACTAACTAACTAACTAACTAACTAACTAACTAACTAACTAACTAACTAAAGAACTCGCATGCAGAATATAAAGCACTGCTATAGGCACTGCAAGCTGCACTGTTTTCCAATGAATTATTGTTGAATTAGTCAACATCCGGCGCCATCATGGCTGCCACACGTATGTTGGCTCTGTCTAAGTTTATAGTATTTATCGTTCTCGTAGCTTTTCTTGGTAATCTGTGTACACAGAAATATTTAGAACCTTCAGTCGTTAGCAGGGACTCGATACCTTTAAAGTTATTTATCCATTGGGCGATATACTCACCAAATCGGATATCGCATGTGCGGCGGCGGACAAATAAGTTGAAACTTCCTCGTGGTGAATCTACCTGGTCTAAACACGGATACCTTTCCTTGACCCCACCAAACCGGGAATGTGTTGTGGAGATGAAGAGAGTGGAGTATGTGTTGATAATCTTTGCTCTGTGCGAAGAACTAGTCACCAAAGCCAAAGCGCCGATTGGTCCAGCTGTTCTTCTCAATACCTCAAAGTCGAGCCGTTTAGAAACGGTATGTATATCTATTCTAAAGTTACCTTGTTATATTTGCGACGCAACTTAAAGCTTTCGAGAGATCCACAGCTGATAAAAGACATTAAGAGCGTAGGATTGCTTCACTATCGAGGAAAACGTGGAGGACAACGACAAGGCGAGAAACTAAACAAAACCAATAAATCTGACCTGAATTGTGCTACTATTCCTATAATCATCACTTACAATCGAAGGAACAGATCTGCTTTAGTAAACAGAGAACATGCTAACCTAATTCCTATTAAATGTACTCCAGTGGTATCACGAAGGCCATCTACAGTCCAGTTTGCTGTGCCAAAATGCATGTTTTTGAATATATGCAGTCTGATGAAATTTAAGAGAGGAATGAAGGCCTCAGTAGCGCTAGAAGTGGATATGCATGCGGCTGATATAGATATATGCGTTGTTTCTGAAACTCATCTGAAAAAAGAAGTCCCAGATTCTATGGTGGCTATTGGCAATTACACAATCTATAGGCGCGACAGAAATTGCTTTGATAACGACAAGCGGCAGAAAGGAGGGGTTGCAATTTACACAAGGAACAACATCAAGGTGAGAAGAGTCAACAAATCTGAGCTTTATGAATGTATTAGCATAATTATCCAGTTGCCATCAAGTCATAAAATGCTAATGTGTGGAGTCTACCACCCTCCAAAAACTACGTATATGGAAGGTGACTTAATAGAATATTTAACGGATATTGTTGACGACTTTTTGGAAGAGAATCCGAAAGGGTTAGTTGTTTGTGGTGGTGATCTTAATCGTTTAGACCTTGAAAAACTTTCGTCATTATCTGGTTTAAAGGCATTGGTTGATTTTCCAACAAGGAATGCATCAATCTTGGACAATTGTTTAACAAACAATACAAGTCTATTTTCAAAGTGCTACCCATTTGATGCTCAAATTAGAACTGACCACAGAGGAGTGATACTACCAGCAGGAACAAAGCTTAAGCCCTTGAGGTTTAAGTATATATTGCGAGATTATAGAGAGCACCGTAAAGTTGCATTTAATAGAAAGCTGTTGGAACATGATTGGAGTAACATTTGCAATAGCAGAGATATTGACTCAGCTGTAAATTGTCTCCAGTTAGATCTACATCGTTTAATGGATGAATGTTTTCCCTCCAAGATTGTACATATGTCATCAAGAGATCCGCCCTGGATGACACCGCTGGTTAAACTATTATTGAAGAAGAGGGCTAAATTGCAAGCTAGAGGAGGGGGTTGTTCACTAACTGATCTTCAAGCCAGAATTGACCAGACTATTAGAGAGAATCGTAAAGCACTAGCGGCCGGTAAGCTGGGTTCTAAGGCCTGGTGGAGAAAGGTAGACAAATTAACCATGAGGAAAGAGAAATCAAACCCGAGTCTTGAGAAAGAATTTATACATGGACTAAATTATTATTTTGGAAATATTTGTTATGATGACAATTATATCAAGCCCACTCCAATCAAGATAGATGAAAGGAGAATGTTTTTATCCCACAAATTTCTACTTCTCAAGTGTACCATGCTCTGTAAAACATCAAACGGACAGCCATCGGGCCTGATCAGATACCTTTTTGGGTATGGAAGGAGTATGCTAATATCCTGACCCCTGTTGTGGAAAGTGTATGGAACTTATCACTCCTGACTCAAAGATGGCCAATGTCATGGAAAAAGGCCAATATCAACCCTCTATCCAAAGTTGACATTCCAACAGAATTTCCAGACTTCAGAGGCATAAACATTACACCTGTGGTGGCCCGGGCTTTTGAAAGGACAGTTTATAACATCTTTAACAAACAAGATTTGGAAAGTTATCTAAGTGAAACTCAATTTGCATACCGAAGTGGTGGAAGTTGCACTAACGCATTACTTAAGATGCAATATAATTTCTTAAAGGCATTAGATAATTGCAATATTAAGGCAGTAAGATTATTTTCGATGGACTTTTCTAAAGCATTTGACAATGTTAAGCATAGTATTTTAGTAGAGAAGCTAAAAAGTAGTCCTCTAAATCCTTATATAGTTAATTGGTATATCAGTTTCTTGTCTGATAGGGAGCAGAGAGTTGTTTGTGGAGGTGTGGAATGTGATTGGAAATCAGTTAACAAAGGTACAACTCAAGGTAGTGTTAGCGGGCCGTATCTGTTTAACTTATTTTTGAATGATCTGGAAATTGATCAGATCCATGATACTAGTTTAACAAAATATGCAGATGATTCAACCATTTTAGCAACAGTAAGAAACAACTCCCCAGATAATTCAGAGATAGTGCTACAAAAGTTTATGAATTGGACAGATGTTAATGGTATGAGCTGCAACACATCTAAGTGTAAAGAACTGGCTATAACTAAAAAAGGAAACACATCTAGCTATTCTAAATTATATAACATACCACAACATAGTAGCTTAGTTATATTTGGAGTTACACTGCAATCCAATTGCAAGTTTACGTTACATGTGAAAAAAAAATTATGTGAAGCGAATAAATGCCTATACGTTATTAGAAGCCTAAGGAAAGAGGGCTATTTACAAGAAGAGGTGGACCACCTTTTTAAGGCTATAGTCTTACCTAAGATCACCTACGGCCTTCCAGTTTATGGAGCAAGTCAGGCTGATCTGAATATTATTCAGTGTTTCCTCAGGAGGTGTTTTAAGAGGCAGTATATCTCAAAATTAATTGATGTTTACGAATTATTAGAAAGTTGTGATCGCAAGCTTTTCCAAAAGATCAAAACAAACACTAGTCACCCACTTTATGAACTTTTACCTAGAGTTAAGGAATCGTCGCATAGGTTAAGATATAAGAGTAGCCAGTTACCCAAAGTTAGTACAAACCGTTTTAAAGATAGTTTTTTTAATAGGTTAGTTTTTAAATATCAGTTAGCCATTCCCTGTAAAGTTTGATATGTATTCGTTTTTCTTGTATTAATACACTAATTGTAATATTTGATATGTATTTTATCAGATAAATAAAGACATTATTATTATTATTATTATTATTATAAAATAATATTTAACTGCAAAATATTCAATAAAAATAACAAGCATAAGTAGAACATCCGCATCATTGTTTTCTTTTGCGTCTTTTATTTAAAGTGCCTCTATGGCCTGTGGGATCTTTACATATTTAAATAACTTAGGTTAAAAGAAAATGTTTCCCGAAATTTTTTCTCAAAAATATTAAATCCCCGCCCATTAACAGCGCTTCAAAGTTGGTACCTCTATAACTGTGACCGTGCATTAGGGACATGGTGCGAGTTTACTCTGTGACGTCACGGTCGGAACCGAACTTCTGACTATTTAGTGTGTTTTTGGTATTGCGTCTCTTAAACCTTTATTTAAGCAATGAAAACTTTAGATATATTCATCAATATGTTCCAAGATGGTTCGTCTGACTCAGACTCGGTGGAAGAAATTTGGTGTTGCGTCTCCTTAAACCTTTATTTAAGCAATGAAAACTAGATATATTAGAGCCGGCCCAAGAATGTCTGACTCAATTTCAAAGAAAACGGTCTAACTTTGGCGCGATTTGATTTGGCCAACTTCGGAGCACTGTTAATGGGCGAGCATTTAATATTTTTGAGAAAAAATTTCGGGAAACATTTTCTTTTAACCTAAGTTATTTAAATATGTAAAGATCCCACAGACCATAGAGGCACTTTAAAGGTTTTATTTAAAGGTTTATTTAAAGGGTTCGCGTCGGCGTTTATCGTTTTCGTTGACCGTTCGGGGTCTCGGTGGCCGGGGATGGGGGGTGGTTCGCTTAGTCGTTCATCGCTTTCGCTGACCGTTCGGAGTCTCGGTGCGGTTGGGGGTGGGTGTGTGTTCGCTAGTCGTTCATCGGTTATGGTTTCCCTTCTTCGGGGGCTTGCGGTCGGGGGTGGTAAGTGGGGTAGATGGGGCTTGCTCAGTCGTTCCTTGTTTTGTCGTCCGCCTGGAGTTTCGGTGGCTCGCGGTTGGGGTGGTTCGCTTTGTCGTTCCTCTTTTTCTTGTCGACCGCGCGGAGTTTCGGTGGCCCGCGGTCCTGTTCGGCCTTGCGTACTTTCCTTCGTACGTCACCGGATCACTTCTTACTCGTATCGCCGCGCTCCTCTGTGGGGTTGGAGTCTTGGGAGGCGGTTCCAACGGTAACCTTTCTCCAACCCCCCAGGTTGTAGACTTGCCTTGGAGGAGGTTCCGTTGGTTCGGAGGTGTACCCTGCTTGCAAATGCTGAATCCTGGCTCATCGTGGCAGGGTACCCGACCTCGTTCCCGTCGTGGAGGCACGATGCCCCGGGGAACGAGGTAATACTGACTCCATCCTACCGATCCGCATTCCGCTAAAGTATGTTAGTGAGTTATGTCGCAGCCTATAGTTAGTCGGCGTGGGGAGGGTTTACGAAGGTTGAACACCAAGCGAACAGTTAATTTATCTCAAGATCTTGCAAGATCTAGGAGACTTATCAGCTTAAAACTGACAACGTTTCGGCGAACGCGACGTCATTTTCAAGTCAAGTAAAAAAATAGGTACGCAATGCGTACATGCAGATACTGGTATTCATTTGGCGTTAGCCCGGCCTCTCAACCCTGAATTCCCTTTTAGTATTTTACTCTGGCTAACACCAGACGATTTTACTCGTCATTGGTAGGCCTTTATGTGTTGAAAGGGCTAATGCAGATAATGATTGAACAATGTAAGTTGCATGATGCAACCACACTATATAATGTACTAAAGATACTAAGGTTTACTTTAGAAAAGTAAATTTTGTTAGTGATTGTAACATAAGGGGTTTAGAAAAGCTTGAAAGGAGGCGAGGTATTGTTGGTGGCTTTAATAGAGGAAGTACACCAACCAGTGTAACTACCAAGGCTCCTAGGCTCAAATTTTTAGCCCAGTCAACTGCGTTAAAAATTCCAATTCTATTTCAGAAATGATTGCTGTAAAAACAGTATGGTGCATGCATTATGGGGAATGACACTTAACAAAAAGCACACACACTAAATTTTGCTTTGTTTGAATTAAAATACCCTGGTGTACATTTTCATGAACAGGGTTACAATAAAACAAATGTGGCTCTAAGATTCATAAATTGTGTGATAGTGTTATTTTTTGTGTGATATTGAATATTCTGAGTTTACACTAAGATTTTGGTTTCAGTTTGAGCTGAAATCACACATGCAATGGCACTATTTTTTTAGCCCAGATCACTGGACTAAATCTTAGTTCAAAGCGAAAACTCGCAATGTTTTCAACCCCTCATACTGAAACATTAAACCAGAATAAACACAGAAATTGTTTTAGTGCTAAATTAAAGGGTATTGGCAACAATAGCAAACCAATGACATGAAGATACAAGCTAGTGTGTTATTTAGACCCAAAGTATTCCAATAAAACAACATAATTGTACTTTTAAAGTTGCTAATCTGAATCAGTATCTGCCATCTTGGATACATTTTTTATATGCGTGAGACGTCACAAGCTGAGTAAAGCGAAAATTTTAGTTAGCCATACTTTCACATATATAAGTCTGAAACTCATTTTTTGTAGATGATTTTCATTCTTGATCAAACGACAACACTTTAAAAACATACCACAGAAATTCAGTTGCCAGAAGAATAAGTTTCATCATGTTTACCCAGCTTGTGACGTCAGTTAACAAGACGCCTGGGTCATGCGTTCACTTGGGCTACTGGCATTGCGCAACGTAGAGATCTCCTCCGCAGAGGTTCTATACCGCGCAAGAAAATGTGGGAGTCGGCCGAGGGAGATCAGATCGACGACAGGTGAAT
This sequence comes from Paragorgia papillata, assembly GCA_035771165.1. Taxonomy (NCBI): domain Eukaryota; kingdom Metazoa; phylum Cnidaria; class Anthozoa; order Scleralcyonacea; family Coralliidae; genus Paragorgia; species Paragorgia papillata. The sequence continues at coordinate 3,282,150 of JAWNZC010000408.1, forward strand.
GTGGTGCATACTTCACAGAGGTGAACATATTTACGATCAAGGAGTAGTCAGCCACATCACTGTTAAATAAACTACAAAGTCAGTCAGACAGTTTCGAAATCTACCAACAATGTGCAAGAACACCTTGATCAAAAGGCAAAGCTGTTCAACTTTTTGTCCAACTCCAAAAGCCGAAGGAGCAAAGAACTTACAACATGCCTCACGGCCTCACTCCATCACACGGCAAACAACTTACCGGAAGTATGAGTAGTAGCGGAAGTAAAATGTGCAAAAATGCAAAATCGTGACACCAAAAAAAAAGAAAGAAAAACCGAGCCAAAATCTAGACTCGGCCTACCATAGGTAGCCCGAGTAATTAGGCGAGGTCTTACAACAAGATGACGAACGGCAAGATTGTCTTTTGTCGAAATTAGTGATGATGTTTGGCACAAGAGTTGTTTTGTTTACTTGGATTACCATCGCAAGACCGTTTGTTAACCAGAAATTAAAAAATGTGTACTTGTAATTTTTGTTGCTCTTACCCTTTAAGTTTGTTGCCCAAATTTTGAAAGAATCACTCATAATAAGTACTCTAATATTTTATTCTATTTGATTCTTTTGTTAGGTGTCGCCTCGACTCGTAATTAGTCGTACCCTTCTCGGGAGTGTTCAGACATACCAAGGATACATTTAATAGGAGGGTGGAGAAGCGAGAGCTTGTTTTTATTCTTAGTATACTGTCTTGTATTTCAACGTTGAATAGTAGTGGAATAAAGTAGAAACAGCTAACACACTTGGTATCAGGAGTGGTTTTGACGACGACTACCACAAAATGTTTGAAAGCAAACCACCACCACTCATACTCGGCAACTCAAAGTGTTAAAACCTGGAGAAAAAAGTTCGATGCCTGGTGCATGCTACAAAAGGACCGGCGCAATTCAACAAAAGAACACTTGAAAGCAGATCTTTCAGCGATCACTTGAAAGCAGATAAACACGTTAAGGAAATTTCGGCCTCTTACCTCGCTCTGTCGGACGAGACCTAGCAATTTACAAATGTTCGAAACCACCATCTTTCCAAAGATGACAGCAGAAGGGAGAAAGCAACCATGGATATATACTTTGAGACTCGATGCCCACATTACAGGTCAAGACAACGTTATGCCACAAAGGTTAGCTTTCTTTCATTTTATACAAAAACCTTTTGAGTCCGTAACAGATTTTGAGACGCAAATTAGGAGTATCGCAAGTAAATCTAAATTTGAAGAAATGACCAACCCCCGCCAAGAACTGATGCGAGACAGGCTATGCCCAGGGGTGTATATAAGGACCTCAGAGAAATATCACTTCATCACTACAAACCAGATGGCACTACACCATTCAACTTTGATGAGCAACTCGCAAAAGCAAAATGCTGGGAAGCAGCCCACAACACTAACCTGGACATAATACAGTCTACAAGTATAGATGAACAAGTCCACTGCATCCAGCTAATCCAGCCGTGAAATGTCTGTGGTGTGGGGACTAGACACCGGCGCAAACAATGTCCAGCAAAAAAGCCTTGCATGTACTGTAGAAACTGCTACATGAGAGAAAATAATCTGACTGCTGTCTGTAAATCAGCAAGAGATAAATTTAAATCTGAGTTCCAAGCAAGACGCAGGAGACCAAGCAAGCCTCTGATGATGAGAGTGATTATGTATGGTACACTCTTTCTCGATACATGATCTAGAAGACAAGTCACAGCATGTACGACAAGAAATACTTTACATGGCTTCCCATTGCCATAAATCACTCGTAGGTGGTGGAGGTACTGGTACATGTCGGTTCAGCAGCCATCGATATTCTAGAAAATAGTAGAACTGAACGAATTGCAACCATCCAAAGCCAGAATCATCCCATATGATGGAGGAAGTATTAAGCCCATTGAGAAAGCAGTATTTGCCTGTGAGGGAACAAGCACATATGAAACACTTGAGTTCGAATTCATCAACTCTGAAGACATGCCTAATAAACCAGCCCTTCTTGGTGGTAATGACAGTGAGCGTCTTGGCCTAATACAGTTCAACATGGAGAAAGAATTTGCAAACTCAATCCTCAAAGGTCAAACCACCAAGGTTGGTGACACAGTTACACATTCATGAAGTCACAAACACTCCTCAGAGACAAAGCCCAAGAACAACCACATTGTCAACGGGAAACATCACGAAGCAGGACCTTACAACACAATTCCAACACATCTTTGAAGGACTTGACAAGACTGGAAAACCAGTGCACCTCCAACTTGACGGAAAAGTTACACCTCGCTACGCAGTAGTCCACAGAGTACCTGTTTCAAAGCAGGGACTGATAAAAGCCAAACTGGATGAGATAGTGCAGCAGCAGAAGCTGATAAAGTAGAGGAGTAAACTGACTGGTGCAGCAACATGACTGTCAGGGAGAAACAGCTACCCGATGGATCCACCAAATTCAATAAGGCCATCGACATACCACACTATCAAATTACAACAACCAAAGCAGATCCTGCCTCAACTTGTTGGCAAAACGCACAAAACTTTCTTAATATTCGATTCGCTAGATCGTTTCACCCAAGTTTAGTTAGATGAGGAGTCAAGGATTCGGAGGCGACAATCCTTAACGTGTATTTATCTAATCTTCGCAATGTGAATATATACTTTCTTTCGTCTTCACGTATATTTTATATTTTAGCTATTAAAATTCTCTTACCTTGAAATATAGTTGCATATAACTTCAAGGAAATCTACTTTCTGTATAAGGAAATCTTCTTTCTAAAACTCACAAAATATGAAAATATCACAAGTTGTCTGACGCAATCTTTCCAATATGGCGTACGAGTTCAATTCCCACACCGTAATCGTTGACTCGTACCCAGGCGCTTATGACAGAACGCACGGGGAAAGGAAGCGCCAAGAGGAAGCGCCTGGTGAATACGACAATGGCGGAGAAACGCAAAGGAGCGATCAGTTTTCTTCTCGAAACAACGACTTTCTAGGCTTAGCTGCATGGCTAATTATATAAATATGGTCTGGACGAAAGGATTTATTGTCTACCTAGCGGAAGGTGCGAATGTGTCTGTTATATTTTACACGAGTGGCGCTCGAGCAGTTTGCACGTCAACTCAATAACAAATTCTGTATACTGGAGATTGTGTACTGTCTTCGCATTTTGATTTGGCGTTCAATAAACAACTGTACGAAGAACCCTGGCCATATATTAAACATGAATGTTAAGTTCTACATGTATCTGTACCTGCGTGAACTTAGCGCGTGATTGGGCAGACGATTCGCAAGCTATATAACGTGAAGCTAGCAACATAATCATCAGACGATCGTAATTTGTAAAGGCAACAAAAACTTATGTATCTTTACATCCACTTGGCAGATTTTCGTCAATTTTGATTTGATTTTCTATCACACGATACGTATTAGTATCGGAATTCTTGTGATGCGCCAAGCTTTTTATGCAAAAATTTTGAGGAGTTCAAAAAGATCTTGATGTTATTAAACAGACCGGAAAACAATAGCGAGTAGACGGCCTGCCAAGGCTTCAAAATATTACTTTTTATGGCATTTTTTGTTACAAGCAGGCAACCATGCCAAATCGTATCGGATTGTACATACTTTGAAGGTGAGGGGGGTTGCCATCTGTAATTATTGATTTATATACTAAAATATAGAGCTTTTTGAAAGTACAATATCTGTAAAGAGCTGTCTAATATACGTTTGTGTTTTATTTGAATTGCTAAATTTCGAAGAACAGCCATAACAAGCAGCCAACTTTTTGTTACAAGCAGGCAACCACCATAGAAATGTAGCTTACACATTGATCAAGATGACTAGACTGGTTGCCTTTCGTGTATCGCAAGATAGCACTGTTGAACCGCCAGAACCGGTGGGTTAAATGTCTAAGGAACAATATAAGTAGCACTACGCTGTAGTACAAAAGCTCAGCTTTATAACAGATACATGGCGGTATCGGCAAATTATCAAAATAAAACGAAGTAATTTACGAATATGAAACTCCTGTAGCTTCCAGATCTAATAAATTTCTGATTCTTTGCAAGCTTATGTTGTAGCTTTTCTTCGAAGTGTTATATTTAGGTGTATTTACGCCATATTTCTTGTTTGTTTATGATTGTGAGTTATGCGAATTAGGTTAATCATAACTTCACGCACGCTGATTGGATGCATTCTGAAATGAGCCATTCAAAATAGAATACCAACGTAGTTTGCACGACTCCACAGAAATCCCATCCATTCCAATGTGTTTTTAAAAATACATAAATTCAAAATTACGGCTGGCAACCCCCCTCACGTTCAAAGTATATACTATCGGGTACGATCTGGCATGGTTGCTTGCTTGTAACAAAAAATGCCATCAACGGTGTTTTTGAGACACTTTTTTCGAGGTTGGCCGGCCGTCTAGAAGCTAAGGGCACAAACGACGTCCGTATTCATGTTTGCCGGAATTTTTTTTTCGTTCTTGACAAGAGAAAATGACTCGGCATCCCTTTGAAAAATCATCCCGGCAAGCAGGCCAGCCCGGTTAGGGATTGTTTACATGCATGGGGAAATTTTCATCCCGCTTACCGAGATCTCGCCTCTTTCAAGTGAGATCTCGCTAACCGGGCTAGCCCGTTTGGCCATATAAACGCAGAGGAATTTTTAACAGGAAAATAACTACACAGTGAGATCTCGCTTATACCGGGCCATCCCACTTACCGGGCTGGCTCGCCTCATATAAACAGCCCCAAAGGTCTCGGCTGAAACTTATCAGAAAGCTATATACCAGTGGCGTAGGAAGAAATTTTACTTTGCTTGCTGTCGCGAAATAAATTGTCAGTCAAAGATAAAATTCGCATGTCCCCAGAAACTTTTAACACCACAAGCTCGTGCTATGACCATGATACATGAGCCTTTTTAGAAGAAACACAATTCGTAATCAGAGTCTTTAGTTACGTCGCTCCCTAACTTGCTCGAGGAACTATAGATAGCGACAGCTGGAAACACCTGCGTATTCGTGAACGCTAAACCTGCCACTTTTATTTATTTTAGTTCACGAACTAAGCGTAAGTATTTTTTTCTATATTTGTCTTCATGTAAAAGCGCCTGGTGTTTGCCCCAATAAAGTACTAATGATTGATTCAGACAAGAAAAATATGAATAGTTTATAACTCAATCTTATCCATGGCCAGGGCTTTTCCCAGGTAAATATGCGTCACGACGCCTACGCTTCCACTGTTACAAACAAATATAAACCAGGCCTTTACAACAGTGCTGATCTGAGTGATTCCTTACCTCAATATCCATATCAGTGTACTGACTGTTGGAAATGTGACTATCCAGAATCCCATATTGCCATTATATTGTAGTACATAGTTCACATCCTGATTAAAGCCAGACGTTTTTTTGAGTACATAATTGTTTGCGACCTCTTGACAAAAACTCGTTACACGTCTTCATTCTTCGATGACTTTGTATATACACGTGCACAGCGTTTTTCCACGATACGTCTTAATTCGCTGAATGAAAGCACCCATGATATACTACAGGTAAAGTTTGTATGTATTCAACTTTTTAAATTATATAAATGACCTGCAATGCAGTTTACTTGTCATTACGGGAAACGTCTGCTCATTCGCCCACTTTTTAAAAACAAATAAACTTGTTCCCATGACGACCCTATATAAGATATAAGTAAGAAAATATGATAGTCCAGCATATCAGTAATAATACACTAATTATGAGAGAAGTTTGGGGCTAAAACGGAACCAGTAAAACTGATATGTTGTGGTTCGATCACGAAGCTGTTTAATAATTTAATTATTTAAGGATTAAAATAATACCCATACGGTTTCATATTTTTCCATGCTATTGTTTAACTTTCCCAACCTTGAATTTTATTATTTTACTCTGGCTAACACCAGACGATTTTATACTCGTCATTAGGTGGCCGCTGAATGATGTTAGCATATAAGGACGGTGTACGGCTTAAGTTTAAAATATTTAAGTAGAATTTTACTAGAATTGCAAATGTTGAAGATGCGTATAAAAGTTATGCATGCATTTAATAAATGTTTCGTAAGTTCTAATTTAAATAATTTAATATTCTTAGGTCTTAATTGTTTCAGTGGGTTGTCCAAATTAGTCATTCGACAATCTCAAAAATAATAAATATGAATATATGATCATATTTGTAAGTATATAGTTGGTAGTTTTGTAACTGCTTTGCATGGTGAAGAATATTAGATATTAAGCACTGTATTAAAGTGCCTATAACCCCTAGAATTTTTTTAGTTTTCCAAGTAGAGCCAAAATTAGCTGAATAGTTCCTTTACAGTTTTTAATTTGGCCCATTCGTTTCGAAGATATCTCGCTTCAAATATTGCAAGAAATCGCTATTTTGAATATCCCGCTAGAAATGTTTCCAAATTGCAAAGAGCCTGGTACCTACATGATGTGACGTAGCTTAAGGGACGGAATTTTCTCAGTGACAGTGTTGGTTCTGTTGCAGTGTTGTATACGCTGTCATCGAAGCGAAACAAATGCCAGATAGATGTGTTGTTTTGGGGTGTTCTAACGAATCCGACTTGACGAAAGGAATTTCACTTGCGTCCCTTAAGCTACGTCATCGCGTTGCTCGTCCCAGTTCTCTTTAATTTGCGGTTTTTCCTTGCTAATAGCGGTACTTAAATGTCAATATCTTCGAAACGAAAGGACCAAATCAAAAACTGTAAAAGAACTATTCAGCTAATTTTAACTCTACTACTTGGAAAACTAAAAAAATTCTAGGGGTTATAGGCACTTTAACATGCAATGTATACATTTGTGAATGTTTGTTATCATCCGTGCAAGTTGCCATTTCCCGAAAGTATTTCCGAGGATGCACCGTTTTGAATATGACAAGTTCCCCGTTATACAAACTGAATTTTTTGTCGAAATTTTATCAGGTGTGTTGTCTGATCTATAGGGTGATATGGAACTGATGTTTTATTAACTTTTTCACTGCTACACGGTTGACTTTTGCTTAACGCTACCCAATTTTACTCGACAAATGGAGAAATGTTGCAGTGAAAGACTTTATCATCTCCATCTTCAATAGCTTAATGACTAATACATGCAGAGAGTCTAACAGTCATTGGATTGCCGATTCTATCTCTGTGGATCAAAAACATTTTTTGAGTATATCTATAACTACGAAACGTACATTACACCAAGTCTGCAAACGCTACCTTAAGACTGATTTCCAGTCAGTGGAATTTTGCGAGCGGGCGGAATTTTTCTTTGCCTTTTGTGCTCTGAATTAGATTAGTTCCGCTCGAGAGCTCACAAGACAAAGAAAAATTCCGCCCGCTCGCAAAATTCCACTGACTGGGAATCAGCCTTTAGAAGCAGGTAAGGATATGGATTTGCAACCTTAGCTCTCCGAGCCCAAGAGAGCATAAAAAGTAAGGGAGGGGATGTATAGTTCTATCCTAATTCTTCTTTCAGTTATTTTTAAACGCACCTGCATTCCTCTGGTGAAAACAAAATGGCGGCAAAAGACACGAGCGCTAGCCGAGAATTTTACTCTCAAGTATCCCATAATGCACCAAATACGCTCATTTTGCGAGATTCGCGATCCATGTATTAGGATGAAACTAGACCTCCATTACCATACATTCCTTCTCTTACCTTTATGTTCTCTAGCTGAGCTTCAGCTTTCCATCTCTGCGTGGGGCTCATATTATTTCTGAGTATTTGATTATAAATTAATCAAATACTCAGAAATAATATATGAGCCCCACGCAGAGATGGAAAGCTGAAGGAACGTCTATTCTACATCGCATGCACCAGACTACAAACGTACCACATGCACTACATTTGTGGTTGCGTAGGCTACTTTTCTTCCCAATTTCAAATAGTTAAGCTGGTTTTCCACTTGCGAATACAATTCGTCATCGTACCAAGTACTATAAATAATCTTACCTGTAACTTAGCGACCGATACAGTAGATAGATAGCTTGCACAATTCATCATGCTGTGGAAGGTATTATTTCTGAGTATTTGATTATAAATTAATCAAATACTCAGAAATAATATATGAGCCCCACGCAGAGATGGAAAGCTGAAGGAACGTCTATTCTACATCGCATGCACCAGACTACAAACGTACCACATGCACTACATTTGTGGTTGCGTAGGCTACTTTTCTTCCCAATTTCAAATAGTTAAGCTGGTTTTCCACTTGCGAATACAATTCGTCATCGTACCAAATACTATAAATAATCTTACCTGTAACTTAGCGACCGATACAGTAGATAGATAGCTTGCACAATTCATCCTGCTGTGGAAGGTATATATATTGTTGATTTTAACAAAATTCTATTTTCCCCCACAGATCGAGAAGCATTTGATGCTAGACTTAGGCTAACACAATTAAAACTGAGCACAGCCTCTACTTGGTGCTCAGATTAATTAAAGGGGGGTTTCGTTTTCAAGACAAAAGAAAAAATGTCGTGTTTCGTTTTCAAGACAAAAGAAAAATATCTGTTTGGCATTTCTATTTATATGACTAAACTGTATGTGTTGATCACCCTGTGAGAGCCTGTAGAAACGCTATACATTTCTTCGTTTCCTAGCGCGTTCACCAAGCAGCCGGCGTGCTTTTTGTGATCAATTGGTATAAATGCGCTAACTTTGGCAGTGCCAATGGCCCAATGCAACTTGTGAAGTAAATAAACCCCAATTGTTTCGTAGATATTCATTAAATTTGAATTTACCTGCTGCGTTTTTTTGTATCTGCGCGATATATTGCTATCGTGTTGTGTGTGTGTTAACTTTTTGTGTAACCACTGACCTGTAATGTGTGCTGTGGTGTAACTCTAACCAATGCGCGACAATTACATCCAGCGGCAGATCTAGGATTGTTGAAAGGGGGTGTCCTAGTGCGAAGCCGACCCTTCTAGGGGGTTCTGGGGGCATGCACCCCGGAAATTTTTGAGTTCTTGGGTCTCTGAAATGACATTTCCAGGAATTTGAGAGCCATTTCAGGGCACGTTTGAGCACTCCGCAGTATAGAAAAAAGGTTATATTTTTGGGTTACATGTACTTACAGTATAAAATATTTATGTAAACACTTAAAAAACAACAAATGAAAACTGCAACTTCACGGTCAACTAGAGCTGTTAGACCTGCAATAATTTAGCGTCTTTTAATAATTTTTTCTAGACCAAAGAGGCGGTGGCTAGCCACCCAATCCACCACCCCTAAATCCGCCCCTGACATCGGGGACAATCGAAGCTTAGAATTTTCAACATATCCTCTCACTTGAGTATCATGATAATCATCATTTCTTTCAGGGGTGTTGTGGTCGGGGTCTGAGAGGTGGGTTTAGGCTGGGACATCTATTGTTTACGGATTTCTAAAAGCTGATTGGGCAATTCCGGTCACATGGGCGATTTCCGCCATTATGGATCCTAGAAAACACTGGATATATATTAGGATTTGAGATGGTGTTTTGCAGTGCGTTAATTTGGTTGTAGTAATCGAAGTGAAGATGGGTACAAGATGTACAGAATACCTTCTGGTAAACAGGGACGTCGAAAGAAGGAAGAAATGGCCGTGCGCAATCAAGAGGGAACTGAATTTTGACCCACACAAAGGCTTCTCGACTTTTCGAGGCAACAAACATTTCTTTGTTTTGATTTTGTTCATTAGCACAATATTAAATATTCATATATAGATTTGTGCACATAATCTCTTTATTAACGAGTATAAAAACCAGTGTTAGTATAGATTTTATAAAATAGATGAGTATTAAAATATATATTTGATTTTATCCTATCAATTTATAAACGCATTGTTCCCTTGTTAATTTGTGACTTCATATTCTCTAAACTCTAATATAAAGGGCTCACTTCGAAACGAGTCAATTTGAACCAAAAGTGGCCAGTAAATTAAAACCCAATGCTATCCCTACTCTCTTTTCTCATCGGAAGCCAGTTGTTCGAAGAAAGAATCCAGCTAAGAGAACAGCGCCGATCGCGAAACAGCTGGCAAGTAAACATTGCTGTTCCAAAAATTCATTCATATGAACCTCGAATCTAAATCATTTTATATTTTATCTCCTAACCTAAACCTAAACCTAGTTCACTTTTTTCAGACAATCTTCAAAGTATGTGTAGTCAGAATAAGGATGGGGGTGACAGTGTCGATTCTCAACTGCATGACTCAATTCCAGTCAATGAGGGCAACATATAAGTGAAGATGACTAAAAAAACAGGCTCTGGAAGGGGTATGATGAATTTCTTGAAAAATACTGCAAATTCCCAGTTATATGTCCTCTTGGACCTTTGTTTCATGCCCATCAGTCTTCTTGATATAGGCTTCAAATATGTAAAAGGTAACAAGCTACCTTGTTCGTTATGTATGCTAGGTAATAGAATCCTTTAGAATACATAAGCCAACTGAAACCCCCTTAATGTAGAACTGCATATGCTGTAAGTGGCTTATCACTGGAAATTTACAGTATTATCCTTTTCATCACTTGCACTGTAATTTTAATGTATAGCAGCCTAGGTCAATATAATCGGTCATTTGACTGTTGAAAATGCAATGAAACTGCGATATTCCTGTAGGGCTACTGGCTATACAGTGCTATTAAACATGAAGTGCCCATTGCCATCAATTTGTAATAATCAGTATATTGAATTTTCATGTGGCCTTATTGTTGAAGTTTTTCTTGCATTATCTCAAAATGTAAATTGTCACAGAGTTGAAACAAAGTACAGTCACAATTCTCCCATCCATTAATACTGTACTTACAGTATGCAATGTAACAATTTTATGCAAATAGCAAGAATGCAACTACACCAAATAGTAGATACCATTGTCACATAAAGCAAGTTTTTATTAATAAATTATTTTCATTTTGCATGTAAAATCATCAGTTTATCAAGTTAAATCATCACTGTGATACTTGTGTTAAGCTTTAACAATCCCTCCTCCTGTCCCACCACAACATGACTATGCCCATGCAGAGCCAGAGTCTTGTTCAGTTGTGTGATTACACGAAGCAAGCATTAGTTTATATTTCTCCTGCAGTAAAGCACTTGTTAGAAGCAGCTGAGAAAGTCTTCACAAAAAAATGAGAAAGGTATTATGACTACACAGAATGTCCTGATGACACTTGTTGATGCTTGTTCGAGTTCTGATCACCACAACATTCCTGACTGCCATCGGGCTGTATCCAGAATATTAAAAACATCCTTCAGGGATAACAACCTTACTAGAGGAGAAGAAAAAACAAAATCAAAAGAGTTCAAGTGGCAAAGGATCCCGGTCAGTTGCAATGAGAGAGTTGGTGGACAAGTAGATACATCATACATGAAGTGGATGGAACACCAAATTTGAAAGGTCTTTTAATAGAACCAAATCTTAAACGGTTGTTTTAAGAACCTTTAAGAACCAAATCGGTTCTTTACATAAACAACCACCAAAAATTTAAAAAGCTAATAGCAAACGAAACTCTCGAAACATAACTTACTGTAATTATACATATATAGGTTGTGAATATATGTTTACATGTAATAGTATTGCTATTAAAAATAAATGGGGGTTACTCTACTTAACATGATCTAAGTTTTAGTATACAGAAGTTTATAATCTCTTTAAACTGATTCAAATTACGTTTGAAGCTTTTAGATCTTATCGTACAAAAAAAATAAAGACAAAATCTATACATGATCATCTTACTTGTTTAGCTGCAGGGAAGGCACCAGCGACTTTTCTTTCAGGCTTTCATTTCGACGGAATTTTCATCAATATTCACCTAAACTCTTTAAAAATGACTCAGATCAACTAATACACCAGCTAGCCAAAAAAACAAACCCATCAAGTCTTCTGAAAAGCGGAGTAATATTCGTTTTTGTGTCATTTGACGGCTTTCACGCTATTTCTGCCTTGTTAGTTTAGGATCCAAAATGGCGGATCACTCACGCCCACACTTCCGGTGTCCCAACTCTTTCGTATGGAGGGCTCTGGGTTTAGGCATAGTCCCTGGAATTAAAGTGTCTCGAAACGCGGCGTACTTCAAAGCGCACACTTTTTGTTCCCTCTCAATTCTGATCACGTGGGAAGAAGGGGCACGTTTCAGATGTTATCCGTTTAGCCACGCTCAGCAAAAGTACTGCCGGGCGCAAATTGTTCAACATTTGGATGTAAAGTAATAATCGCGGAGAAAAAACACGAAAGGATAAGTCTATTAAGCATTCCATCTGCTTCAGATGTTGCAAAGGCGTCTTGGCGAAGAGAAATAATAAATATTACGGTATTACAAAGGAACACGACGACACGTCGTTGTTGATATAAAAGATATCCGCATAAATAGACGAAGGCAACGTACGCATTTGTAATAGACATTTCCAACCAAGTGACATTGAAGTTAGTATGTATACACGCTACATTATATAATTTGGTTATCTGAATTTAATGATTTCCAGAGAAAGTTATACTTTATCCGATGATAGAATGACTTGACAGCTGGTTAATAATAGTAGGCCTCGATCGCATTTGTTTGGTCTCACTTTATTTAATATTTCTCGATTATTTCTTACTTTAAATCGTTAAAAAAACAACAGATTGTGACTCAGAACTAGCCTGCCCTAAATGCAACAAGCAGTTGCGCATCACGTTTGCCAAAACGGGTGCTAGAGCGGGAAATAAGTCTGTTATGTCATGCACCGCGCAAAGCTTCGGTCAGTGGGCATGGCCTTGGTAAACTGACTAAAGTCGAAAATACCGCTATCCATTCCAAGTGGTTAAAGGCAATATACCAGTTTTGTGAAGCGGAGAGAATCGTTAAAACAAGTGGTCGAATTCGCTCAGATTGCATTAATAAAACTTCCATATATATGGGTTTCGCGACAAAATAATCCGCGGGTCGGGTGAGTTTGTTTACTTAACATGCTGCATTTCAATACAAATTTTAGACAACTACAGAGAAACCGGAGCTGGAGCATCACAAAATTTGCCATAAAAACCCCATGCATGAGTCAAGTTAAGCACAGAGTGAAAATTCTGAATGATGCACGTACGCGTGCAGTAGTTGACAACAGAATTTCTACCTTTTATCAAGTGTTGGAAAGACCCCAATGTTTCTCACAATGTAGAATGTTTATCTCAACACAAACACAGTCTAATAAAATTACAACCTACTTCTTTTCAATTCCTTCTTCAAGGATTAAAATACATCCTGATGGCTGAAATCTGTCACGATGTGCATGGTTAAAGAGTAATTTGATGGTTAGAGTCCATCAAATGAGGATTGCAGGGAAACGCTCAGGCAACCCAAACTTGATCTGTATGAGTTCAAGTACATTATAAATGTTAATGCCATAGAAAAAAATGTTTGCCAGTGATACAAGGAAATGTTTCAGGATGTCATAAAAAGGAAAAGCACTGATATCACTAATCTGCCATTAAAAGCCAGAAAGCATACTGTAGAGAAGTCTGTGATCACTGCACAGGATAATTTATTATGTATTACCAGTAAAATAATAACAAAGAGAACAATTGCATGGTATATAATCTTTAAATAGCATTTAATTGATGAAAAAGTTAAGACCACTCATTTTAATATGTACAGAAAATAATGATAACAAGTTTAAAAACACAAGATAGTTACTAATTACCAAAAGACAATATGCTTTGACAAAACTAATAATTTAAATCTCAGCAGGTCACAGTCGACAACAGAAGTTTAATTAGAATTTTCCAACAACTTGGCTGAGCGCAAAATAAATAGCCATAGAATTGCTAATCGCTCGATTCCCCTTTTCGGTGCCTGTATATGTTTCTGATTTCGACAAGCCAGAAAGCGGTTAGTTATTGCGAATAAACACCCGCCGACTGCAGAAAATTTTGTTTAGCCCCTTCGACAATGTTTGATGGTTTGACAACACCGCACATGTAAGGATGCCAGCTTGTGGTTGTCTTCTCCCGTTTCACAGCCTTTTACTAAGCTAACTGTGGTTCCTTCGAACATGTAAGGTGAAACCATCTTTCGATTTCATGTTTTGATGCACATAACACACAAAAAACACTTGGGGGTTCCTGCATCTGAAAATACAAAGAACCATTTCAGCCTTCGGTGTTCCTAATGTCCTGAGAGCAGCACTTATCGTATTATAAACATCGATAAAACACTTACAGCGCTGACAATAGTCTCCATTTGAGCTTCAATCTCCGCCGCATCCATCTCCAGTAAATTTAAATTTATCGCTAAGGTATCATCTCCAAAATCAAACTCATCATCGTCAATATTTCACTTGGAAAGCGCTCGCGCCTTGTTCTGTCGCCATATTGATAGCCTTGACCGTGCCCCTTCATGTCACGTGATACGCTTACCTCAATATACGCAAAGCTTGCCGTGTTTTCCCTTTGAAGTACGCCGCGTTTCCAGACACTTTAATTCCAGGGACTATGGTTTAGGGTTGCCAGGGGGGTTGTGGTTAGGGTTAGGGTCATGTTTAGAGGTGGGGTCCGGTTGGGGGTAGGGAATTATTACCCGAGCTACCTATGGTAGAACGAGTCTAGGTTTCGGCTCTGTTTTTTTTGGGTGTCGCGATATGGAATTTGTGACGTCACACTTAAATGCTGCATCATGGCGGATTCATCATGGCGGATTTTCATGCAGGAGTCGTGCGTTTTTTCTCTCCTGACGGCCTTTGGTTGTGTTGTTCGAAGTGAATTTGTGTTTTAATGATAAACACGCTCACAATGCTTACAATAGACTATAGTAGACCTGGGTTGGTCGGCGATCTCGATAACCGTACGCTGAAAATGTGTAGTACTCGATCAAACTTTATACGAAAATTCTCGATCAATGTGTTCTCGATCAATTTACATGTGTTATTAATTAAATTGTGCTGAAAAATGTTGCTCAAGTGCTGTAAATCAAAGAACAAAGAAAGTTGATAAAGCCAGCTTGCAAGTGAAAGGTAAACATGCTGTGTTTTACATCATCGAGGTTGACATTTAACTGAACTGACTTGTACAAGTCTGTGAATGCTGTATGTGGTTTGCTTTAACGTATGTAATTTGCTTTATTTTTACTTGCATTGTTTATTGTGGTGCCAGTTTATACAAAATAAACACGATCCTATGGTACATGCATTTTAATACTAGTTTTTACTATTCATCGTCTATTCACAAATTGTGTTTTGAGATCTGGTTGTTTTAGATTTTTTATCATGCAGTCAAAGGTTCAAATTGTCAATGGGCGTTGTTTGTGATCACTAGTTGTAATGAAGTTAATCAGGTGATTTTAAAGAACGACTGAATGAGGGAATTGTATAATCCCAATCTGAAACTGAATCAATGTTTTGCCCGTCCCGGGGGAAGGAGGGCATACCCAGGGGCATTTGACATTTTCAATTTTTTTTGTGTCGATAAGCCCCACTGCAGAGCACCCACCACCTGGTAGGCAATATTTGTCAAATTTTCCCCTGTCTTGAGTTAGAGCACAACATGTTTTTGTTTAGATATATTTTCTTGCATAAAGAAATTATGTGTTCAGTCTGGTTAGCCGACTATAATATACTGTTATTTACTGCCAGAATCAAACTCTTCAACTCTTTTCAATAAAATTTCAGCTACCACAAAGTTAAAAAATAAAAGTCTGATTGAAAAGTAAACAAGAGTTCAAACATGTATTATTTGCATGACAAAAAGTAGCCTCCGTAGCAGGCGTTCTGTTCTGGAGGAGAGGGTACCCGCCTCCCTTAATCCCTACCCCTCTCTCCCCCAGAACAGAACGATATATAGCATGAGCAGTGCTGTTGATAAAGCTGAACATTGCGGCCTTTAAAATGAATGACTTCAGATATCGTTATGTGAGATCTGTGAACACCATCTAAACAGTTTATTAACAATAACTAAAATATTAAAGTGTAATATGTACACAAAATGTCACAATACCATACATATAGTTTGAGATATAGTTAAAGCAATGTCATGATGGCTTTCTGTATATGAATTCTATGTTGTCCCAATCTAGGTTGTCCATGCATGTAAGTTTATAATAGTAGTCAATAAAAAATTGTTCTTTGTAAAACAAGTGAGTGCGCTTTCTAACTAGCTTTCTAACATGTCTTCCTCCACCAATCTCATTCTCCACATCGCCACGCCCATGCCCAGTAGCCCGAGTTAGCGCCTAGCGGGCGTCTTGTTTCTTTAAAATTGATGATTATTGTTAATTCTAGGACATTTCACAATTAACGATAATCATCATTTCGAGATGAGAGAATATGCTGGAATTTTTTGGCGTCAACGTACGAGCTGTCAGTTTGAACGATGGAAACAAGTATTCTTTAATCCCGATCGTGTTTATAATATTCGTCGCCATATTTATATATTGTACTATTTATATATTGTACGAATTAGAAGCTACTAGTCAAAGAGCAACACTATTTTCGAAGAAAGACAATATTGCTGATACAAATGGCAAGTATTTTTAACTGATGACTTATAGTAACCTTGCAAGTGTGATCTACCACAGTTTTTGTGCGTTATACAGAACGATTGAAGAGTTGACAAAAGCTTTTCAACTCGGGCGATTTATCGAGTCACATTACTCTTCGGAAGACAACAATTCTCTTTGGAGGAAACTTACAAGTATATATTTCACAACCGGTACTGATCATTTTACATTTTTAATGCAATCAAGTTTATTAGCAAAGTTGTATCTAATAAACAATCCAAGATTTTGAACTAGATTTTTCTATTTAGCTTATATAGATAGATATAGTCTCCTTCGCAGACGTTCTTATGGCTCACTATAAACAATATAGATACTACCTTATATTAACCCTTTGATCGGGAAGTTTCAAATCGTGTGGCATTTATAGACAGTAAAACAAAGGGTCACACTCAGCGACTCAGGTGAGTATTAAAAATTAATAACAGCTATCTCTTTAAAAGTCGTCTGGCGTTTAGACGGAGTAAAATATATGTGGCGACAAAAATGTACGTTTCCCTGTTAAAGGGTTATTAAGAATAACAAGTATATATTTCCCAATATGTACAGGTAGCATTCTTTTACATTTTTTAAAGCAATCAAGTTTATTAGCAGTGCCTATTTATATATTAAGTTGACAAAGTTGTATCTAATAAACCACGATCTGCCCCACGATTAATTTTCTTTAATATCAAGGGTTGACTTGTCATCTCATTCACTTATTAGTTATTACGTTCACTGAACTGGCCTGTTTACAAGGAGGTAGGGTTACCCTAGCACCTGGGTCAAACCTAGAGTCATCCTGCTGCCCAGGTCAACTTTATTAGACCTGGTTACCAAGCACTAATAACAAGAAGGCAGGTAGGCGCGTTATCCCTACCACCAAAACTACCGCAAAACTACCAAGGACAAAACATAACATGGCTGCATCCTTGTAAACACGACAAACAAAAAAAGCAAGAAATGTATGATAGCTCAGGGTAATACGAGTGCTAGCGTGTACCTCCTTGTAAACAGGCCCTAATAGACACTTCCCAAATTTGCTTCAATGGGCATGAACAATGGGTTGAAATCGAGGTTGAATATCAGGGATGATAGTGAATGCATTACGATTTCATGTCAACCTCGAGTTCATGCCATTGTTTCATAGGCACTATTTATAGGCTATAAATTCTGTTCTAATGTGTTCGGCGCAGATACATGTACGCTATGCGTACCTTTTGTTTGATTACGGGAAAGGGTTATAGGGTATTGGCAATAAAAATTAAGTTTGTCTCATTTGAAAGAACTCGTCAAATGGTATAAGAAGACCTTTTACAATTTTTCCGTATCTGTTTTGGTTTTGGAAATATTTGGACCAAAGACAGCGTGCTGTCCGCCATCTTGGAATTATTTTCGATATGCATGTGACATCATATATAAGCAGGGTAAAGTGAAATTTTTATCTTGCCAACCTTATGACATGAGCTAGAAACTCGATTTTGTTGCGCTATTTCCATTTTAAATTGACCCACAACATTTAAAAAGCCTTCAGTGGAAATTTGGTCACCCACGGAGTAGTTTCGTCAGGTTTACCCTGCTTATGACGTCACCAATTTCCTAGTTAATTAGACCCAATATTACAACAAGATGGCGGACAGCACGCTGTCTTTGGTCGAAATATTTCAAAACACAAGAAAGATACAGAAAAATTAAAAAAGGTCTTTTTATACCATTTGACGAGTTCTTTCAAATGGGACAAATTTAATTTTTATTGCCAATACCCTTTAAGCTCGGCATACACTGAAACAAGTTTCTGCGAAACAAGTTTCTGAAACACATTTTCGAGAAAGTTTCCGAAACTTGTTTCAAAAAATGGAACAGTGCTGTAATCAGAAAAACTTTGTTTCTGAATTTTTCCTAAGTAATAATATAGAGGGCAAAATTACTCGAATATGATTGGCTAATGAAGAGGGCATTTGAAATTTAGCGCAAAATTACTTGCACTTGATTGGTTCCTTGATGATCAGCAGTTCTTGCATGTGATTAGTCGCTTGGTTACTTGGCAACAGTGACACCTCAGAGGACTGACCTTTTTTCAACAAACCTGCAAGGTTTTTCCGTCTGAAAATGCTTTTTTGTTTACTTTGAACTAATTTAAACTATTGAAGGAGTGTAAACTATTAGTGAAAATGAATACACTAGAAAATTTACGAACTTTTGCCTGTGTTTATAAAAAGAAAGTTGAAGCTACAGGCACATATAGCGATATAGAGCGAACCCTCCCGAAAATGAGCTGCACTTTTTATTCAATTTCAATTAAAGTGCCTCTATGGTCTGTGGGATCTTTACATATTTAAATAACTTAGGTTAAAAGAAAATGTTTCCCGAAATTGTTTCTCAAAAATATTAAATCCCCGCCCATTAACAGCGCTCCAAAGTTGGTACCTCTATAACTGACCGTGCATTAGGGAGGGACCTGGTGCGAATTTACTGTGTGACGTCACGGTCGGAACCAAATTTCTGACTTTTTCGTCAATCTCCTACCCAGAGCCTGCGATCCTTTTGGTCATTACCAAGAATCAGAGGCTCTGGGAAACTCCGATGAAAAAGACCCCAAAATTGGGTTTTTGTTCCCAGTCCTCTAGTTCTCAGTTCCCTATAATTTGTTACTGTCATCGACGATCTTTAGCTTGTTCGAAGACCAGGGAAAATATTTGTTTACCGATAAAGAATGGCCCAGTATGTTTTACAAAGCTCTTGACAAAGCGTTACAATACAAATGGTCTTTCTTAGCTTTTCTCTAAATCGTCAACGGACAATTTGACGATTCGACCTTGTATTCTCTAGTATAATTTTAAAGTTCTGAGACGGAACTGCGAAGAATTACGAGACGAGTCAGACGATGGACTTTTGTTTGGCGACGAAGCAGGAGAATAATAATAGTTTTAACTTGTAAATTGTCGGGATTTTTGCTGTTTTGAATCAATTGTATTTTGGGTCTATCGTGTATAATTATGTGTTACAAAACGTCGAGAAATCGATTAAACAAGTTAGCAACCTGCACATTATTTGGAATTTTACTGTTTTTAAACTAACCAATCAGATGACAAGTTTCATCGGAGTTTCTCAGCGCCTCTTGGTAATGACCAAAAGGATGGCAGGCTCTGGGTACGAGATTGACTTTTTAGTGTGTTTTTGGTATTGCGTCTCTTAAACCTTTATTTAAGCAGTGAAAACTTTAGATATGTAGATCAATATGTTCCAAGATTGTTCGTCTGACACTCTGACTCAGACTCGGCAGAAGAAATTTTGGCGTTCCGACTGTGATGTAGTCTATCAATTAGAGCACAGGCCCAAGAAAACGGTCTAACTTTCAAAATGGCGCGATTTGGGCTGATTTGGCCAACTTCGGAGCGCTGTTATTCGGGAGGGATTTATTATTTTTGAGAAAAAATTTCGGAAAACATTTTTTTTTAACCTAAGTTATTTAAATATGTAAAGATCCCACAGGCCATAGAGGTACTTTAAGTTTCTAAATATACTAACAGGAAGCTTGGTTTTACCATACAAATGATTTCTGAGTTATAAGATGACTTTTAATTTTAGATGACAATTTTGAGTTCTAAATACTGACAGAAAGCTTTAGAAATTTCGTTTTACAAATGGCTTCTGGGTTTCTGCATGAGCGTACGGCGAACGTTATAATAAGATGAACCATTTAATTTTGTTATTTATATGTATATTTAATATAAAATAAGGTGCCCTATACGCACGCTCTGATTGGCTGGGCTCCGTGCATTTCTAAGAGAACAGAGATCATGAATGACGTAGAATGGCGTCAGCTAGCTAGGGCCGGAAAAGCCCACCAAATTCCAAAACTACCTCACTTTTAGTTTGATTTTTCTTCTTATTTTATAAAACAAATAAACTACATACCGCTCTTGTGCATATGTACTGTTTGACGTCATTTGAACACGAAAGAAGTGTAAAAGTACTCAACTTCTTTCGTGTTCAAATGACGTCAAACGTGCCTTTATAAGAGTACATATGCGCGGAACTTTATGTTTTATTTGTTAAATTTAGTACAGAAGCATTATTAAAGCAGTACAACTTACAAAGCTTATCATGCTTCTCTCCCGAAGATAATCTGAATAAAAAGTATTCAATTTTAAGTCCTAAATACTGACAGAATTGAAAGTTTTAGAAACCTGGTTACAGAAGTAGCTTCTCGGTTTCTGAGCGTTACGGCGTACGTAGACTTCATGCTCCAAGTCCGCCTCTTAGCGCTAGTTTTTGCGGGCGGGTGGAAAGGCGGGCGAGCGGAAAGGCGGGAGAGCGGAAAAGCGGGAGGAAAGAGGCGGACTTGTCTCGCTTGCAGGTTTTTGAATCTAATTAAATATTCTGGCGGGAAATCGCTGAAATGTACATCGCCCTGTTTTGACGTGTTTCGGGTTGTCGTACATGCAATGGAAAGTGGTTCTACCCCTACTAAAACGTTTTCAAGAGTCTGTTTAACTCCAACTTCCAAAGATAGCACTTGCATAGCAATTTAGCCTGAATATAATTACTTCCCGAATTACGTCACCTGTCGAAACATTCACCGGTGAATTTTGGCGCGCTGCAGGTGGGAAAGTCCTTTTCAACGGGGAACCGAAAGGTCAAAAATGTTTGAAAAGGACTTTGCGAAAGTCTACGGCGTACGTTATAGGATAAAGTAAAGTATGTTTTTGTCAGGGGGGGACATTCCTGCTTTGAATTGCAATTTAGTTTAGTATGCAAAATTATTTTGAGTAATGGCGGTCCTGTCGTGGGAGAAGTACATTGTAATGGCGGTCCCATTTGTCCCGTTGGCGGCCGGTCCCGTTGAAGCAATTTGATCATAACTGGCACAAAACTATGCATAAATATATATTTCAGGAGGAATGTTTAAGAAGGCAATCAACCAATGAATGAAAATGCAGAGTCCACCAGCCGATGCCAGGGCCTTTTTCGGTAACGACATCATGTCATGGCACAGCAGGGAACTATACGTCATAATAATTTAAATGCGTTTATTGACGAGTTGTGATTTATTTACTGTTATTTTGTTGTTTATTTTGTCAGTTGTCACGTAGTTCCCTACAAGGTTTGACACCTGTGGGCTCAACTCACAAAAAACACGGAGTGAATCTCTCATCCCAAGTTACACCCATGACAATAACATTACATAAGAATAAGTACAAAACTTTCTACAAAACAAAAAAACAAACACAGATTAACACAGACATAAAGTAAAAGTATTAACATGACGACACTTAGAACAGATTAACTTATAACTTATAATTATCTAGAGAAAAAATACATGAATGTGCGGAACTGATGAAATTTGTTTTGAGTGTTTTCAAAAGATGTTCTTTCAAATAAGACAAACTTAATTTTTACTATCATGTATGTCAGGTGAAAAAGTATTTTTACTCTGGTACATTTTTGCTTTTGGGCATTAATCAAACAGCTAAAAATTTTTATTAAATGTTCATCTCAATTGATAAATATGTTAGGCCCTACTTGGGTATAACTCACGTCGATCAAACCTTTCATGAGGCAAACGAAAAGGTCAAGCTCAATGTTATTAAATTAGGGAACTTAGGTGTATTAGGTGTGCTTCCCTCCCCCGTGTACAGTTTTTGGAAAACTGGTCGGTAAAGTGTTCAGCATAGCACTGATATATTGTACTTAAGTAAAGGTAAAAGTAAAAAGTAACTCCTCAGTTTATACTTAAGTAAAAGCAAAAGTATGGCCTGAATATTTTACTTGAGTAAAAGTTCTGAAGTTACAGTCCAAAACCAACAGATCATCGCGCGATCTAACAGTCTTTATCTCCTGGTTCTGATATATATAGGGACCGGGAAATGACATTCTAGGGCCCACTTTTCATCATAGGGAGAATTTAGAACTGCCCATTTTCAAATTTGTTTTGGGTCCCCATATTTAGGGAGGTCTGGGGGCATGCTCCCCCGGAAAATCTTTGAAATTTGGGTGCCTGAAATGGCATTTCCTGCGTTCTAACAACACGTTTTAGCGAAATTTTAAAAGTTTAAAAACAGAAAAACACTGACGACGCAATATTTGTATAGGTAATCGCATGGGGCTGGAGGAAAATTAAAGTTTAATTTCACGAGTGTTTTCAAAAATAAGTCTACAAAATTGTCCGAGTCGCGAAGTGACGAGGGTAATTTGTAGGATTTTGAAAACACGAGTGAAATTAAACCTTAATTTTACGAGAACTCGTGCGATTATGTGTTAATAATATAGCGGGCAAAATTATTCAAGAGCTGTATTATGTCCAGAAAATGTCAAAGCTGAGAAAAAAGCTGTTTCTTATAGAGCTGTAAGAAAAAAGCGTGATTTGTCGGCAGATTACTATTTATAGACCAAAACTCAGACAAACAAACCAAATTGAATCACGAGGGATTTCTAATGAGCCATTTTCTTTTTTTGAAATGCAAGAATAAATTATAAACTCAGACATGAATTTGACGTCATCTGTACGCTTCGCCATTGAGTTTGTCGGTACCCCTCCACCACTCAAAATGGTCACGTCCCATCTCCCACCCCAGTATTTATTTTTTTTAAGAAGTATTTTGAAAATAATATTCAAACTTGTGAATGTGACTATATGAAGAGGGGTGTGTTCACAAACTGGCAAGAGGCCCATCGGGTAGGTGCTAGAGCTATATGTAATTAAACAGCTTTAATTTGGGAAGAATAAACATTTATATTGGATGACCTTGGATGACCTTGGATGAGGCTGAGCATGATATGAAGAGTTATCCAGACCGAGGTCAATGTATGTCAAAGCCGAAATATAATCATGCGTAAGACGAATATAATAATTGTTTTATATATACATTCAAAACGGTTGTACTAACGAGCAAGCAAGACAAGCAAGCTGCAAGCAAAATTTGGCATTAAAACGAGTTGTCTTCGTCAACAGAGACAAATCTGCGGCATTCACTGCACAGCATATCCTCTCATCTAGAATTACCAATAATCAGTAAGTGTGCAATGGCCTACAATTAACAATAATCGTGAATTTTAAAGAAACTAATTACCTAAACCTAACCCCCCCCCCGGCAACCCTAAACCTAACCCATAACCCCCCAGTGGGCCTAAGCCTTTGCTATATGCAATTTAGTTTAACATCCCGCATGTGGGACAGAGATTTACCTACTGATTATTGGACATTCCATTCCCTTAAACCGACCAATCACAGCGAGGCTTCCAGATTCTGGAAACCAGACCTCCGACTCTGAGGCTTGAGCTGACTGTTTTACATGTAACCAATATTTTTTAGTAAAAATTTTGCGTAAATATAGAATCATTAAGATGATGTTGTAACAGTGAATCGCGATATGAATACATGTACATGAAATAAAGTTAATTTAACGTTAAAAATTAAACGTCATTGCCTGGAGCTGAATAACATCGTCGAGGTTGCTACCCCTACCCATGCATAGGTGCAATGTGCATTAAAAATTTTAAATTTTCACGAATAGTAATAAACAATAGACGGTTTATATAGTCACACTCTCCGGCAAGTTATTTTCCCACACCCGGTACACAAAGACTATCAAAGAGAACACAATATTGGGTGGTTTACCGCCTCCCTAAAAACAACTTGCGGAGTTGCTGGGGAGGCTATATTAAAGAACGTCTGCGAAGGAGACTTCACTATGGGAGCAAGAAATCCAATTGCAAAGTTCACATGTACATCTGTACGCCAAGCTGGGATTGGTTCTGCACAAGGCAAGTAAAATTCCAAATTAAAATTCCTCTTAATTTTTGTGATATTTTAAACAGATGTCGATTGTGCATTGAAATTCATCAAATTACATATTGGCTATAAATGCCCCGTATCAGGCCATAGTATGTCCCCGTATGTACTAAAGTAACATTTTAGTAACATTTTCAGTAATCTGCGACTGTCCCAAAATTCAAAATTGTCATCTTCTCAGGAAAATGGAATTTTAATTTTCTCCCACTATCAAAGTTGATCAGACAGTTTAATACTTTATGTCAGCTGACATATGCATGTTATTATAATTACGGTATTGTATTATGTAATTGTGGTATTTCTGGTTTAAATATTCTAATTCAGTGGCATATAGGAAGCAAGTTGATGTTTGTTTGGGGAGTTATAGAGCTTCAAAAGGACATTTGAGGCACATGTTTTCATAAAAAGGGCACTTTAAATTTTCTGTTGCAATCGAGGGCATTTATTACTACAAAGTTGGGGGAGCACGTGCACCCTCTGCCCCCTATTGATTCCTAATTATGTACATGTAGTTTGAAAATGAAAATCACCATTTTGTCACTTTATGTTGAGCCTTTAATTCATATATTAGGGGCATTTTATATCAGGGGTGATGCTGGGGTCTGGGAGCATGTTCCTTCAGGAAAGTTTTGCATTTTAAAGATAAGCAATTTTTTTTAAAGATTAGCAATCTACAAACCAATTAAAGCACTAAGTCTAAGGTTAAAATTGAAAAAAAGAAAGATCAAAACCTGTTGATTTATTTATTAATTTGCAAAGTTTCTATATTTTCCAACTTTTTTAAACTTTTTATGCAAATCATTGATTCCCTGACAATTTTTTCTTCTGGCACCACCATATTTTATATGACCTTGCTAGGAGAGGTTCAGCTAGCAGCTAGGGTGTATGTATATTATATTTCAGTTAAGCTTTTCTAATGTGCTAGCTAGCTAGCTTGTTTGACCACATTATATATTAGTCTTACTCTTGGATCGCAGCAAATTTGTTTTTCATATAATAATATGCAGTCACCCACAAAAATCCCCAGCTACAGCTAGGCCATGACCTGGGGAACTACTGTTTTAGGAAAACTGAAGATAACTGGGAACCATGCAAAAATAGTCCATTCAAGCTCAGTGGCATTTACAGGACACATGATTCACCTGCTTTTATTCTCCTGTGCTGTGTGACACATGCTCTAGAATTGCCTGGAAACACTGAAAAACTCGTTCTATGTTGTCCAAAGAAGTCTTAAGCAATAGTATGTTTTTTGTTAAGTAAAAAAATATGTTCTTATGCTTGTCCAATTTTCTGGGTGAACATGAACTGGCTAGCAGGAATGCAGACGCGCCAACCCCAAACATTCAATCACTTGAGACTTTCTTGTAACTCCAAAATATTTTCCATTCCGAGTGGTGTATCACTCCAAAAAATCTAAGTACACCTTTCAAAATCCCCAAAATCTCAAAAAATCAAAAAAAATCAAAAAAAATCTCAGAAAATCTCAGAAAATCACCAAAAATCTCAAACAAAATCTCAAAAATCCCCCCAAAAAATCCCATGAGGTTTTGAAAATCCCAAAAATCTCACTCTTTTTCTGGAGTGATACACCCTTGTTCCATTCACTGTTGGATCATTGTCTATACTAATAATTAGCAATAAATGTGGTTAAACTCCAATTGTAAGAGATAGAAAAATAAGAGCCCAGCTAAAAATTGTAAGGTAGAAACCAGCATGTCAAAGTGAATGTCAGACACAAAAACTATAAAATAAGATTTTATTAAATAATGTTTCATTAATTGACACTTTGAAGCCTGAAAACATCTACACTAAACATCTAGATCTGTTACTTTACACTAAGCTTGCAAACATATATCACATGCACTACATGTATATGTATAACCGATACTGAAGCTTGGAAGTCTTGTAGCTGAATCAAAGAAAATATATAAGGACAAGCTACTGCACATTTCCAACCAAATTACTCAGATTTACAAATGCTAGCAAGACTGAAATATATTTTGTTATAACACATTCTCAACTTGTTTCCTCTGTACTGTAGCCTACAAGCAGTGGCATACCACTAATGGTCTGGATGGCTTGGCCAGAGTAAATAACTTGCTACAGTCCTGTAATTATAGCTTGTTTTACAAACTGAGTTTTACAGACAAGTTATAATAGTTTACCCTGTGAACTCTCTGTTTTAGCACTTGGACTACACACGTAAAAATGCACAAATTGTTCACGGTTGTTAACAGGTGTGAACAATGTTGTGCTGCACCCCATGAACAATGTTGTGCTGCACCCTGTGAACAAGTTGTCAACAAGTTGTTCACTTATAGTTCGAACAACTTGTTCACAGATAAATCAACAGTCATGAACAAGTTGTTCCAACATCACATTTTTATAGCCAACAACGTTGTTCACACATGATACAACATGTTGCAACAGCATGATGAAGTAACAAGGCTGAACAACAATGTTACAACAATTGTGAACATGACTGGTGTATCAACATGTCCTTCGGTTGTTTCAACATGCGTGGACAACTGCTGTTGTTTCATGAAGCTGTAACATGATGAAACAATGATGAACAATATTGTTAATTCATCAAGGTTGTTCACACTGATGATAACAACATTGTTACAGCATTGTTCAGGCAACAATGCTGTAACAACTTGTGAGATTTTTACACATGTAATTTAGCAAAAAGTGGGGGGTTTGACACTGGGCCAGCTCATGCTGCATGGCACACCCTACAAGGTTGGGGGATACTGAAAGGAACTGTGAGTTTATTCCCCACCCTAATAATCACTGACTTCCTTCATCATGCCAAAGCACAAGACTTCCTTGTCAATTTCTTAATACTTTCCATCGAACCTAAGCTTCACACCTAAACCACTGTAGCCCAGAATTCATTGACAGTCCTGTTTTAACTGAGTGGGCAAGTTGAAATGGTACAGTACTTACCATGCTCCAAACAGAATGTTTATAATAATATTAACTTTATAATTATTAACCAAATGACACATTTTATGTACACGGGCAAATATAAACTCACTTGTACATAAAATTTGTTTTTTATACGAACACGACAAAATGGGCATATTTTCCCTATTTTTTCATTTCAATATATACCCACGATTATAAAGTAGTTTACATAAAACTGCTTCAGTCTTTCAGAGATCTAGAGTATCCAGGAACAATCGAAATTACCCACACTGGCCGTACACAAATATTACTACAAGGTAGACCCTTTCTAAAAAAAGATAAAACACCAAAGCGGTATGGGTTAAAAAATTTCATTTATACTGTACTCCTACAATGTACAAACTTTTAATCGTACATGCAAGCTCCTGAAGGTATTTAGTTGCAATTACGTCAAAAAATTATTTTAAGACACTGGGAAAAAATATTGAGTTGTCTTTCAACTTTTTCAATTCATTAGTTCACTCGGAGTCAATTATTTTTGCTTTAAAAACGCGTCAAACGCTGGAAGTCTCTTTGGTGGTTAACTGCGGTCGTAAAATGCTGTTCTCAATGTGAAGTTGTCTGTTCTCTTCCCTTAATTTTTCAACCTCGAGTTCCAATTTTTGACGGCTGGCGTCCTCACTGCATTGGTCGGAGTTCACATTGTTTACCTGACTTACAACTTCAGGCATGTCAGATGACGGGTATAAACCATTGTCAACCTTACCGTTCGACTTAATAGTCGTTAGTTCCTTCTCCAGATTTTCCACCTTGTCTTCGAGTTGCATGTACTCGTTTACCAGTTCGTCCTTATTCATTTGATGTAACGACTCCGAGTGTAAGCGCTCGTAGGTCTCCGTGAAGTCTTTTTGCAAGAAATTACGCACATCCTCGATGTCTCTTTCCTCGTCCGACAACGAAGACCCAATGTCCTCGGAGTCATCCGCCGAACTGGAAAGTCTCGTCGGCCTAGAGTGCGACTCAGAATGATGATGATGAGAAACGTGTAAGTCTGGTTCTTGGGTGTCATGCTCGGCCATCAGAAACTGCGACGTGTTGAACGGGGCAAGAGGTCGCCCTTTCTCGTGCATGTATTTCTCGCGAATACTAACCGCCCGTCGACTGTCTCTCTCTTCAACCGCCTTCTTTTCCTCCCATGTGAGTTTCGAGTAAGGCTTGTACTTTCGTCCTTTACTTCTTCTCGAACCGCGTCTGTGCTTCTTTTTTATCGCCATTGGTTTGTATTCATTTATATTTGTGTTTACGTCGGCAATCTGAATCTCAGTCTCCTTGTTCACTGAGTCATGTTCACAGTTTGCATTTTCCGCACACTCTGTCGTTCTTTTCTCGTCTTTACTCGTAGCATCAACTGCAAGAAAAACGTCCGGATCGTCCTTTTCGCCAGCTAGACTGTCCATCGAATGATCGGAGTTTTCGTTTGAAGTCATGGTCACCCAGCACGCTGCCACTACGACGTCTACGTTACATCCCACTACACGGAATTTAGTTGGCAAAAATGGAGGGAGAATCTTGATAAGGGAACTTCTCTCTAATACGAACAAATTTTAGAAGAAAATAGAGTATATTTTTCGAGTATGGAACTGAACTCAAGAGAAATGATGCCAGAAAAATAACAATACAATAATATTTTGTAGTGTCGGGCCTCTCAACAGTCAACAATGAAGAGTCTTCCCCGAGAAAGAACCAAATAACATTGCTAATCGGTCACGTGCAACGATTGTTTGCCATTCATTGGCTACCGAAGTACCGAAGAGCCCAATCTCGTACCAGCCGAAGAGCTTCCGAAGGGCGACCACTCGGCACCTTGAAAAGTGGAAAACACACGTTTCAGGCCCCAAATTTTGGACATTGATATTTTGTTAGAAGAAAGAAACTAAATGTCTTGCATAGAACAGCATTTGAGAATCAGAAACTGAAACGAAAATGTGCGTAACCGTGGTTGCTATGGCAACAATTACGTTTCAAAATGGCTGCTAATTTGCGTTTAAACTAGTTTAATTCGCAAAAAAACTCGGTGACCCCCGTTTTTCATTTTAAGTTTTCCTAGTATGAGTAGTCAATAGGTCAAATTTAAAAAAATTCTGTAAATCTTATTTAAATAATTTTGGATCTTCAGAATTTTTTTAAAACTGGCCTAACGATTACTCATACTAGAGAAAACTTTTAATAAAATAAAAATTGGGGGTCGGAAACGTTGTTTTCGAATTAAACATTTAAACTAGTTTAAACGCAAATTAGCAACCGTTTTGAAACGTCATTGTTGCCATAGCAATCACAGTTACGCACTTTTCCGTTACAATTTCTGATTCTCAAAATGCTGTTCTATCCAAGTCAGTTAGTTCCATCTTTTTAACAAATAATGTACAAGATTTTGGATCTAGAACGTGTGTTTTCCACTTTTCAAGAAACTGTATGGAGCCACCTTAACGCGAGTTTGATGCATGATGGATTATATTAGGCCTTCAAGCTAGGTGGACATGGAAGCCAAAAGGGACTCCAATAATCTGATCGATACTTAACCATGTATGCAAAGTAACATTAAGAACGTGCCCCAATTCATTATTTTAGATTAACATCGTATTATTGATTGAAATCCAAACACCAACACAAAGCCCCACTCTAATTTCACACGAAGCTAGGGGGGGGGGGGCGGAGTATCTTTGCATCCTCTATTAAACTATGCCCATGCATGCAAGTACTCATAATAGTCACAGACATTTATCAAGACTAGAATACAACGCGCCAGATCCTAGCCACTAGACCACATGGGAAACTGTGTTAACCATGCACACAATCTCAGTCAGGATTTTTGTGGGAAGGAAGTCTGAGTTTCTCTCTTACTTTGATTGCCAGAAAACACAAACTGAAGTAATACGTCTAAAGGAAAGAATACATGCATGCATAGACTAACCAAGAAAAAGTGATGGCATTTTGTCATTATGGTGGAATTACTGGGAATTCAACCTGGGCCATGGCGCCGGTGAAAGCGCCAGATCCTATATAGCCACTAGACCACATGGGAAACTGTGTTAACCACACAAGTGCAATTCCATTGCATTTTCTGAGAAATAAGAAGAAAATAATTTTTACAAGTAAGTAACGCTTCCAAATTAATGTTTGCTTGAAAAGAAAACAACTAAAAATTGTCACATGTGCATATCATGTCTGGAGAAGTTAATTGCGTGTCTGAAAAAGTTTGTGGGCATTACTACGTTGTCGGGGAGTCAAACCCCGATCTCGATCCCGCGTGGCAGGCGATAATTCTACCACTGAACCACCAACACGTTGATGCGCTTTACAATGGCTGTCAGACTATAAATTTGTAGTACAGTAAAAGGCCATAAATCATATCTCGATATTTCTCGACATGTAAATAAGTTATTTTTTAGGATTTTT
This sequence comes from Paragorgia papillata, assembly GCA_035771165.1. NCBI lineage: Eukaryota > Metazoa > Cnidaria > Anthozoa > Scleralcyonacea > Coralliidae > Paragorgia > Paragorgia papillata. The sequence goes on from JAWNZC010000408.1 coordinate 3,312,807, forward strand.
TGTGGTGGTTAAGGTCACGTCAAGTCAAAGTCAAATATTCGAAGAACATCCACGCCACGGTCAACACGGGCATCAACCTTTAGCTTCTGGAAATATTAAACTGAAATTTCTTAAAAATTGTAAGATAATTAATCTTGAAAATAATAAGAAAATTATCGAAAATTTCTCAGAAGTGAAAAGCTGCTACCAATCCAAAAAACGTGAAGATTTGGAACCAGTTGGTGGCTAGTCGACCATGAAGTGATTTGAACACCTAACCTTCTGATCTGGAGTCAGACGCGCTACCAATTGCGCCACAGGGCCATTCAGGATTTTTGCACGCACTGACATTCAAAAAATTTCAGATTTTTTTGCACTATCGTACATGCAAAAATTCTCAGATTTTTTGCACGCCCGCACATGAAAAAAATTTTCAGCTTTTTTGTACAAACAGACATGCAAAAATTTTCAGATTGTTTTGCACTTTCGCATATGCATGCAAACATTTTCAGGTTTCAGTTGCACACCCGGACAAGAAATATACAGATTTCTTTGCAGTCCCGGACATGCAAAAAATTTCAGATTTTTTGCATCCACGGACATGCAAAAAATTTTCAGATTTTTTTGCACACGCGGACATGCAAAAAATATTCAGATTTACTTAGATCTTATAATAGCTATATACAAACAGAACTCGCTGCGTAAGATTTAGAGTAATTTTGTGAACGTTTTTCCTTGTGAATCGCTCTCTCTTTGTTCTTCGCTTCGCTCGCCGAACACGTGATATTGATTAAAAAACACTGAACTGAATTGTGTGTGTGTGAAGTGGACAAAAGGTGATCTCAAAACTTGTAGCAAACTGAAAAGACTATAATAACGACAACATTTAATTTGGTTTGATTGTTAGTTTGTTGTTAACAAACTAACCGAATCAAACCAAACAAACTAACAATCAATTAGCAAAACAAATAGACACAAAGACTCATAGGCGTACCTGACCAGTTACGTTTGGGGGGGCAAAACATTTTTGCCCGAAAAATTAAGAGTCGACTGTCGATTATTAGATCGTATTCAACATACGAGTTTCTTCGTGAGCTATACATCTAGCGTATGTGATATAGCCCTTAGTATAATTTTAAACCGGGCCACTGCAAAACAACTCAGATATATTATGTTAATGTTAAAACATATTACTTTAATGTTAAAACAGTTCAAAATATAATTTTTCATGAATATTTAACAGCAATATTACCCAAATTTACTTTCAAAAAGTGCCCGAAATTTTCATTCTTGAAACGTTTGGGGGCGGGGGGGGGGGGGGGGGGGCAAAAATCGCCTATGCAAAGACTGGAAGACTGGAAGACATCTGAAAACAAAACAAAACAAAAGCAGAAAGGAAGATTGGTAAGATTACATGAAAAATGGTATACGGCTGAAATAATTGTCAAAAGAGCAGAAAAAATTAGAACACATAGAATGGTACGGTTAATATAGTTATAAACAATGGAGAAAAATCAAATTACATATACATAAAAAATGGCACAGCTAAAATAATAAGTAAACAGACAGAAAAAGAAGAGATGCCGCCAGAGTTGGCCTCCGTTTTCTTATTTATTGAGGCCATGATGCGTACAGGTGCACCACTTCCATCACCTACTTTCATCGGGAAGGCGTAGATCGTTGCACCCGTGCTCGGAAGTTTATCGAGGTTGGCGACATTCTCAAGACCATAAATATTCTTGGAAAACAAGATTTGGTGACTTATAAAATTGTGAGATTTTCCATAGTCAATGGAAGCTGTATCGATTCCAACACCTTTGACTTTGCGATTGTCAACTAGCCATTGAGATGCGTTTTGGTGAATACCTTTGAAGAAGAGAGGATAAATTGAAATTAGGGGTGGACCATTAGAAAAGTGATGGGGGTGGGGTGGGGGTAAGACAATTTCAGTGTGCAATTAAAGAATTTTCTTTTTTCCCCGTTTTTTTCCTTGCACGAATTTTTTGACCCCCCTCCCCCCCCCCCCCCACCTTCATCACTTTCCTAATGGTCCGCCCCTCAATAAGAAAATGTAATCAACATTTTCTACTTGTTTTCCCTATTCTACATAAAATGCATAGAGTACAATTTTGCCATCTAAAATTCTTACGAATAATGTTGGAGAAAATAATGAGGATGAACTCTGTATAATTATACTCACTATATAATTGTACTCGTACATGGCGGACTATCAATTCAAAACTGATGCCCAAAATGACGGCATGGTGGTAGTATAGCAGCAAACGTTTATTTTAGAAGAAACAGGAAACTCCAAACTAATGGCTGCACCTATTGGTTAACATGCAGCGACGCAATTTATCTTCTATTCTCAATGCATCGATTACTTAGAGTAGCATCACAAATACTATGTAGTATTACAAATACTATGTATGAAATACTTAGTAAATATTCAACTCTGATTGGCTAAAATGAGTTCATAAGGGCAAAAAAACTGTATTAAGCATTTTGATTGGCTCATAAAAATGAAACTCACGAAGAAGAGCCAATTAATAGCACCGCCGAGATGACGTCACAATTTACGTTTCTTCGCAGTTACCCATAATTCTTGTAGTCCGAACAATATATAAAGATTTTAATTTACTCGGTCGAACAGCAGACGATTTTGTTTATCAATAGGAGATATTTTGGAAAGTCGTCAATACAAAAGTCAACTTAATTAATATATTCTGTTATTTTATTTTATTTTAATTATGATTAGTAGCCCGTTATTATTTTTAACGAACATGCTGAGTTGAACATCTAGGAGCGCATTTATGTATTTAATAATAAAGTTTTAAGTTAACGCGAAATCAAACCAAATCCCTGACAGACTGGAAACAAATGGACATTTTGTTTAAAATTTTTCATGGCGTTATATTAATAATTAAAAATACTTTTGTAGTTTTCACCATGTTTATATAAAACATCAGGGGCGGATCCAGGATTTTTTTAAAAGAGGGGGTTGACACGTCTAGGGGGGTCCGGGGGTATGCTCCCCCGGAAAAGTTTTGATTTCTGATACCCTGAAATGCTATTTCCTGCATTTTGGGGACAATATTAGGATCAGAAATAGTGATTTTTATACGCTATATTATACACTAAACACAATTTATATATTACATATAATATAATATACCATATATAATAGGCCAGGGGGGGTTGCAACCCCCATAACCCCCTGGATCCGCCACTGAACATGGTGAAAACTACAAAAGTATTTTTAATTATAAATGAACATTTTGTTGCAATAATTGCATTTCCAGACATCTATCCATGCAGGGACGTCGGTGCCCAACATTGTCATGAAGTGTCCTTATTGCAATAGAAAAGTGCCCTTTTTATGTTTTTTTATGGTTTATTTCAAGTGTCCTTTCGAAGTCCTACGGCTCCTACCCCCTGAACAAAGGGCCCTTTTGAAGCTGTGCCCCTCCAAGATCAACTTGCTTCCTACGCCACTGCGTCTATCCTTGTCAAGTAAAAAATAGAGTTGTCCCTAAGCAACAATGCGCGTGAAAGAGTTAATTGAAATACACAATATGTTACTTAAAGTGCTTATGGAATGGAATTTTTGCTTTTCATATTACATGTATTTGATAATATAAAAATATAGAAAATCCTGATATCTTTGGAAAGCTCTTTATTTTTCAGTTCAAAGTTGATAGCTAGGGCCGTGAAACGTCAACACAATAATGCGGCCACAACAACTATTTAACGTCACACGGTCAGGGCCGGACTAAGACTGTGGGGGGCCAGGGGCCACATTTTTGTGGGGGCCCTTTTCCAATTCCAATTGGTCTTACAAATTACAATATAATAAAATAAAGACACTGAATCACTGGTGTTCACCAAAGAACCCTTTATATATGAGAGAAAAGGGGAAAATAACAAATGACTTTACACAAATTTAAAGTGTCTGTCTGCCGTCTGCGAGATGAAGCGAGCCCCGAGGGGGAACCGAAACGTCAGACAATACTGTTAACAATTACATTTTGTTCAGCAATCTGGAGAAACTTCCTTATTGAAACATGTTACACAAATTAATAATACTATTAACTATTTAGACATTTAGTAACTTTGAACAAACAGAAACGTTAGTAACTTAGTATTAATTGGGTTGTTAAATAAAATACTCCAAAATGTGGGGGGGGCCAAATGTGGGGGGCCCGGGGCCCAGGCCCCGGTGGCCCCGCCCTTAATCCGCCGCTGCACACGGTGGATCATTATCATGACTGATTTGTTTAGTCTTGATCCACCTTGTGAGGTCACATGCAGGTATTGTTACTCGTCTCAGTGCTTGCTGACATTTCGTCGTAAGAAATGCTACCGTTTGGCAGGTTTAAATATAAAAATAAAGCACTTTCTAAACACGTAAAAACAAAGTGAGCATATCAATATCAGCGATTTCTATATTTTTATATTATGAAATAAAGAAATTAGCGAAAATTTCATTTCATAATTAGCACTTTATTTGAATTGTATATCAATATCTGCTGCATCTTTTATTATAGTAGCTATTAGTATTACCTGGAAATCGATAGAGACTGGTATTTCTAGTTGCAGTTCCCATGTACTTTTCATAATCCGGCCAATATTTTCCCCAGCCAGTAAAGACAAGTAAAATACTATCATCTGGAATCGCCCCGTTCTCTTCTTCCCATTTAGTTAAGTCGTCAACGGTAAGCAGAGCGTTGCGATCCTTTGACGCTTTGACAGAAATGTTGACCACAACAGCTTCACCGATAAATTTTTCAGGCGGGATCTGGTCTACAGTCCACTTTCCGTTAGAGAAGTGAATTGGGGCGTCAAGGTGTGTTCCAGCATGTTCAGCTGTTTCTATGTCGAACATTGACAAGTAAGGTATTTCATTGCTGAACTTCCCTTGAAAAACTACTTTGTGTTGAAATTTCGTTCCGTTTCCCCAGAATATTGTCGTGTTGTCGTACACGTAGCTCATATCAATCCATTGACTTTTCACCATGGTAAGTCCACAAAGTAGCGACACGAATGTTGGTAAAACTATTAGTAAAGCCATGATGAGATCGACAGACGAGGGATATTACGGCTTTAATTGGCGTTTACAGAGACAGCTAGAGGTCCTAAATATTTAAGATACACACTGTTATTCTCAAAGAGTAATTTAACTCCCCCTTTACTCCATTTTAGGGGAGTAAAAATATTTGGCATATGTTAACTCCATTTTCAGAGGTAAAATAACTCCTTGGGGCAATAAATTATTTTTACGGAGTGATTTTAACTCCCATTTAGGGGGGGTTAAAATTATAGGCATATTTCAACTCCATTTTCGGAGTTAAATTAACTCTTTCGGGGGAGTATATTTTGAGGGAGTTATTTTAACTCCCCCTAACACTTTCCATATTTTGACTTTATAAAGTATAAAGAGTGACAGACAAATTCGGCAAGAAAATATATGGCTTTTCTTTTAATCCATTTAAAAATCCTTTACGTATAGTGTAGTTCTGTTCTTTGTCTATATGGGTATTAATTTTTTAGTAAATCTGTTAAATTGCCTTTGAGAAAACGTTCTTTGAGTTACGTTAGGTAGACTTGGAAAATTGATCGATTCTGACATTTAAAAGAAATAGTTGTCAACTTCATTGGCGATTTTCACCTATAGGTTTCACTCCTCAATTGCCTGAAAACTATCTTATGTTGAAGCTCATTATACTCTTCTACGTTTTGGTATATAACATAAAGTCGTTACTGATAGGAAAGGTTTCAAAAAAAGTCTCAGACTTCAAGTGTTCATTTGAAGCGCACGCCATTTCAAAAAATATAAATTTTGGTTGCATCAGAATTTCGACCTTTAAAAATTAAATATTACAGCAAAAACTACAGACTATATGTCCGAGAATGACAAGAATAAAAAGATTAACTTCGTGTAGAAGTTTCATATTTTTGGGTTGAAAAAAATTTGCTCAAAAAATAAAATATGATTGTGAAACTTGAAACACTGATATTAACAGAATAACAGGAAGGGTCACACTATAATAGACAAAGTAATTAGCGAAAATTAGGTTATAAACAATTTTTTTATAAATTTTTTTTAGTCTTTTACATCGCAAGCACGGATGGCGCAGTGGATATAAGGTATGGGACCAAAGGTAAGTTGACTTCTAGAGATGCCCTTACAAACTCGACTTCCTGGGATCGCCATTCCAGGTGAGGTCGACATTTTTTCATTTTCCCTTTTTTTTACTCCTAAAACAGGAGTAAATTTTTACTCCCTAATATGGGTCATTTTAACTCCAAAATTCGGGGGTTATTTTAACTCCGACAGTGGAGCAGATTTTGCTCCCAAAATCGGATAGTTTTGAACCTTTTTTTATTAACTCCTGTTTTGGGAGTTAAAATTACTCCCTGAAAATAGATAATAGTTGTAAGTTCAAGTTCCGTTTCAAGTCATTTCAACTCTATAATATTAAATTAATGAATTAACATACAAGAATATATATAAAATTATAAATAATGAAAACTTGATGAGAGAGTTTGCATGGTGCACAAAGTAGCATATATATTTCTTAGATTTCCAATTCTGTGCAATTTACAGCAAATTAGGTACAATATACTGCTGGTATATATAATTCGCCCACGAAGTCTATATCTTTCCAATTTCTAAAACAAATTTACCTACTTCGCCAAACGCTGTGTGTTCGTAGTATGTGAAATCGCTTATGGCTATGTCTAGTTCATGCAGAAACATAAAAAAACATACTTCAACCTCGTTAACGCAACTCCTCTTGCCCTTGGTATATAACTATAACCTAGACTTACTGTATAGTATTGAATGCTGACTAAACAATAGTACTGCATTGTGATTATCGTGGCTGCATGAAAACATGTTGGTTGCCAACATTTATGGTGCTCGCTAGCACAGCGTAGTTCAAGCCAAGCCTGGTTAGTTATAAACCGTATCTATATGCTGTGCGTTTTCACGCGCGCAAAAAATAGTTACTCTACTTTTTTAGTGCAAGCTTATCAGGCGACCATATATACCACCAGGATCACGTTGACCTATCAAGGAACTCGTGTAAACGTGCAAAAAGAAATTATATTCGCTATAGAGTATAGGGTTATTCAGTGTAGAATTATAGCCCGTTTGGCGTTTTTGGCTTTTAGAAGAGTCAACTTTACTAATTCGGGTATATACACGAGTCACAATTATGTTTTTCTGTGCCGGAAGACTACATTAATTGCTTGTTGAAATGCCGTTTGCATTGATTAAATATACATGGTTGAATCGTATTTATCAGAGCAAATCACTCAAGTGAAGTGAAGTGAAGTGAAGTGAAGTGAAGTGAAGTGAAGTGAAGTGAAGTAAAGTAAAGTAAAAAAAGAAATACACCGACTGTCTTTTATTAAATAAAATTAGCTTTATCTCTTAAAATAATATCTTCTAGTAAATGTGCGCTACTCTATTTTACAATGTATTTTACAATGAATTTTACATTTACAATGTACTAGTTACAATCTTTAATCAAGGTGATTCATCAGTTTTGCATTGCACAACAAATTATGCATAATCATGCAGCAAGACTAATTCATGTAACCAAGTGACGAAAACGCATTAAAAAAGTCACTACGGATGCTAAATCAGCTACTAATAACTTTCGCAAGAATTATACAATATTAACTTAATTTTTGGTTTTTAAAAAGTTGTAGCTTGTTTTCGTATAGATGAAATGCATATTATCATATGATTGGACAATCCATGTTAAAGCTTTAATCTTGTGTACTCCTTTCATGTTTTTGCGGCTTTAAAAAACATGTAACAAAAGGAATGTGGAGATTCTTATGTCGCGAAAATATTTGTCAATTGTCATTTTCGTCTAATTCTCTTACATTGTTTGTTGCCACTGGTAGTTAATATAAGTGGTTGATAAAGCGACGAGAGAAACCTCTGGTTGAAGACGCCACCAATCTCGCTTTCGTGTTGCAGTAATTTAATTAAAGCCTGACCAATAAAAACACTTGCATAAAAAATTTACCCCCTCCCGTACAGATTTCTCAGCCAATCAAAAAATGGAGGTCAAGATCTGATCCTATCGACTTAATTTCGGAAGGAGAGGGCGGCGTAGAACCTCTGGGTCCAGGGTAGTCGGATCTCGCAGGCCTGATGTCTAAATCAAAAATCTATATCAACCAAAGTTATGGCTAGTTTTCTTCCAAACCCTTGGTTATACTTATCTATATTCAAATGAAACGATTGCTACAAAACATTTTATTGTGTGTGCAAAAACGTTGTCGTGCATTCACAAGCGGATAAATTTTGCATTAAAAACGCATTTATTAAACGTAAGTATATTGGCAATGACAGGCAACGTTTTGAATTTTGTTTCAGAAGTTTTCTCCAATAGACCTTTCCGCATGAAGTGCGTAGATAACGCGTTGAGAGATTTGATTGGCTGATTTGGCTCTCGCAAAACTTCGGACATCCAAAACCGCGGACAAACTTTGGATATTAGGTGAAACATCACGTGATTCATTCACCTTATGCGGAAAGGTCTATTAACCATTTCAATGAAAAATTTGATTATTCCGGACATATATAAACTCGATCGATTACACAAATTGATATACAATATCAGCATGACGACAATCTCAGACAGCTACACTTTACGTCGATTATCCGTCAGCATTGGAATAATTATTGCCAGTCTCCGCGATCCTCACCCCGATATTATTAAAGTGCCTATAAACTCAAATAAGATATTACTGATATGGATTCTATGTAACGTGAATAGTTGAATGCCAAAATACTTTCTGACTTGAACGTCTATTTGTTGTTATATTGAGGTTTGTATTTCCAAAATGTTAATGAGGATGACGTCAATGTAGGAATTTGTGTGTGCTTTTCTCTTTTCTTATGATAAACCGCTTGAAGATTTGAATTGGGTAATATTTCTGCTGTAACGGAACACTGCGTATGCAAATTATGCCTACATAGACGTCATCCTCATTACCATTTTGGAAATACAAATCTCAATATAACAACAAATAAAAGTTCAAATCAAAAAATATTTTGGCATTCAACTATACACATTAAATAGAATCCATAGTGCAGTAATATCATATTTGGGTTTATAAGCACTTTAACTGAAAGAGTGTCAAACAAACAACGAGCTTATGTAAGAAAGACAATCACGTGACAAAAAATTAGCAAACAGATAAAAATAACAATAACAAATTAATAATGAGAAAAACGGTGAAAACACTGTTTTGCTAAACAAAAACAGCGGCTTCAGAAGTGTTAAATAAAAGAAAAACGTTTGTTGAGTCCGTGAGGATGAATGGTTCCAATTTTAAAATGAGACGGCCAGCTGTCTTTTGCGGCTATCATTACCACCAGAAATTGGTTTCTCTTTGACGAAGGGCCTTCGCCCGAAACGTTAGAAATCTACGTTCAATAATAATTTCTGCAGTACTCAAACCTTATATTTCTATTTGAATTTCAGTACTGCCTACGCAGCACACTACCATTATTTCACTGTTTGGTTGAACTGAAACGCGGGTGGTCGTGAACGGATGAGCCGATGAATAAACGAAGTTTAGTCATTCTATAGGCCGTTTCAGTAATTCAGCAGTTATCTTGCTTTTGCTATAATTTATGTCGTGTTCTAGTTTGAGTCAGGCTGAATGGAGTTTGAATTTTGACTGACTTATGAGTTAATATGTAGGACTATTTTTCACATCAGTGCACTTGACTCTATTGCTTCGTTCAAACTACATAAATAAAGATATATACCGTATATTGTGGACTTTGACGAACCTACTCAAAGTTCGAAGTGCACGGTTGTATGATGCCTATAGCTTATAAGCGGTTCAAGTTTTCACGCACAGGGAAATTCGCACAAGTATAATTTTAAAAAATATCTCAAAGGCCCCGTTCACACTGTACCGGATAGCTTTTGTGTCGGCACAATACAATACAATACAATACAATAAACTTTATTTAACGTGGACAAATACACTTCGCTATATTAGCACGAAAACCATATCGGATCGATAGGCCTTCTGTTCACACACAAAACACCTGTTCCAGCCGCAATTTCTGGTTCGCTGCGCCGCTGCGATATCGAAAGAGGTACATCTTGTATCGGATAGCGTTTTGTGCCGTTCCAGCTCCAGTGTGAACGGAGTTCGAAATCGTTTCGGAAGTAAACTAATAGAATAGAGCGTCACACAAACGTTTGTTTAAATAAATTTCAGACGCAATGAAGTTATGCAATGAAGAACAGCACTCTTGAAGAACTGAGACTCTGAAAGCTATTTTGATTGTACGGTTAGAGGTACTTTTAATTATCGATTTGCGAGTATTAAATTTAAAATTACGACAATAGACCTTATTCCAAAATGGCGAACATTTTAAAATTATTTTATGTGCATGTCAATTAGCTCTTATCACCACCTCGTTTTAAAGTAAAAATTATTTTGAATTTCCCACATGAAAACGAGTTCAAAACGAGGTCTTCTATATTGGTCTTATATGAAGTACAGTGTGCATAAAGAGCTTGCTGATGCATGTAAAGGTGTGGCCTCCCTCTCTGCATGGGTACGAGGTTGCGTTCCTCCCTGCACAGTGAGGCCACACTAAAGCCTAGTTCTCACTTATCGTAAGAATCGTAAGAATCGGAGACAGTCTATCCCCGATCGTCGGCGATTCTTACGACAGTCAGGTTCACACTTGTCGTGACTTGTCGTAATTCGTGCCAAAGTTTAAACTTTAAAGATGGCGGATTTAAACAGACGGATGATTTTACACGGACAACGACACTCCCTGAACCCGAAGGCAGTTCGCATTTTTTAAATAACGAGAAAAGGCACTTTGCGAATACTCTCATATCTTTGCTTGCAAGTATAAAGAACTTCTGTTTCATGACTGCCTTTGGTGGTATGCAAAGCAGCGATCTTCCTCCATGAATTCAATTTTAAGTTTTTATCCTTGAATTGTTCGTCACTCCTATTATACAGACAAGGGAATTATTTTACAATTTCCATAAACGCGGTGTCTTCACCGTTTCTGAACTTTCCTGCTAGAGATTTCAGGTAGCTTTCGCTGGACGCCATCTTGTATTATCGAGAATCATCCCCGATTGTCCCAGACGAGTGAGTGATTTCAGTGTTCACACATGTCGTAACTACCCGATCGTCGGCGGCCGTCTGGGATGCATTTTCCAAATATAAATTATTCCGATTCTTGCGATGCTTCCGATCAGACCGGCGACTGTCTGGGACGTTACTTCAACCAAGTTCACACCTGTCGTAACAATCCCAAACGATCGGGGACTGAAAAAATCCCAAATTCTTACGATTCTTACCGACAAGTGAGAACCAGGGTAAAAGTCTGCTCGCATGAGCACAACATTCCTTTCTTTTGAATTGACCAATCACATTGAAGTCCCCACAAAAGTGTGGGAATCGACCTTGGCCTTTGGCTTGTTGTCGTGAAATTGGCAATACTGCGAAAATGGAGTCCTACCATCGTCGTATTTGTGAAAGTTTTAAGATTCAGAGATTTACATCTAAGTGATCTAACCTATACTCCTGTCGTTACTCCTTGCCTCCAATGCCTCGGTATTTGATGGCGAATTTATAGTTGGTGTAAGACTGTAAGAAAGTGTGTGATTTACGTTTAAACATTAAAAATAAAAGTTCTTAATTCCTATCAACGGAAAGCAGTTGTCCAATTTGTCCAAGGGAATACTGATGTTTGTAAACCTTCCTACCGAGTTGGTAAATCGCTGATTTACCAAGCGCCGATACACTCTCAAATGTTTCTGGCCATGCTATTGTGCAAGAACAAGTCATTCACCTACGAAGTCTTGGGATTTCTTCGGTTAGCTTGAGCAACATTGAAGAAAACAAATTAAAATACGTAGAAGTAGAAATATTCTCGATCGGTAGTTTTATATGCACACCTGAAGCACTATAAAAGAACGTCTGCGAAGGAGACTACCTGGACCTGCTACATTTCGCAAACACTTGTAGCCTTTTCAAACATTTTCGCAACGGATTTATTTATATGAGCGGCAAGAACATAATTAAAATACCATTCTTCGTAAATTCCGTGAACTTCTAAGCTAAACTACTCGAAATATTAACTTTCAAGTAAACACAGCTGCACTCTATACTAGTCGCTCTCTTGTTGTTCACCCCATTTCCGTCAGGCTTGTGTTTACATCTTTTATTTCGCTGACGCTCATAACTTCAACGCTTGTTTATATTATTATCTGCATGTGGCGAAAGAGGATAATCGAAATAGCCCTCTTCTAAAATTCGGTGAAGTTCTAAGCTATACTTCTGAAAATATTCGTGATTTCAAGTGCCGTGAAGTGCGCAGATAATTTTCAGACTTCGGAAATGTAATGTCACAGAATAAAGAACTGAGCAGAAGGGCCACTCGGGGGTAATGTCAACACGGCCAACAATATTTCTCTGATGCCCACACGCTTCACATTGACTTTTACGCACCTTTGTTTGCATGGGCAGAAAGAACATAGTCAAAACATTACTCTTCGTAAATTTTGTAATGTTCTAAGCTAAACTTTTCGAAATATTAGCTTTCGATTAAACAAGTTTTACACAACAAGGCTTGCCTCGTCGCTCGGCAAAAGGCTGGCGTTTAATTTTAGCAGTGATCAATGCTGTAATCCCATTCAGGTTCATTGTACAAAGGGAATGGAATGTGTTGCTCGAGTGAGCAGCCGTTGGTGGGGAGCGAGTTTGGGAGCAACGCTAACAACGGCTGCGAGGGAGACTACAGAATCACAGAATGCCCAGTCCGTTTTCCCGAATAACAACGGCGATCTAAATACTTTCAATAACAAAAAATACAGTGCTGGATTCGGGACATTCAAGCGATCATTTCAATATAAAATTTGTTTATATCGAGCAAACAGAATATATTTAAACATGTTTTGAAACACGTTTCCAAAGCACTGTCAAACGTAATACGACACCTACATGAAATCTAGACATACAAACAGTTCAACATGTTCATATTTTTTTGCATTATTCAGTAATTATTACTTGCGTTTTGCAGTTGTTATTACTCAGTAAATAGTATATACTATACGTTTTTTGATGTACTGTGGCGTTTGTTTCTTGTATCTCTTCAGGTCAACTTCCTTATCAGTATTTATAAATGCACTGATGTATTAAAACACAGCATGCATACTGATTCCCGTGTCTCTTGCAACTCGTCCATTCTGTCTTCATGAACAAACTGTGATTCAATGACACAACAACTCCGGTTTTGAAATCGCATACAACGAGGCATCTCTCTTATGCCTTACGCTGTTGATGTTCCATGGCAATCCGTGCTCGATTTTGCGAGTTCTTTCTTTTAAACCAGCTTCGCCTTTAGCCAAAGTGTTGGTAGGTTTTCCAAGTAAGTTGCTTATATGATTAATCAGTGACGTGCTTGACACAACCACAGAATAGGAACATGACCTCGAGCATGACTACCGGTCAATTTTCGAAGTGATCGACTGGAGGCGAAGTCTAGGCTCGATATATGGGAGGTATTGCGCAATTTTGCCTCGGCCTAAATAAGCCTCGTTGAAAGCACGAGTGGCCAAATGAATTCAACATCGTTCAACATTCATGATTGATGAATGATAATTAATTGAACGCGGGCTACCACAAAAGCTGGAATCGACAATATCCCGCATGGCGCATGTCTCTGTTCAACAAAGTTGAATGAAACGTGGCCAAATGCGTTCAACACCTTTCAACATTTTGAGAACAATAGAAATGTTGAACGCGTGTTGAACGAAAATGTGAACCGATGTTAAGTTCAAATTTCGTTCAACATCATTCAACACCATTCAGCAACGTTCAACATCATTCAACAGGGGTGACCAAACCCTTTCAACATGTTGAATGTTTAATAATTCATGTCAAAGTTCAACAATGTTGAACGATGTTGAATGAAATGTTGAAAGCGTTTGGCCAGGCCTTTAATAACCTTTAATAACTCGAATATATATACCCGCCATCCTCTGCCCGCCACCGCCGCATTTACAGAGTAAATTATGAGTAAAATAAAAGGATTCGTCTTGCTTAGATGTATAGCTCTGATAGCGTGAACGTCGACCGAACGGGCAAGGCCACGGGTGGTGACTGACAAAGTACAATGTATGTTATTTTACCTTTCTAGCTATAACTTCCGAGAACTGAACGAGTTTCAGTTCTCATTAAAAGCATACTAATAGAGTTGGCTCGGCAAGCAGCAACCGGGATCCAGACCCTTATAAAACGAATCTAAACCGACAAACGAGAAGGACAATATATACATGTATATATAAACTCACATGCACACGTCCCGACTTTTCCTGGTGGGAATACTGAGTTAGGTTCCGATGATCTTTACACGAGTGGTCGTCTATAATAATATTTTACTTTGAGTAACGCCAAACGATTTTTATACTTATCAATGTGTCAAAGGGACAACTCTCACCCACCAAGTCAAACGTCCACATTGCTGTCAAGTTTCCTGCTATTATTACTCTGGCGCAGGGAGTTCTAACATGTATTTTTTTGTTTTAAACAGTATATACATCCATACACACATACATATTATATATAAATTACCGTATAGTTTAGTAGTGTTCCTTGCCTCTTGCCTCTTGTTGCTCCAAAAACAGTTCAAGGATTTTCTCGTACTCATCCCCCGCTCGGCCAACGCTCGCCAGGAAAGCAATCACGTCATGGATTGATGATCAAGTAAAACCTCGAATTTCAAATTCAAATTTTAAATGGATTGACGGAAGTTAGAACAGCTCGTAAATTGTAAACAATGAATAAATAGTATGGACCAGTGGCGTGCCAAGGGGGGGGGGGGGGGCCTAGGGGGCCTGCCCCCCCCCCCAACTACACATTTCCCCCCCCCCCCCCAGTCTCCTGAATGCCTGACGCTAAATTCAAGTAAGAACTTTTGCTTCTTTGAAATTTGAAGTTTGTTTCTGTTGCTAATGATAATCGTGATGCTGATACACTGTCACATTAAGTTTCATTGGTTAAACTGCGCAGAATTACTCTCCCAAGAGAAAATTCCTCTCAGAAATCGCGGGAAATGCCCTCACAGGGCTTCGAAAACTCAAAATCTTCTTCGGGGATGGACGATGCCCCCATACCCCCTACATTGATGATTGGTCGCGGCTAAAGCCACGATTCTACACCATCTAATGCTTGATAATTATTATCTAAAACTGCACCCCCAAATTTTCCGTTGCTCCCCCAAAATTTTGATCCTAGCTACCCGCTACGCCACTGGTATGGACAAGCGTGTTGGGGATTGCCTCCCTTTTGTAGTCGCCCAACAATTCACAATCACGTTTTAAATCACAGTTTTGTTTAATCACTCTATACTCTCTCACTCACGGACACACAAGACCTAAAGACTCTCACACACTACATTTTTGAGTGCCATCATTAATAATTGGTTAAAGTAAAGCGTGTTCGTGATCCGTCATCACTTCGCAATATCACAAAACAAGATTAAAATAAACAAACTAAAATAACCCAACAAGATGATATGTCATTCTGCAACAAGCGATCCCTTTAATTATAAATGTAGACAAGCAAAAAAAAAATATCATTAATATTCACTTCGTACCCATGCAGGGTCTTATCTCCGCTCGCCACCGCCCACCGCTACGAAAAGACCCGTGGTCTAGGCTGCAGGTTACGTAACCTGAATGTCAGGCCTTTATTTTTTCCCGCCTTCCGCTAAACCCGGCAGCGCGGGAGGAGGTGCGGGCGAGCGAGAAGGCGAGAAAAATAAAGGCCTGAGGAAACTCTTAACAAAACTGTGGGGACTCCGTCCATCTCATGGACGGGAGCTCTGATTGGCTGACTAATTGAAGTAAGAATTTTGATTGGTTCATTCAGATAAACAACTTGCCCAAAGGTGCACACCGTCACAAGGTCATCGCCATTTCTCGAATGTGTTTATCGTGTACGTTTCTGTGACCAATTCATTCATTTACTCATTTATTATGTCGGAAAATCAAACCATAGAAGGATTTTTCGTAACCGCTTTGTTAAATCCATTGACACATTTCGGCTATGAGTCTTTGAAACCAGAACAAACGACGTGCATTCGAAAGCTCGCTGTTGACAGCGGTCAACAGTCTTTGCTGTTTTGCCCACTGGTTTTGGTAAAAGTCTGATATATCAGATATTGCCATTTGTGTTCTCTGAACTTTATCGACTTCAACATGGCACGGTGAGGAATTTCGTTGTAGCAGGTGGAGACCTTGCGAAAAGCAGTCTACTTGGGTCCTTCGTTCGATGATCAGGGACGATGGCTACTGAAGGCGAAGCCGAATCAATATATATGTATATTCTCAAATTGTCAAATTTCTCGGTTTCTCATCGTATTTTCCAATTCTTCGACTTCTTCTCTAGATCGGGTCTAGATATCATGGACAAATGCCTTCAATTCGAGCTCGTGTATTTATTGCAAGTCTACCTAGACTAGTCTGGACTAAAACCAGACGCGGAGAAAGACTATATATTTCTTTGGGATGAAATCAAAACATACGCTTTGTTCTTTTGACAACACATATCAATCATATCTCGTTAATTTTTAAAAATAACAAAGTGGGCGGAAGACGGTTTTAATAAGAGTTTCCTCAGGCCTTTATTTTTCTCGCCTTCTCGCTCGCCCGCACCTCTGCCCGCGCTGCCGGGTTTAGCGGAGGCGGGAACAATAAAGGCCTGACATTCAGGTTACAGGTTACGTGTCACGCAGAACTTATAACTGGGAATGCAGGGGCGCAACTAGGGGGCGGGGGGGTTGGGGGGGGATGCAACTCCTGCCCTTTTTAACCCCTGCCCTTTTTGTGAGACCTCTAATACTAGGGAAGACATTAGATAAACAAATAATTAATCGTCTGTTGTAGTACGCAAAACAATAGTGGTTGTTGAGTGTTCTCGAAGAAGCATAATGAAGATATCTAGTATCCCAAATCAGTGACCCAAATTTTTCGCACTTAAAGTTCTTTGCCTGTTTTGATAACCTGAATTTAACAAATGTCGAACTTTTCATGTGTCCGAGGGCAGAGGCATCTTAGAAGAATTAATTAGAAGCTATTCAGTAATGTATAGGTATTTAATTATTGAAAGATTACGGCGACTCAAAATCTCAAACGGAGCAACGCAACCCACAAAATATGTTCACTTTTGTGAAGTGTCGTCTGTCGAGGCCTCAATGCCCTGAACCAAAATTTCTTCTTTATACAGTAAAATTTGAACTATACTCGCTGTAGAATTAGATGAAAACGTTCGCTCAAATTGCTGCAAATGGTGTTTCCGAGGTTCTAGTTTTAAAAAATTTCCGGGGGAGGACCCCCAGACCCCCCTACAAATCCGGTCAATAATTGCCACTACTGTACTGCCCCCCCCCCCATTTTCTGACACCTTGCTACGGCACTGCAGATTGTTTAGAATACTGAACGATTTTGCCCTTTTTTTGCGTTCAACCCCTGCCCTCAAAATTTTCTAGTTGCGCCCCTGGAATGGGCTAGTAGGATTTGTACTTTTGTAGGAACTAAGAAGACCGCGGAATAATCACACAGAGACAATGTTTGAAATGTTAATAATTTCTTTTATTAGTTGATTTATATATAGCACATTCCAATGTGTTATTTTAACTTGCTTTACCAAACCGTCTTTGTTTTAAAACTGTTTTCAAAGAACAATGTTTGTTGCGCCGCACTTGAATTGTTTGCATTCTAGATCTGTTATAGTTGCAGAATTAACTACCAGACGAAATTACACCTAAATAACAATGAGAGTATTGGTAAATTACGAACACGTTGGGTATTAATATAAAGGTAGAAGAATGTGTTAAAGTGACTAGAGCAAAGTTTCAATCGAAATGTACTGACACCTTGGGCTTTGATGTATATTTATGAAGTAAACAGTATACTAAATATTGCTCAATACTTAAAATCTCAGTAGTTATGTGATGAATTGCTATATTATTCAACATTTAATGATTTTTGATAACATGTTAAGCACTTTTTTATTATTCTGACTGCTTTATGTACTCACGGCGCAATCATATCTATTCTTAAAACAACAAGTGTGTAAAAGAACAACGCAATAAAAACAACGTTCAACAATAGGTTCATTAGTGAGTGACTTCGATTCATATTAAACTTAACCTTGTTTTTTCAGTCAAAGGGGAATTGATATAGACTAGTGATATTAACATGTTGTTAAAAGGTCAGTGTTTTCTTGATCAGCATGACGGCATCACTTCCCAAACAGGAATCGATTTTCAGCTCTGATCATCATGATTGCATGCGGTATTATTATATCAGCGCCGGATTTAGGACTGTGGAGGCCCCTGGGCGGTCACTGACCAGCACAATATATCAATTCTATTTCTGAATGTATGCTAAGTTACATAGTCATTAACTAATTAAACTATAAACATCAAAACATGCAAGAGGTTGAATTCCCACACTGAATCAGATTTACAATAACAACTTGTCAACTCCATCCATCAATCTGTCATAATCGTCATAGTATACACTTTTAGAAGTGACCCTATATATCATCCATATATCTTTTGTCTTGTTTTTGACTCATATTTTGGGCTCTCAAGATTTTTTTCATTTCAACACCTATTTTTTCAACTTTCAAGACATTTTTGTGGAGGCCCCCCCTTAAACATTATTTTGTGGGCGCCCATGGGCGACCGCCCAGTCCGCCCTGTCCTAAATCCGGCACTGTATTATATGCTGGCGCTGTTTGTGTTACAAATTTAAACCACTTTTAATTCCGCTACTGGTAACGGATCATTTTGATTTTGTTGTGAACCTGCGAGGTTTTGACCAAAATTACCCCCCATGGGCTAAAATGATCCTGAATGATCCCTTTTTAAAATGAAGCCTTTATAACGATATGCCATGAAGTATTACCCGAGCTCTGACCTGAATGCCCGGCTGTTAAAATCCCGCGAGGATCATGGCGTATTGACAAGAACAAAATGGCTTTTATTTGTCAATATATAAGCGAAACCAACGAAAATTTAGGCTCTAACAACTCCAAAAGTAAGTATAAGCATTTGTTTGTTGTAATTATTTCGTAGATTAACAATAATTTGGTAAAATTTGACGAAAACCATCTCGGCCGATCAGGTAATTATGGAACAAAATTTGCCGAGAGTTGTTGGCGAGTTGTCGGCGTTGTAATGGCAAACAGGAGTAAATATCACGCAAAATAACCTAAAATCTGAATAGCTGACTTAAAAACGATCTTACTGATGTATTATGGTCGTATGTTCTTGTATAATTCTGTTTTAATTTGTAAATTTCAAAATAAGTTATATGATCGCGCGCGGGCGCACCATGGGGGGTCACAATGGGGGGGGGTCTCAATGGAAAATCATAAAAAATCAATATATTTCCTTTTTATTGCTTTAATTTTTTCAATTTGAATTTGTGAAATGCTGCTTTTCATTTTACATGATCCAAAGTTTGGTGTAAAGTCATTTCTCGTTAAATATTTAACATTTTGTTGGATTATAATAATATTTTTAATAATAGTAATTAGCATAAATTAGCATAATTTGCAAAATGGGTTGTCTGACAAGACCCGAAAACCCAAATTTGAATAGTAGAGGTAAAAACGATTCAAATGATATATTGTGGTATTATTTTTGTGTTATTATGCCATGTTAATTCACAAATTGCCAAGACCACCTGCTGTGACGGGTTTTCGGACTGGACGGGAATGAGTTAAAACAATAATAAAATATATCACTAACCTTAGTTTTTGTTGAGAGCTATAAATGTCGAGTTTTAGCGATCTTGGCGATGTTAAATCATAAGGACTTTCAGATTTCCATATATTTATTCACAATAATGATGACAAGCCGCACTTTGCGCGGCCCGCGTGAGAAGACTCTGGGAACGAGATTGGGTCAAACTATATTTATGGGTCAAACGCACACTACATCCATATCCTAGTGCTTTTACATTACTTGGTGTTGTTTTGTCGGTGTGAGAAAATCCTCGCTTGTTTTATGTATATAAAGCCGTGTTGTGGTTTGCCGTCGCCAAAGTCTAGCCGCGAACCTTGGCAGCGAACGCGGTTTACAGACATGAATTTCGAATCAAGAACGATTTTATAGATTTTTATCTAATAGTTTCGATTGGTAATATGTTGTGACTCAATCAAAATTACATAAAGTGTTAGGAGTACTCTTAAATGTGGTTCCTTGCTTACCGTGTTATTACTAATTCCGTCATATTCCGTGTGGTTATATATATTTCCCTCGGCTGCATTCTGTTCAACGAGTTTTGTTGTCACAAACCCATTCTAATTAGGTCTGAATTCTAGATCACACAAGATCACAGAGATGTCAGCAAACATTACGTAATTCTGTAAAGCGTTTCGCTATCTATATTCTATTTCTATACAAGTATTCTATACTCGCAAGTCGCAAGTTGCAACATGAAATCAGTTGACAGGAAGTAAACATTTTTCATATGATATTTCTCGTACGTGATTGGTTCATGTCATAATTGAGAAAAGGGGTGGAGTTTTTTTTGAATAGCAAGGCGGCAGGCGTTTCCTCCCCTCCGCCTCGCCCTCTCCCGTTTTTTCGCCTCCACCCCCTACTGAAACGCCTGCTATGCAGGCTAGCTCCCTCGCTGAAGAGATGTCTGAGCGACGAGCCAAGAAATTCCATACTGATGACGTAAATCTACCGAGATTCGGGTAGTAGCGCTGATTGGTTACTTTGTAATCATAGGATAATTAATTCAAAACTTGGCCCGACAAACTCGACTCCGACATCATTCCTGTCTGAAATAACAAAGTTAAAGCTTATTTCTTGCCAAAAAAGAAAGAAAGATAGATAGTTTTCCTAAAGCGAGTTTGAGTAAAGTTGCAATAAACAGCAACATTTCCCTAGCGAAATTGAACGATTTTGCCAGACATCGAGCGCCACTTCCTGTCGAGACTTCAAATTCAACAGTCTGGAGTCTCGACAGGAAGTGGCGCTCGATGTCTGGCAAAATCGTTCAATTTCGATAGGGAAATGTTGCTGTTTATTGCAACTCAAACTCGCTTTAGAAAAACTAACTATCTATCTTTCTTTGTTGGCAAAAACTAAGCTTTAACTGTGTTGTTTCAGACAGGAATGATGTCGGAGTTGATCTTGGGCGAGCCGAGTTTTGAATTAACAAGACGCCTGGTCAGGCGTTCACTCGGGCTACTGAAAAATCACAGTGCTATATATAGTAGGTGATGTCACATGCAGTGCTAAGATCTAAAGTCTATTAAACACATTGGTCACAGACAAAAGTCAAAACACAATCCAATTCTCCGATAGAAAACACAATTTGCAATAACAAAACACGATTGCCTGTATTTATTAACGTATTTCCACACATGTACACCGCGTTCATATGTCGAGTCTCTTCAGGTATTAAATATCAACAGAACTATAAACGGCGTGTGCGATTGTAAGTGTATATAATATCAAGATACTTGCCAGCGACATTACTGACCAATAACTATGTCTGTGAACACACAGAACACATCCGAGACGAGTGATCAGACATCAGGAAAGCAAAGAAAGAAAGTATTATTTCCACACATGTACAGCGTTCAATATGTCACGTCTCTTCGCCTTATTACACAGTTTCATGTTTACCTAGAAAGTGTCACCTGCAAGTTCACTTAATGAACGGCGTGTGCGATCGTAAGCGTATATAATAATATCAAGATACTTGCCAGCGATATTACTGCCCAATAACTTGTCTGTGAACATAACACAAAACACATCCGAGACGAGAAAGGGCACTCACTCAGTCGAAAAGAAAGAAGGCACATGCAATTGCAGTCAGTGGTCACATGCATAGATATAGTCACATGCCTCAGTTTCGCAAAGCTTATTGGTCAATATCGCCAGCATCCGCGCGGAGGACTAATAACGCGACACAAAAAAATAAAAATAAAAATAATCGCGAAACCCAGACTTGGCCCTACCATAGGTAGCCCGAGTAATCATCGCATGTTTACAAAGTAACCAATCAGCGCTAGTACCCGAATCTCGGTACATTTACGTCATCAGTATGGAATTTCCTGGCTCGTTGCTTAGACGTCTCTTCCGCGAGGGGGCGAGCGAGAAGAGGCGGCTGTTTTCTCAGGCTAGCAACGGGCGTAACAGCTTGGCGACGTAAAGCCGGTTTTCCACTAAGCGATTTTTTTTCGCGTGAAGCGACTTTCTTTTGTTCGAATTCAGTAGATTTCTGATTAGTTCCAGCTCAGAGCTCATGAGACAAAAGAGAAAGTCGCTTCGCGCGAAAAAAGTCGCCTAGTGGAAAACTGGCTTAACTGATGAAGTAAACATTCATTTCGAGGAAGAGAATCCCCTCAAATTCGCTGTTCGTCGGAAGTTCAGAAAGATATAGGAAAAATATTCACAATCACTGACAACTTTTCCGTGAAGTGTTGCACTGTTGCGAAGCGCCTTGCCATTTCCTGGCCTTTAATACCGAACAGCTGAGGGTCTCTAACCGAATGTTTTGCTAATGTTTTTTCGTCGGTATATTATATTATCGTCGGCATATAACGGTGTTTATTATATGGCAGTAGCGCTGAGAGGTCCGAATACGGAAATCCTGTAATTTGATTGGTTCATAAGCGGTCGGATATTTCCCGTATCCGCCCTCTCAGAGCGGAATCTGCGGGACGGAATCTGCGGAATCTGCGGGACAGTAAGTTTTATAAACAAAATGGCAGTCATGTCAGTATATGCAACAAGATGGATTATAATTTCAGAACAACTCATTGTTGAAATATATCGTGCAGGTATGTCGTCAGAAATTTTATAAGCTTCATTTGATGTATAGTTCGAGTTTCCACGTTTTGTGAAAGTTTTTAAAATGTCCAAAACGTTCGTAACATTGTTCGTAATAATATAACATTTACTTCTCACAAGTATTAGAATTTCAGATGATTTTTTATTCAGCTACTTAACGTACGATCTTGAGCAATATGTCAAACAAAAAATACTATTTGGGGTGGAAAGTTCAAAGAAAGATTCTAGATCAACGGAAAGTACTTTAAAAATGGGATAATGTCTGCCATTTTCATTTAGCTCGCAAGAAAGATGGGTCGAGTTTTAACAGAACGTTCACAACATTATGGCCATATAATAAACTACTTATTGACCTCGCTTGTTCGGTCTGTACTAGTGAAATATCGGACCTCTGTTTTTTTGCACAGACCTCAACTCGCTGTGCTCGTCTCGAAGTGACTCGAACCGTACTAAAAAAACATCGGTCCGATATTTCACTAGTACCGACCTCACGCTCGGTCAATAAGTAGTTATTACTCGGGCTACCTATGGTAGAACGAGTCTAAGTTTCGGCTCTGTTTTTTGACTCACGGATACTCCATAGGAGTATTGGGAGTCTATGCTATCCTCCAGCCTGCTTTGTGCGCTCTGTTCTAAAACCAGATAAACCGGTTTAGTCCACTTCGAAAGCTAGGAGGTGAGTTTGTTGATTTCTTTTCATGTGTTTTTGCCGTTTAATAGCATATTACTAGCTCCATCAGTGTATTGATGTTTACTGTTTCTGCAGTTTGACCGTTTCTGCAGTTTAACCGTTTGTTTCATGATGAACTCGTAGTTCACTTGTTGTTTCATCGTTTCTGCGGTTTCACCGTTTCTGCGGTTTACACGAGTCTGTTGTCGATCATTCGTTCTATTACAAACATTTGTTCATGCTTCATTTCTTCGAATGCAAAAGACTCATAATTTCATTTGTTCTTGGACGTGCGAACAGGTGGACTTGGAAATTGTAGCCTGCCCAGAGAAAAGAAGGAGAAAGAAGTTTCATTGGTAAATGTATTATATTATTGAGTCGGCCATTTTGAAAGTGCTTCGGGTTTGCATACTTTATTGTGTCTATTTCACTTCAGAACCAGGGTAAATAATATATTAAACACTCGTTCAACATCATTTAGGACATACTTAAAATAACATGAGTGACTTGGATATCATTTTCCAATCAAATAATGGTTGGGCTGTTTTCCTTCCCATTGGTGGGCAATCGCATGCAGTCATCTTTGTGTGAGTTTATACTTCGGTTGCCTCTGGTTTTTAATCATGTCTGCACATTGTCAAAACCTCTTCGTCCTCCGACAAAGCTGTTTTACATAAATGGTGATGGGAAGTGTCTATTTAGATCATTCTCTTATATTATTACAGGTAGACAAAATTATCATAGTATAATTAGGAGAAAAATACTACTTCACATGAAAACTATTGAAAGTGCTTTATTACCACACATTTGTACTTCTGTAGATAATTATGTAACAGCATCTAAAATGAAGAATGTTGGTGTATGGGGAACTGATATTGAAATATTAACTGCAGCTTCTTTTTTTTGCACAGACATTTATGTATATACAAAATTTGGTAATAATGACAAGTGGGCAAAATTTTCCAGAAGTATGTTAAATGAGCCATTACCCACTGGTAACCATGCGATTTACATTCAGAAAAGTAATAACGTGCATTTTGATGTAGTGCAAGATGTTTCCCAAGAGCTCATTCCAAACATAACCTCTAAAACAAAACCTGTACACGGTTTCCATAGTAAAAGCAAAAAGAGACTTTCCTATGTCAACATTGGAAGCTAGGCTCCTTTTGAAAAATCTGAAGCCTCCTGATGTTGGTGGCAATGGTGATTGCTTTTTTAAAGCCGTTTCTCACCAATTATATCACAATCCTAATTATATCATCTAAATGTAAGGAAAGCAGGTGTTGATTATATTCAAGCTCATCCAGAACAGTTTATTGACAGTGTTACTGATAAGTCTTGGGCAAACTATATTAAGGATATATGTCAGCTCAAGGCACTTGGTGTGATGCTCTTATGGTACAGGCAGTTGTTGATGCTTTGAATTGTATAATTACTATTACTGAGTCAGCTGTCAATTTCAATGAGACAACTGTTGTTCATCCTCAATATCATAAAAAATATCCCAAATTAACGTCATTTGAATGAATTTCATTATGTCTCAACTGTAAGTGTATTGGGCAAAAAAAAACACTCACGGTTCGGACTACACTATTTCTTTACATTGTCAAACAAATGCGTTTTCTAGTGGTTTTAGCTGTACTTGCTTGCGTATCCGTGAGTCGTCTCATTGAGACCTTTGATTTTTGGGTGTCGCGATACATTCATCATGGCGGATTTTCATGCAGGAGCGTGCAGGAGTCATGCGTTTTTTCTCTCCTGACGGCCTTTGGTTGTGTTGTTCGAAGTGAATTTGTGTTTTAATGATAAACACGCTCTCAATGCTTACAATAGACTATAGTAGACCTGGGTTGGTCGGCGATCTCGATAACCGTACGCTGAAAACGTGTAGTACTCGATCAAACTTTATACGAAAATTCTCGATCAATGTGTTCTCGATCAATTTACATGTGTTATTAATTAAATTGTGCTGAAAAATGTTGCTCTAAATCAAAGAGCAAAGAAAGTTGATAAAGCCAGCTTGTAAGTGAAAGGTAAACATGCTGTGTTTTACATCTTCATCGAGGTTGACATTTAACTGAACTGACTTGTACAAGTCTGTGAATGCTGTATGTGGTTTGCTTTAACGTATGTAATTTGCTTTATTTTTACTTGCATTGTTTATTGTGGTGCCAGTTTATACAAAATAAACACGATCCTATGGTACATGCATTTTAATACTAGTTTATACTATTCATCGTCTATTCACAAATTGTGTTTTGACATCTGGTTGTTTTAGATTTTTTATCATGCAGTCAAAGGTTCAAATTGTCAATGGGCGTTGTTTGTGACACTAGTTGTAATGAAGTTAATCAGGTGATTTTAAAGAATGACTGAACGAGGGAATTGTATAATCCCAATCTGAAACTGAATCAATGTTTTGCCCAACCCGGGGGAGGGCATACCTAGGGGCATTTGACATTTTTTTTTGTGTCGATATGCCCCACTGCAGAGCACCCACCACCTGGTAGTGGTAGGCAATCTATGTCAAATTTTCCCCCTGTCTTTAGGATAAAGGACTGGGGGCTAATCATCCTTACTTGCAGCCAGTGGCTGAATTGTGAAGGACGCAGATCAACGTGGCCGTGTCGAGGCATATCAAAGGCGCTCCAAGCAGCCGCCAACGACACAGTTCAGACCACGGATCACAGCTAAGATGTTAGGTGTTGATTTTATGGAGGGAGGAAAACCGGAGAACCCGGCGAAAAACCCTCGAAGCACAGGAGAGATCAACTACAACTCTACTCACATGAGTCCAAGCCCGACAACGGCGTCATTCCCAAGCGGTCACCCATCCAAGTACTAACCCCGTCTAACCAGCTTAACTTTTTGGTGACAGGCAGTGCGCTAACAGCACACGCCACCCGTGCTCCCCTTAAAAGGTTAGAGCACAACACGTTTTTGTTTAGATATATTTTCTTGCATAAAGAAATTATGTGTTCAGTCTGGTTAGCTGACTATAATATACTGTTATTTACTGCCAGAATCAAACTCTTCGACTCTTTTCAATAAAATGTCAGCTACCACAAAGTTAAAAAACAAAAGTCTGATTGAAAAATAAACAATAGTTCAAACATGTATTATTTGCATGGCAACTGAAGTAGCCTCTGTAGCAGGCGTTCTGTTCTGGAGGAGAGGGTACCCGCCTCCCCAGAACAGAACGATATACAGTAAACACCCGCTAACAAGAACCTACCACTATTAAGAACCTCAGGCTGAAATTAAGAATTTATTTATATAAGAATATATAAGAATATAAGAACCTATCCCAGGCTGATTTGGTAAAATGTAGGTACTTGTTAGCGGGTTTTTACTGTATAGCATGAGCAGTGCTGTTGATAATGCTGAACATTGCGGCCTTTAAAACGAATGACTTCAGATATTGTTATGTGAGATCTGTGAACATCATCTAAACAGTTTATTAACAATAACTAAAATATTAAAGTGTAATATGTACACAAAATGTCACAATACCGTACATATAGTTCGAGATATAGTTGAAAGCAATATCATGATGGCTCTGTATATGAATTCTATGTTGTCCTAATCTAGGTTGTCCATGCATGTAAGGGACCGTTCATTATTTATCAGAGGGGGGGGATGGGTGAGAAACTGGGGGGACGTGAAATTTTTGCTACTTATAAGTTCTTAAGGGGGGGCATGAAGTTTTTGTATTAAACAAGGATAAGAGTCTTTGATGATCAACATTATTATACAAACAAACATTTCTTATTGGGATAAATCATCCAGAAAAGCCTTTAATTGCAATTATTTTGTGTTGTTTTGTAAAATGTAAAATAAAAGTAAAAGTAAACCATAAAGCCCTAATCAAACGAGAACGCAAGTCATCGCAAGTTGGCAGCCACGCTATCTCAGCCAGCCGCTCTGAATAGTTTCCCGAAAATATCATGTACCGTGACAAAATTAAAACTTATTTAAAACACTCATGAAACCTTTATTTTGTTCATTTGGGTATTCAAACGACCGCCACAGAAATTCTGACTGACAACTTGCGATGACTTGCGTTCTCGTTTGATTAGGGCTTAAGGCTCAGGTATTTAGATCCTGGTTGTGACTTACCATCCTTGGTGTATTGTGTTGGTGAATAGTAGTGGAGAATGGTTAATAATTTGAGGTTTAAGGTGTTAGGGTAATAATTATGATTGAGATTAAGGAGAAGGTTAAGGTGACAATTGATTTAATGTGCGGGTCGGGTGGGAATTAAGGTTGGGGTTAAGAAGGTTATATTTAGGGTTAAGGTTAGATTTAGGGTTAATGGGGTAATTGAATTTTGAGGTTTTATAGGTAGGGTGGGTGGGGTTAGTTTTAAGATTAATGTCAGGATTTGAAGGGTTGGGAGGGGGGGGCACTGAAATTATGTCAAATAAAAACAGGGGGGCTACCAAATTTTTTAACTTTGCTTGGGGGGTACCTGGAGAAAAGAAGAAAGTTTGGCAATTTTTCACCCATTCCCCCCCCCTCCGATAAATAATGAACGGTCCCTAAGTTTATAATAGTACCGTAGTCAATAAAAAATTGTTCTTTGTAAAACAAATGTGCGCTTCCTAACTAGCTTTCTAACATGTCCTCCATCAATCTCATTCTCCACATCGCCATGCCCATTGCCCAGTAGCCCGAGTTAACGCCTAGCGGGCGTCTTGTTATTTTAAGATGCTCTTGCGACTTGCCTCCACCAGTCTCGATAGTCTCCGCGTCCTCCCTAACGACAATGTTGAAAAATATCCCAGAATATGGATAAGTTAGCACCGAGGCCAGCTGTGAGTCGTGTCTACTGCCTAGCCTATAGTCAGTGTGACTAGACCTGGTAATTGATGTGGCTAAAAATTGAATAAAGCTTCTGATGGGCTCAAACGTAGTTCCCCCCAACATTAGGCATCTTCCACCCCTACTGTAAATCACTGCAATACTGAAATAACAGTGTTAACATTTTGATTACAGGCTGTTTATCAGAGAATATGTGAACATGAAAAACTAAATTATTACATACCCTTTCAATTTTTTTAAAACTATTTATTAATTATATTTTTCTCAAATTAAATTCGTCAGTTACTGTTTATAATGTTATAATAATAACAATATCTAATCAGGAAGCTAGTTTTTTCACATTACATGATTTTCTAAAAGGACCTGTTTATAATCTTTATATCTTCTTTTGTCTGTAGTTTGTTTCATTGCAATAATTATACGTTGTTTAAAATTATAGTAAGCGCATGTACACATCGTGCCTAATTATTTTTAATATGTTCTTAATTGTGTGCACGCGTATAATCAGTATATCATTGAGTCGTTGAACAAGACCAGCAGTCCGAGACGCATGTACGCATTGCGGACCTATTTTTATTTTTTTCGGTCGACAAATATGCAATTATTGCATCATCCCGAAACCACGTGTTGTGGCTCATATTTCATGCGCCATCTTCTCTGGTCGCTACACAGGGAGCCCATCTTGGCAGCGCGTGGGTACCTGTGGCGGACTCGAAAGACGCGCGGGGGACTGTCCTTTTTTCCGCCTTTTTTCCCGCTTCCGGTAACCGTTTTTCGTTTTTTAAAATCCCCTGCCACAGTCCCCCGCGCGTCTTTCGAGACTTCGAGTCCGCCACAGTGCCCACGCGCCGCCAAGATGGGCTCCCTGTGGTCGCTATTGCTCGATCGAGTGAGTTGTTAACCTGGTTTGAAGCTTGTAGAAGATCACAAGTGACTTTAATACTGAACACTGTTATTGATCAGTCATGTGGCTGACAACTGTGTTAATGTTATATATACTCACTACGCTTACAACTGCAGATCTTGGTGGCGGTATTCCACACTAATAGATGCTGAGCTATTGATATTTCGGTCTGGGTTATATTCCGCCGTCTCGATCAAGACAAACATAAACGATTTATATGATTTATTGAATTTTAATACCGAAAACTATTACTCATGCTCACAATCTGATAACCTGTTGGCTATTGGAAACTATCTGCAAGATGAGCGAGACATAAACAACGTTGAAAATTATATTATATGCTGTGTTGACGTTTCGTGCTGAAGAGATTCAAGTTTACGCTAAATGGGAAACTTTAAATGTATTGAGGTAATTTTAATATTTGTAATTTGCGTTAATTGTTAATTGTTATTGCCTGGATTATGTATTGTTGTGTTAATAAAGTTATGCCAAATAAACTCCATGTGATTCAACTGCTTCACTAGCTCATGTGTGCATTTTAATAGTTCCTTGGTATACGTTTGCTTGTTGTCGATCGTCTAGGTAATATAGTAAATATACTGCTTACTGGGTAGCTACCGAATCTAACAGGGAGGTAACATTTTTTTCGCTGCCCCCTTTTCAAACAACTAGAATTTTTAAAGCCCACTCCCAACTCTCAAAACAGGAAAGTAAATTTTGTTGGATCTGAATGTTACGTTCACAAAAGCGCTGTTTTAACTGATTGGTTGATTGTTTTCCAGAAGTGTACTGCAATATTTATACGATATGTTATTTATAGATTAAACATTAAAAAAAATTTAAAGCCCCCCGCCCCGTTTACTCCTTTTTGCCGTTTTTGAAGGCCCCGCTTTTCAACCTCGTACCCAGGCCGTCCCAGGGTACGAGGTTGCCCGCTTTTTAGAGTCAAAAAATGTTAAAGGCCCCCCAGTTTCTCCTCAGGCCCCCCTGTATAATAAATAATGAGCGGTCGGCTGACAACTCCTTCATCGTAAATATGTTCACCTTTGTGAAGTATGCACCACATTCACCCGTCGTCGCATTCTCGTCCCCAGAGCCTCTCCCGTGCTGGCGCGCGTTAAAAGGCTCTGGGGGAATCCATATATCATCGCGATTTGATTGGTTGTTCAAATTCAAAGGCCTATATAACGACGGAGCTCAGTGAATGTTTATAAATAAACAGTATTTGAGACACGAAAACTGACAACGAAGCACAATTCTAATCATAGTTCTAATCCGAACAATTTAATCGAACATTTTTCAAAGCAATCAACCCGTTTCCCATTATATAATTCAATCAAACACAGAAGACAGACAGCAATTTGAAATCGATAGGCGATAGACGATATTAGACAGCAGTCACAGCACACTGCTGGCTGTTCGTGCATGGTACATATTAATAAGAATCTCATTGAAATATACACGTCAAATGTAAACGAACGGTGCAACATATTAAAGGGAACTATCTTCACTAAAAGAAGCCGTAAATACGAAGAAATTCCGACGCGGCTCTAGTATTGCCAAGCTCTGAAGCGAACTCGTAAGTTTTAATGCATTTTGCTACACTCAGCAGGGACCTTCTTCGAACGGAATATACCACAATCAGAATTGTTCCAAAGTCAAACGAGTCAATACGAGACAGCCAAACCGCCAGAATCGAAAACGAAAGGAAAATTATATTGCAAACAACTGCCGATGATCTCGTGTCCAACTCCCAAACCGCGAACTTAAACGCATGCGCTTTAGAAAGAACACCAAAGAATCTTGGTGTTCCGGTTTGGATTCCCCCAGAAGCCTTTTCAGCGCGCCAGCACGGGAGAGGCTCTGGGGACGAGAATGCCGTCGTCGTCGTTCACCTCGGCCCAGTCCCACCTTTGTTCGCGCGGTATAGAGCAGGAGATCGATCTCTGTTTTGCGCAATGCCAGTAGCCCAAGTAAATGCCTACCTTCCAAACGAAATCTTTTTCCATTTCCGCAAAGAGACTGCGCGCAGGCTATTCAAACAAGCGACCTAACATACAATATACAGTAAAAACCCGCGTATAAGAACCCAGGAGTTTCCAAGTTAGCCTAAAAAGGTTCTTATATATTTGATGTAAACTAAGAATTTAGGTTATTTAGGTTCGTAAATTAAATAGGTTCCTATTTTCAAGAGGAAAATACTTGTCATGCAGTCATTACTAAAGCTACAGTACCTATACTCTACACCCGTTGATAACTGTTATTGTTAGAGTCCACTGTACTCACTGAAACTATATAGATCTATAAATAGTGTAGAGGCATTACTTCTGTAAAGTATATAATTTTTTATATTGAAAATACAAGAGATTCTGATGTCTGGTTGCTATATAAAAACAATTATTATTTTTGCTATTTTCACCTGATTTTCAAATGAAGATGTGTAAATTTACACGCCTTGTTTTTACACACCCTGAAAAAGCATGATGTGTAACTTTACACACCAAGGTGTGTAAATTTACACATTAAGGTGTGTAGTTTCTACACACATAATGTGTGTACTTTATGTTAAGGTGTGTAATTTAACACGCATTGTGTTTAATTTAACACACATAGGTGTGTAAAATTACACGATATTTTTTAGAGTGTACTATATATACGTGGGCTTATATTCGGAATGGTGAGAGTGTTAGTAAATTGGTGGGCTTATACATCGGGGGGCTTATATTCGGGGGGCTTATATTCGGGGTTTATGGTAGTTAAAGTCCCAGTGTTTCCTGTTTGAAGAAAAATGTAGCAAAGTTGGCTAATCATCCACAAATGCTTTGAGTTTTCTGAAATTAAAAACTTAAGGCAAACAATTTAGTTTAGGTCTTATTGAAGCACTCACTGTTAAGATCAGTCTAAGTTTCACAATCATATTCTATTATTTTTTGAGCAAATTGTTTTGAACCCAAAATGTTGAAACTTCTACACAAAGTTAATTTTTTTATGCTTGTCATTCTGACATATAGTCTGTAGTTTTTTGTGTAATATTTAATTTTTAAAGGTTGACATTCTGATGCAACCAAAAATTATATTTTTTTAAATGGCGTGCGCTTCAAATATAATGAACACTTGAAGTCTGAGGCTTGGATAGACAAAGGACAGAACTACACTATACGTAAAGGATTTTTAAATCGATTAAAAGAAAAGCCATATATTTTCTTGCCGAATTTGTCCGTCATTCTTTATTTACACTTTATAAAGTCAAAATAATTATGGAAAGAAAAATTACTCTAAAAGGGGGAGTTAAAATAACTCCCTAAAAATATACTCCCCCAAAAGAGTTAACTTAACTCCGGAAATAGAGTCAAATATGCCAATAATTTTAAAGTTAAAATTACTTCCTAAAAATAATTTACTCCCCCAAAGAAGTTATTTTAACTCCGAAAAAATGGAGTTAAAATATGCCAACATTTTTTACTTCCTTGAACAGAGTAAAGGGGGAGTTAAAATTACTGCTTGATATTAATAACAGTGTATGTAATAGAGTCCGAGGGGGTGATTACATGGACCGGGCTGGTCGACCGGTTAACCGCGGAAGTAAAAGGGGGAAAACCCAAGCCGAAACCTAGACTAGCCCAAGCAATAATTTGCTCGAATTTGCATTTGTCTCCATAAATATACATCGGTATTTATTTCCCAAACAATATTCTTGTGGAATAACGAACTAAAACAAATAAAGGTGTTTACATTTTTCTGGTTGATAACTAACAACTTATAGGCAAAATTTAAATTATAAGACAATTAAACAACTAAGTCTCATAAAACTCCTGCTTTTTGTCTAATTAGATACAAATGGCGCAGTCAATAAAAATGCCGCACATAGTAAGAATATATTGTCCGTTCTACTGGTCGGTTATAATATTCGGTGTCATGTTATAATCTTTCTTTCTAAAAAACCTACAGAGGTAACGGTAAATCAGTGCTAGAGTAATTGCAACGCATATTATTATGAAAAGCAAATTAAAGCTTTCTATGGAAATCCTATGGAACTCGGTCTCTGGCTCTGCTGCATCCTTCATTTGACAATGCCCTCTAAACCACGTTAGCCTGAGATCAGTTAATGTATCATCAGATTCTTTATTGTAGGCGAAGACTTTGGAGATCAGCGATGTAAGAGACGAGTTCTTCGCTAAAGCAATACCAAAACCAAATTCAAAGAAAGGTTTTCCAATAACTTTAAGGTCGCAGTGTTTTCTGTGTGAGGCAACATATAGCAAAGTTGGGTAATCACTCACAAATGCTTTAAGTTTTCTGAAAATAAATAAGACAAACAATTTAACTTATCAAGGTCTTATTGAACTACAGAGTATAGATATAGTTTAGTGAGCGCGCGAGTAACCGAACTCTTTCAGTTACTCGAAAACATTATTTAAAATTAAAATGATGGAAATTAAATTCTTGTTCTACCAATTAAAGAGGAAATGAGAAAAAGAGGTTTGCAAAAATCGTCCCTATGCAAGATTTTCTAAAAGTGACAAATATGACTTTTCCAGTCTTTTATATCTTACGTCGTTCTCGAGCAATTCAGACCTTTTTATGGCGTCATATTTCCATATTTGGGCAATGGAACGTAGCGTATACCACACTTCTATACCGGTTTAACCGGTTTTGAAAACGTAAAACTTTATTGCAAATTCATATTATAGAAATGGCTTATGTGTTTCAACGGAACAGTCATAATAATTTTTTTATTGAACGATATGATTGACTGATAATTTGCATTTTTCTGGATTGATGTCCAATACCCTCAAAAGTTTGTAGAAGGGACCAACGACCAGTCCATTAAATTTTGGTTGAATTTAGTCAAAATTTGGATGAGAAACTAATAAAAATCTGACCGCGAGATTCTCCTTGTAGAAGAAATGCTTGATTGCACTCATTATCCTTATTTTATGCAAACATTCTGGCATAATTTTGGTACGAGTGCAATCAAGCATTTTATTCATACATGCATGTGTGATGTTTGGTCTCGTGAGCTAGCCTGGTTAGCGGAATGGCTCGTTTTCTTTTTAAAGTGGCAATACGACGAAAAAATCGTGAATCTAGTATTGATACCAGTAAACTATAATTTCCAAATAAGGAATACCGGCGTTTTCAGTTTCTTCAGTTTCAGACTATATTTAAGTTTCTGAACTGATGTAAATTAGGTGCCTCGTGACGTCATTTACTCACACAGGCAAAAATAAGATTAACAAAATGAGTAACATATCTGAAACTATAAAACAGAAATAATTTGTGCAAACTTTGCACAAGAATAGTTATAATGAAAATACACTCCAGCGCTCACATTATGTTGTTTCCATGGATACCGTTTGTAAACAGGCGCCTTCCATTTGTAAAAATTTTTATTTTTATTTTTCTCTCCATAAAACAACTTTTACTGCAATACATTGACAGGTATATTTGTAGACACACATATTTCGAATGTTTCAATTATCATATTCCTTTAAAAAGAAACATAAAATTAATATTTTAACTTTTCAGTAAAAAGGCTCGTGTTTCTAAACGGTTTCCGTAGCAACAACATGATGCGCACAGTGGAGTGCACTTTTATGATAACTATATTTGTGCAAAGTTTGAATTATTTCCTCCCGCTATTTGCGTAGATATTAGTCATTTTGTTAATCTCATTTTGTCTGTGTGAGTAAATGATATCACGAGGCTCCTAATTTACATGTTTCAGAAACTTAAATATCTCGAGAACGAGACAATATTTTGAGAAACTGAAAACGCCGGTATTCATCATTTGGAAATAATAGTTTACTGGTATCAATATTAGATTCACGATTTTTTTGTCGAAGTGCCACTTTAAACATCTCTAATAACCCGCTGGCGGAGGTATTTGCAATCTCTGAGTGCCCTCTAGTTTTGAATTCATTTTTTCTCTCGACCTCTCTAAGTAATTTGTTTGGTTTCGCATTTTGCCGGATTCTTCTGGTTACCCAGAAGTGTTATCTCATTGCGCCCAGCAACCTCGTACCCAGGGTCTTATCTCCGCTTCCCCGCCCCCGCCCACCGCTGCGAAAAGACCCTTGGTCCAGGCTGGTCACGTGTCGTCTATCAAAATTTTCGACTGTGGAGGGTCCCCTGCGTATCAATGCTTGACCTCGCTGGAATAGTCGAAGAAATGCATGTATACGTATCTTGTCTTGCTTTCTAGTATTAGATTTTGAAATGAATGGTTAAACCGGTGACACGATTTTAAAATTGAAACAAGTTGTTTTGACAGCTATTGTTTTTAGTTTGTAATAAATCGCTGTGTTTATTTAAGTTTATAATGAAGAAAGTTTTTGATGTTCCCATTCGTTTAATAATCGTCAACCTGGGTGCTTAATGAAATGTTGATAATGAAATGGAAGACTGTTTCAAACTCTCAATGTAAACAATAAAATACGTATGTGTTTCACCTGTACGTTGTTGAATACCACACGCGAAAGCTGCCGTTATATTTAAGTGTATACGTCCAGTTAAAAGCCTCGCGATTCGAATGCTTAAAACGAATATTCTCCCATCAATAACACATGTCGCCAGCGTTACAAAGCCAGCAAAATATTGATCTTTGAGACTTTGGCATTCTTATTAAATTATATCTCGTTTCGGATTGTTTCTCCAAGCCGTTGTGCACCTTTCGTGAGTCGTTGACATTTCATCTGGCCAGATGTTTTGCGTTTTGTATAAACACTACTCCGGAAGTCGAGAAAGTTTTTTGTACCACCCTACCCACACTAAATTTATTTTGCACTGCCCATATTTTGGGCAGCACGATGGGCGGGGGCGGGGGAGCGAAGATAAGACCCTGGGTACGAGGTTGTGCGCTCAGTCGCTCACCGCTTTGGTTTTAAAATTTCTTTAAAACACGATCAAGTCGGTTTTCTTTGTTTTTTGCGGGATTTATATCCCATAAATCCCTCATTATAAATTCATAGGATTATATATATAAGCCCGCGGGGCTTATATATATATATATAATCCTATGAATTTAAAATTGCCCAATTCATAGGGTGCCTGCTGCAACTATCTCGTATGGTATCTCGTATGGTAACGCCGGTAGCGCCCACATACGGGAAGGAGAGAAAGGGTTTGCTTTTCGCTCCACGTAGTTTACGAGAGGAGGCAAACCAATGAAAATCATCAAAATCTGTTGGTTGAGTCAGCACTTTATTACACTGAACGTTGAGCATAAAATGTGGGATTGATACTGCATCAATACGCATGCCCAATGCTGTAATGATAGATCTGGTACTAATTATTCATACTAATTATTCAAACAAGCTTGTAGAAGTCTGTGTATGTGTTCAATGAACCTTTACGTACTTCTCAAGTTGTTTAATTTGGAGTCTTATTATTTCATAAAATCCCGTTAACATTTGACATAACAATGTCCTTCGACACTCGGTAAATGCTATCTTTTAGAAAACCTTCTCGGGCCTTCGGCCCTCGGGATCTATCTGGCTTAAAGCCTCCGTTCTCGGTATTTATCCTATACTTAAATACTGAAACATACCCGGACTCCAAGTGTTTGACAGCTTCATCAAAACTGTTTGCACTATACTGGCGCATATGTTGCCAAATTTGTCGATAGAATGGATCATCTGAACTTCTAAAGTACTCTTCGTTGGCGAATCCTTTTACCGTCCCTATCGCAAAAGGTGTTGCAAGATTCTGGAGCTATTTTCGGAAAATGAAAAAAAATTATATAACGAAGGATAATGTAAATGCATGGAAATATTAATTGCGAGCTTGTGGTAATGAATGGGCATGTGCATCGAGGCCGAATACTCTCGAATGCATGTCAGGAATTAAAAAAAACTTTTATAAGTTTTTATAAATTTTGCCTGATTACCTTTGGATCTTTGATACCAGCTTTGCTTAAAGGTAGAATTTCTTCTTTCATTACAAGAAAAGCTGTAAGATTTGCCGTATAGCTAGTAAGCGTAATAAGCATACAAAAAGCAAATAATACAGTCAGACATCGCGTTGCAACGCTCTTTGGACGCATATTGACTCCGGACGCCGGGACAATTACCAAGCTCCACGTGAACAGAGCGGATTCTGCTAGTGAAAATATGTGTCGCCCTTGCATATGTTGTCGTCGTTTTCGTAGACCATATGGACTATATTTCTCCATCAACCACATAGACAAAAGAACTGCATTGGTAAGGATAAGAAGGCCGACCCACAATCTTGCGGTAAAAGGATACAAAACGCCAGTTAAATTACTTTGATTGCGATGATCAACTTTTACCAGAAGACCCATGCCTACGTCAAGGATACGGCTTGTGAAGTCCACCACTGTTAAACGTCTTGGGTTGATGATGAAATCTGCAATTGCCATATCTGCTTCTCCACGAAGTATTTCTCCGATCATTCCTGACCATTGACCTGTCGTATGATTAAGCTCACCATACTGTCCATCTTTGACCAAGTGTATATCCACAGAAAGTCCAATATTCTGTATCAACATTTTTAAAATATCAATACAATATCCAAAACAGCAGTAGTCTTTACCATCTCTTCCGCGACACTTCAAGCTTTTTACGCACTGGTTTTCCTGTCTCACACGTATTTTTTGATCAAACATTATATAAGGTTTAGCTTCGTTTACTACAACTTTAACAATTCTCTTTTCATTAATAGGATTGATTGGGCAGCCTTTGTAGAACATAGTAAGTGAACCGTTCGAATGACGACCTATAACTGTCGAGTTAGTCTCAGCAAGGCTTTGACCTGCTCTTCTGTAGATAACGTTGTATTCTAAATTGGCCCGAAAACCATTTTTGTCAAATTGGAGTCGTCCCATGCGGCCATCTATTTTCGCATTTTCCATTGCCCTAAAATGTAATGAATATTGGCATCAACAATGCAAGGAAAATCTAGTTCAAATACCGGGCTGCATGAACCAGAAGCTTATTCGTTCAATTTAGTGATCATGAAATTGGCATGGAGAACTCATGCATGCATTCTAAGATATTATTATATGGCACGGATTATACTTTCACGCGCTGTGATTGGTTGCTGACGCGTGGCGAGATTTTTCCGTAACGCCCACGGGCATGAAAATTGTTAATGCCCTACGAATGGAAACAAACAAAAAATCCTAATAAGAAACTTTTATTGCCGAAAAACGGAAGAAAATAAATGAAATAAACGATCGACGATGAACATTATAAAAGTAAATTCTAGTATCCGGACGAGAACATGCAAAACAGCAGAAAATAACGCTAGTTCGGTGTTTTGACGAAGTTAAAGGAAGCGAAGACCAAGAAATACAATTTTTATATTGCCATATAATAAACTACTTAATAAAGTCGACCGTTCGGTCTTTACGGTAAAATATTAAACCTTGGTCTTGAACGTATTAACCTCGCTATCGCTCGGTCAATACAGCAAGACTTCGGTTTTATTGTTTTACCGTAAAGATCTCACTCTCGGTTATTAAGTAGTTAGTAATTGGCATAGAGACTATACGTAATATGAACATGTTTTTTAATCGGCTAAAACAAATCCTTGAATTTGATTGGCTATTGCTAAAGTTTATAATTGCTGATAGAAACCTTTGGCGATAAACCAACGTAAAACCTTTTTTTAACCACATTGACCAATCACAAAATGTGTAGTATGTGACTATAGTAATAATCAGTAGAGCCAGCGCTGTTCTGTTAAGCAACATGCAACAACGGCGCAACAAGTTAATGGACTACGCAAATAACAGAAGAAATTACATATTTAGGCAAAGCAATAAGTTCTACAGAAAACTAAAATGGCTACAAAATGGTTAGAATGGAAATCACTAACGCTATAAGATTGTTAAATTGTTTATCATAAACTACAGCAAAACACATTTCAAAACCGTATTATACGCTTGCTGTCGATTGGCAAGTTTTTGTGATTTAGACACGGTGGAGGATGAACACTGACGAGTGTTGGATATAGCTTAATCTCAAACGAATCAAGATTTTAAGAGAAAATAGACCTCAAAATTTGCTAAATTTGACTGTAATCTTCCTCCGATTTCTACATACTGATAATATAGTGCTTTCTTTTGAATTTTCTTCATGAATTATTAATGAGTTTGAGAATTTATCTTCACAATCTTTTTCAAAAATAATTAGAATCAACCAGTTTTCTTGTCAATTTAATTAAACTAGAAGTTACTACCGCAAGGGAAGTGCTGCCTCAAAAGCCATGGGAAGCCTAATTTTTATAAAATTTCAAAACTGATGAACCCTGGGATTGATTATATAAATTGTAACAGACATACTGTAGTAGTATGTACACATTTTTTCAATTATTTTAATTATATTTAAATACAGCAGACTTAAATTACAAATAACTATCACTTAATGTATCTGAATATAATTGGCAAGGCTTTTGACTGCATACACAGTATACTACATACAGTACATTATGACTACGTGTTGATGTTTGGTAAACAAATTTTATGATAAATCACTGTCACTATAAATCGTGCTTCTTACTGTGACAAAGCTGTCAGTGGAATCTGGAGTGTCTGATATGTTATGGCAAAGCAAGCGCCAAACAAATAGGCACTGACTAAATAAATACCAGAAATGGTATGTAACAGATGTTTACAGTATTTGTTCCTCCATTGTTTATATTGTCTAACTTTTATTGGAGTTCTTGTTGAGAATGCAATACCTTCAAGGAGATCTTTGTGATGTATATTAAGTCATTGCACATGTCCACAACTCCACATATACTGTAATTGTCGTTTGGGAATACACCACTGCAACCACTGTATTTTATTTTCCTAAAGAACTTGTAATATTGTATTTACTGCATACCTGTCCACTGAATTTTCACAAAGTGAACAATTCCATTGTCCACTGAATTTTCACAAAGCTGAGGTAAATAATTTACGTCGATATCTGACAGAAATTAATTCACTGCGGTTCTCTAGTGACAAAGATACTTTTAATTCCCCGAAACTCATATTAAACTAGCATTTCCAGCCATAGTCTTTACGCAAACCCACAATTCGAACGTGCATTCACCTATCTTGAAACGTTGAAAAACGTTGTCAGATATCGACGTGGAATTCCCCATTTCAAGCATTCGTTATTCCGAAATCGATGGTTGCTCAATTTGGAGAACTTCTATAAGTTCTAGATCATTTGTCAGTTTACCCCACCCATTCGATACGCCGCTTCAGTATATTCTTCGCAGTACCTTCCATACCTAACTTCAAGGTATAAATAAAAACACAGAAATGCTAAGGCTTGCCGATAAGCGAGATAATTTTGAATGAATATAGCCAGTATCTCTATCGCTGCCTTCCGGCTTCCGTAATAATTCTTTTAATTCTTCTCTTGAAATCTTCTTGTAGCCAGGGGTTTCCAGAATAATATAAACGACCAAATTTGTTTAGATTCATTATCAACACAACGTGCAAACGTACATTCGCAAACGTTGAAACGTATCTTCAGGCTTATCAAAACATGACAGTTACGCCCACACAACGGATACGTTTGGCGCTGGCATTGTGTTAATTTGGCGGTTAAAACATGCCCGCTTTTAACGGTAAACGGCTGGTTCTAAACGTAAAAAAACGCGAGAAAATGTTTGCGGTTTGCGCTTGAACGCAAATGGCTGTATCCACATACAGCTTTGGGAACGAATCCATTTTATAAAATAACATGTATACTACGCGAGCCCTGATTGGTCAATTGCCGTGTTTGGATCAGAGTATCCAAACACGGAAAATTCCCGCCAAAACGATTTTTTGAAAATGTCGGACAGTATATCATATTCACTGGTGATTATTTTATAAAAGAAATACCAGATGGTTTTTTCGGTGTTTGGAGACTCTTATCCAAACACTTGGGAAATTGCTCGACTTTCGAAAAGCTAAAAACACTCGCCTACGGCTCGTGTTTTGTTACGCTTTTCTCCAGTCTCGCAATTTCCCGCGTGTTTGGATCAGAGTATCCAAACACGGAAAACCATTTGGTATTTCTTTAGTAGAAACCACTGTAGATTATTTCCTCAAATCCAAGTCAGATGTTGGTAGGAACAACAGTTGGTAAGTTGTTCAGCGACAGAAATCCCGCACGAGGAATGAGATCATTGTTAAAAGCAAAGTACATGTTGTCTCCTTGTACTAAGACATTGTCGATGGTTGTCGAGTTCCACTCGATAACTGGAATAGTTTGTGCTGTTAACAGCGCCGATAAACTCATGAAAGAGCACTGCTTTCCTCGAGACTGGCCACTGAAACCTTCATGGCCTTGATGAATACTTCCACGAGAAAGTAAAGACATGATGTATTTGTTCTTACCGTGAATTTTCTGTCGAGGAAGAACTTCCGAGAAGCTCTGAAGCTGAACGAAGGCAACGTTTGTAGCGGAACATGCGCACTAAGTCACATCAGCTCAAATATGGATGACGTAATGCCGACAGACAAATAAAAATTTAACAAATCGAGATTCTGGGCATATTTTGCTCCGGGAACGAGATTGGATTCTGGTCGGCTATACATAGCTCTGCCTCCTCCACAGGCCCTATTGCATCATGGACAGGTCACGCTGTTGAGAGGGCCTGCCAGATCCTGTAAACAAAATGGTGACTGATCCCATTATGCACAGCGAGACTAGGCCCTAGAGGCGATAGTTTTGAGAGGGCCTGCAAGTTTCCGGTCGCTGTTCGACAAACGTACGTCCAAGTTCTTTAAACACTGTGACCCACCAGGAAATTCGGTCTAAACTTTCTTACAGATCATGACAATGAAGAAACCAATATGTTTTAGAATTACCGACCTTCTGCCAATAATATTTTTAGCGACAAAAAGGAATTGAAGGGGAAAATATCTGCCGAACAAAAGCAAATTCGACGGTCAGGAAAGTAACAGGTTTTTCGTATTGTTTTTTTTGTTTATTTAGCTATCGAAGACTGTCAACTGACCAAGAGTTAATGAGATTTAATTTTGTTAAATTGTATGCTATAATGTAGCGTTATTCAAGTTTCAGTTGTTGTGGAAACCGAAAAAGTATAAACCAAAGAGTCTCTGGGTAGACTAAAGTGTATTTTCGTTGATTATTCCGGCCGAAAGTTGACAAAGTTCAATTAACCGTAATTGCTTTTTTCAACAATTCCTTCATTTTAAAGCTAGGATTCGTATGTCATAAGTCTTCAATGGCCTTCAAAATCTTCGGATATAGCTATGGCTATTAACAATGGTAGTTAATTATGCAAATTTATTCCATGCCAAGTTTTGCCAAATTTTTTACAGGATCTTGCAGGCCCTAAATTCGGCGTGTGTGACCTGTCCATGATGCAATAGGGCTTGTGGAGGAGGCAGTACATAGCTCGGAAAAAGGACTGGGCACGAGGCAACGTCAAGAATAGTGTGCTGCCTCCCTTCGTTCGGCAGCAATAAGAAAGAAGCCAGAGTAAAGTACTAAAAGAGAATTCCGGGTTGAGAAGGTTAAAAACATGTTTGCAACGTCTCAGTATAATTAAGCCAAACTACTACTCATATTTTAATGTAACTTACCGGTACATATTCTCGCTGAAATTACTCCGCAGACAACCATGGCAACCATTGTTGGACAAACGATGAAAATTATTCTCACTTAAGCTTGTGCTATTTAATGCTTTTCCGAATAACTCTAGTGAGTCTTCCAAGAAATGTTTGAAGGTTGGGGGTGTATCATCGTAATTTGACAGAGTTACTTCAAGGACTGCACTTGGCAGCACTGCATGCATATTTCTTTCCGTTGGTTGTATTTCCCGCTTTGTCCCAATAATGGACTTACTAACCACATTTGTAAAACCGTGTAATTTAGCTTTCCTTAAAAACAGTACAGCAAGATCATGTTCCGAAAGAAAAACCACAGCGCTAACTTGGATGTTGTTCAATATATTAAGTAGCTCAAAATGATCCTGATCGAACTTTATCGTGAAATTAACGAGAAGTCGTAACTGCAGATTTCCTGTATTTTTCAACATGGTCATAAGCTCTGATGTCATTTTGAGGTTCACATCATTATTGTCTGAGAGGATTGCCACGCTCTTCCATTTGTAGAACTGTAAAAGCTGACTAATGACTGGGAGTTGTGAAGAATGATGTGGCTCAAAATGAAGGATGGTGTTTTTCTCCTAATAAACAAGAAAGTTAAATATTAGAATGGTATATGTATATTGGTATTACAATAAATTTTTTATTAAATTGAAAAACTAACAAGACGCCTGCTCATGCGTTCACTTGGGTTAATGAGTTTTGCAATTGGCGTATAGCCTGCGCACATGTAGAAATTAACCTGAGAAACAGCGTGAGTAGTTATGTTGAAACGCTCTGAGACAGACTGCACAGTTGGAAATTACGACAGCACCTGCACATAGTACACACTCTAGGAAGACTATCATAATTTTTGATAAATCGAACAGGGTCTTAAATGAGTACACCTTTCCAGGAAGCGTTTGCTGATGTAAAAAAGCCCGTTTTAACTGCCGAATAATTAAACAGATCTCAATGGCCCATTGGCCCTCAATACTTTCTGCAGTAGACAAAACATGTGGTGTTGGGTTCGGCAGATTCGAACCAGCGATCATTCCATATATAACTCAGTAAAATCGTATGAACAAAAAATATTTAATCATATTTTTAAAACACACATTTCCAAATGTAATATGACACTTACATGCATGATAATATCCAGACATGCTAATTTTGATTGGTTTAGGGATTATTTGCCAAACACCAATCAAATTCAAAACAGAATTCAAAACAGGAAGTTGTCAACGAATCTTATCAAATGAATTGTTCAACTTGAGGAATATACTGCAACAATATTTTAGGAACGCTTCTATTGCCACGACAGTAAAGAACCATGCACTAAAAGCTCTTTTTTGGATTTATTAAATTTATTCATTATATAAAACTACATTAAATGCGTTGATTTTGCGCGACTGTGTTGTTCTTCGTTGTGCAATTAATTAATCTCGTGGTGTACGCTATAAATTTCAATTGTCACGCAATCTCTTATCTTTTCAGAGCAATATAAGCTCCGATCCAATAATTAGACAATCGAAAAGAATAGATATTTTTGGCGAAGCTACCACTTTTCGTCATATTTCCAAATGTTGTTCTGAGTTCATAGCACTTCATACTAACATCCTAAGTATTACAACACTTTAATAATATATAAAAAAACAACACTGTTTAGGCCAATAGCAGTTATCAGGCAATTGTGT
Organism: Paragorgia papillata; assembly: GCA_035771165.1. Taxonomy (NCBI): domain Eukaryota; kingdom Metazoa; phylum Cnidaria; class Anthozoa; order Scleralcyonacea; family Coralliidae; genus Paragorgia; species Paragorgia papillata. Next base: position 3,357,351 of record JAWNZC010000408.1, read on the forward strand.
TTAAACTCATGCATAAATAGATATCAAAGTTTTAAACTAGTACAGCTACTATTACCTTAGCTAAAAGGCTCGGACGTCCATCATAAAATCTCTTCACTACTGGAATCCTTAGATGGCCGGCAAAAATGTCAATGATATTGATATTGAAACTGGTGCGAAGATTCTGACAAATAATAAACAAGGAAACGCCATGTTTTTCGATAAAATTCTGAAGTGCAATAGTAGTATTGTAGAAAGTCAACGAGTCTTTCTTCAGCTTGATGAATTTCAAATTGAACCCATAATCTTGTTTATAGGACGTTTGTCTGTTGCTGCACCAGTTAAGAACAATGATATTATGTTTTAACTCCGTTGGTAATCCACTGCAACTTTTTTGGAAATAAAGCAATATAATTTGGAGAATTAAAATTAAAAAACCAGAAGCCATGTAAAATTTGTTAAGGTATAATCATTTCAATATTAATTTGTGATATCCTTTCAACTTCTGCTGACTTTAGTAATTCACGGACCAAATCGGCATTAACTTATATAGTTATATATAATAAACCGAATACTGAACTCTTCACACGTAGCAAGTTCTTGATGTAGACGCCTATACACTAGAAAAGTAAATTAAATGTCCGTTAATTATTTACCACGCACCTTTTTCATGCAAATTGAAAAAAACACACCCAGTTTTTACTCTTTTGTCTATATTTAGTAAAATGAAAAGCGACATATAGGGCTTTTACGCTTTATGTTATATGCAATGGCCTGGATAACGCCAGGCAATTTTGTTCGTCACCGAGAAAACAACACTAAAAGTGAGTTAATCGCTAAGCAACGTTACAATTTAAATAAAGATATGTGTTTGAGTATCTTAACATGCAGTTGCTATGTTATGAGATAATACTACAAAGTATAGTCTCACAGCACTGACTAATTTTAGTTGTACCAAGCAAAGTTTAAACGCCGTGATATTAAGTAATTACTAACTAAAAATCTACAATTATTTCTATTTTTGAATTTATAGCCATGTTCCCTACCTGAACTCATGCCCCGAAAAGGTTGTGTACCGGATAAAATTTTACTGGGCGTGCATGCGTGTGATGTATCCGACAGACTTAAATACAAATCTTAGTCTAGTTTTGCAATGGTCAAACGCGAATATACTGAGAATACATGATAATATAGAAATTTGGATACAAATTAGGAGGTATATGTTTTTTTAGAAATGTGGGGACGTACCTAAAAATCATCTGTTGCTTTTCACCTTTTAAATAGCGTGCAGCTTCTGACGATGGACTAGCCGTATGAATGTCACCAATGCAGGTGGCAGGTTGTTTTGTTTATGCGAGCAAATGGTACAGCATGACTCATACAAATATTCAGATTAGGGACTTGCTGCATGCACTAGGCTTAGCGTCATATAATATATATATATATATATATATATATATATATATATATATATATATATATATATATATATATATATATATATATATATATATATCACAAATCGTTATCTTCAATGTTATTTGTAGTAAAATCCTAATTAAAGGGTATTGGCAATAAAAATTAAGTTTGTCTAATTTGAAAGAACTCGTATAATTGTAATGGAAGTACTTTCACAACTTTTTCGTATCTTTCTTCGTTTTCAAGATATTTCAATTTGTTTAATATGTAAATGAGATGGGCTCTGACGTCATGAGCAGGGTACAGTGTTTTTACACAAAAAGGCGTTTGTATGTGCAAAGTTTCAACTGATTTCGTTGAACATATTTAGAGATATAACTGATTTTTCTACGTGTGAAAATACTGTACCCTGCTCATGACGTCAGAGACCATTCACTTACATATTAAACAAATTGGAATATCTTGAAAACGAAGAAAAATACGAAAAAATTGTAAAGGATCTTCTATTACAATTTTATGAGTTCTTTCAAATTAGACAAACTTAATTTTTGTTGCCAATGTCCTTTAAAGTGTTTATGAAACGAAAATTAAGTTTGTCTTATTTGAAAGTACTTTTGAAATGACAAAGTAACATCTTTTGCTGTTGTTTGTTTCCTTGCTTCATTTATGAGATATTTCAGTTTGTTTTATATGTGAAACTAACCAGTGACATCACAACGTGCATAATGACTTACTGGGAAAGGTTATATATCTTTGCTATTACTAAACGGAATCAGTTGAAAATGTATATTTATGTTGTTGTAAGGGAAAAACGCACACATAATTGCTTTGAAGTGATTCCGTTTGATAACAGAAAAGATATATAACCTTTCCCAGTAAGTCATTATGCACCTTGTGATGTCACTGGTTAGTTTCACATATAAAACAAACTGAAATATCTCATAAACGAAGCAAGGAAACGAAAAACAGCAAAAGATGTTACTTTGTCATTTCAAAAGTACTTTCAAATAAGACAAACTTAATTTTCGTTTCATAAACACTTTAACAGAAACAACTAGCGACGATTGAAACAAAGACTAGCCGCGTAAGGGTATTAAAGTGCCAATTCAGCAGGTAGATATCTTTCTGATCACCTGCTGTTGCTTGATCTGTAGATATATATGTTCCTTCTTAACAACAAAAATAGTTGATATAACTAAAATGTTTTTTTTTATTAAACCATGCACGTATTGTTACAACGGTCTTTATAGTTTGGTGTGTTTCATTTTTATAACATGGGTTTCAGCTTACAATAAAAATAATAAACTGTGTGGCTGAATTGAAATTTTAAAAATTCGTAATCATAAATTGACGTCTGCATGTACGTTCTTGGGTTGTTTATACACAAGCAAACTTAACATTCAATAAAAGAGCCCCCTATATATAGTAATTTTAATTGTAGATTGTAAACTAGTATGATATTTGCCGATATAGGTATAAATAGCGATATTTTCTAGTTGTTATACTTGTTACGATAGCAACCGTCCCAGTCAATACGAAATATATAATTGTTGCTAGAATGCCCTGAGATCATTCATTATTTATAATCATTATTCGCCAAATAGTAAAGTAGAAAAATAATTTACAAAACTGAAGAAATGAGAGGTAGTAAATATGTGACAGGACTTAAAACCTCATAAAACCAACAGGCTTTTATAGCAGAGGTCCCTTCATAGATTTAAAATGATTTAGATTTACAACAATAGCCAATAGGTGCATGTATGCAAACATAGCGAATTGAGATATTTAATCCTGCATGTTGTAAATAGAATTGAAAATGAAAAAGTTACTTCTAAAGGAGAATATGTTAAATGAATAACTGGGAATAGTATAGTTTCAAATTTTTGATCTTTTGAAAAAAATTGCCAAACTAAGATAATGTACCTTAAAGACTACAACTGAAGCTTCAGTCACAATTGCTGCAATCTTAAAGCCTACAGCTGGTGGACTCTCAATTAGTCATGAATTAGGTTTAAAGTAAAAATTAAACTACAGAAATACGTAAATGCAACAACTCTTCGCGCTCTTGTATATTGGTGCCTGGAAATAGCCACTGCTCTCAGATTCAAATTATAGTTTGGAATGAAGTAGAGTGATATTTTTAATAGAAAACTGTTTACTTCAGTTTTTAAAAAAAGTACTGAAAAATAAAGGGAAACGACCACGGGAAAAATTTCAAGGTACGTCGTGCAAGTGCAGGTGCTGGTAAATAGTTTAACACGTCGGAGTAACCCAAGCCTTTGGTTAATTTCGTTAGCCAAGTTTCCAATAATTATGTTCATGCCATGGGAGATCCTGACTGCATGAGAGCGACGCCGAGTCGCCGAGATATTTAATCGATTAGTGGTTTGGTATTCCGATTATTAATGGTGATATCAAGATTGTATAGTATTTACTTAGCTGTTTATTCGTTTGCAATTAAGATTAGGAACGTTGCTTTTTGGTAGTTTAGTATAAGAGGTTGTCGTTGAGCCACTTGGATAGTGATTGCAGGTAAATCGGTGTTAATATATTGCTTTGAAGAGTCCGGTTGCTGATTTGCAGCAGAATAATACATGCAACAGTTTGTCATCAGCGTATAAAATTAATTGGTATAATTAAGACATTTAGGTATAGGTCGTTTAAGTCAATATCAAATTCGTTTATATTGGTCTGTTTATTTTATGCAACGTTGCTACACGTTTATTTTAAAAAGGATATATAGCAGTTACAAAATGCATTCTAAACAATAAAATGCCAAGATACAAAATTAAAGTCATTTTTAATATTTAGATTAAATATAATCATAAAGTTTCGTTCCGTTTAATTGTTTTTCAATTTTACATATAATTATATTTAAATAGACCTTGTGAAATTAAATAGTAAATAGACTTCATATATCATCCATAAAAACTCTATCATAAAATGAGACAGATCAATCAATTGGTATTAGTATATGGTTTGAGTCTTCATATTATGGCATATTATTTTAGTGTACATGCATGTTATTTTCTTGTTCTTAAAACAAAATAATTGTACAGGCAAAATGCTATAAATTGTAAGAAATAATTAGTTATCACTTATCAGTGAATATTAAGTGCCTTTTCCTTAATCGTGTTACTAATACATCGTTACTGTAACAAGATATTAGGTCCGTTTATACGATAGCCGATAAGACGCGGCTTAGGGGCTGTTCACATGAGACCGGGTAATCTCGGGGGGTAGGGATAACTCGGGGGCTAGGGTCAAAGTTGACCCTATTTCACATGGTAAAATCCCCCGAGTTATCTCGGTCTCATGTGAACGGTTTACTTTTTTAACATGGAAATAAACTAACACCGAGTTATCTCGGGGGATAGGGATAACCCTACCCCCCGAGATAACCCGGTCTCATGTGAACAGGCCCTTAGACAAGACGCGCCTCACATAAGATGCGAACTGATTAATTTGTATATACGGCGCTTTCCAACAAGCCGTAGCTTGTGTAAGACACGAACATAAGTCTTTGTAATGTTCCCAGTTTATACGAATGTTTCGCGTCTTTTGTAAGGCGTGTCTCTATTCTGACGAGTTGACGACTTCCTAAAACCGATTTTACAAAAGTCAAAAATTAAGAAAATCGGAGAAATTATTAGTCCTAGACAGATTGCAAGGAATAAACCAATAAAATCATTCATTGCCAAACGAGCAAACGTTACCCCATCTTTGTCGTTGTCAACACCACAGTGTCCAACAAACCAGCGCTGCTTTAACTTTCTGGCGGCCGTCGTATTTCTCATACTGCATCAGTGTTTGGGATATTTTTGTAGTGAGTGACGAATTCTTTCTTACAGCTAACCCAAAACCGGACTGGAGGAATGGTTTTCCAACAACTTTAAACGAACAGTCCTGACTTTTGGCGGCAAAGTTTTCAAGCGTTGGATAATCAGTGACAAGCGCCTGAAGTTGTCTGACAAATTGAGAAAGTAGAACTAGTCGATGATTACACTATTGCATCATACATATTATATAGAGAATAATACATGGATGTGCGGAAATATAAAATTTATTTCGAGTGTTGACCAGGATATCTCACGAGCGAAGCGAACGAGTGACATATCCTGTTCAACACGAGAAATAAATTTCATATTTCCAAGCATCCATGTATTGTTCTGTTTATTATATAAAAAAATTGTCCTATTGCCTTGCAAAAATTGCATTAAACTATAATGCTGATTCAGCGATAATTGTCACATGTGCGATTATCATAAATAATCGCACATGTGAGATTATCACTTTTATTAGTGGTGGAAATATCAATAAAACACTCTATTTTATATAATAAACATGTATAATATATGCATGCTAATTGTCTCTCTCTAAAAAGTTTAAAAAGTCCGGGCGTTTTGGTCAAAATATATACTATGATAGATATATGACTTGAAGATTTGTAATCCATGTGTTCGTTGTTAATAGTTCTCCGGATTCAATGTACTTTTTCTTGAGCTTTCGACTCGGTACTTCGAGTCTTCATCAGAAGTGTCAGAAAGGTGATAGGTATATTTATTTTTTTATCAATCGTGAGCGGGCGGAATCCTAGGTAATGCTGCAATTTGATTGGCTGCGTGAGCGGGCAGTTTTTTACGATATCTGACCACGGTCACGGAATCCTAAATTTAATTTTAAAATTCATTTAAAATTGACCGATTTTCATAACTATTTCGCTTGCCACAGAAAAAATAAATTCAACAGAGAGCTACGGGGATGCAAATGAGTTTTATTATCCAAATGGTTTTGACAACTTCATGTGTAAACAGCGAATTTTAAAAGAAACGCTGGGAAAACTGTGACAAAGCAAAATTTACGAGTTGACATTTATAAAGAAAACAGTTTAAAACGGTAGGAAAAACATACATAAACTTGTGAACACAGTATTTTGAATCACTAAATGAAACTATATAGAAATATATATAAAAAATCATACCACGAGATTAAGATAGAAAAGCTCAGTGAAACCTTTTGACACTAAACTGTCTTTCTTCTGTTATTGCAACCGATATATACTCAACAAAACCGCTACAAGTCTTTTACCTTTTAGCCCAAACATTTTCCACATGCCACCTCATCGTCTCATGTCCTTGAAACTTGAAATTACAAATGGCTTACTGACAAGCATTTTCGTCTTCAAACTCGAGGACCACACTTTCAATTTTCATGCAGTCAGCCAAATATTCAGAAAGCGACTTTCCAAGCGAACAGCCAAAAACGAGCAAGCGACGAAGAAGAACGACGAAGAATCTTTATCAACTAAACCTTAAAAAACTCCACTTGGACTGCATTTTGGACTGCATCTTCGAGTTTTGAATGTTTTTTTTATGACAAACAAGACGCCCGCTAGGCGTTAACTCGGGCTACTGGGCAATGGGCATGGTGATGTGGAGAATGAGATTGGTGGAGGAGGACATGTTAGAAAGCTAGTTAGAAAGCGCACATTTGTTTTACAAAGAACAATTTTTTATTGACTACTATTAGAAACTTAGGGACCGTTCATTATTTATCGGGGGGGGGGGGATGGGTGAGCAATTGCCAAACTTTCTTCTTTTTTTTCAGGTACCCCCCAAGCAAAGTTTAAAAATTTGGTAGCCCTCCTGTTTTTATTTGACATAATTTCAGTGCCCCCCCCCCCCAACCCTTCAAATCCTGACATTAATCTTAAAACTAACCCCACCCACCCTACCTATAAAACCTCAAAATTCAATTACCCCATTAACCCTAAACCTAACCTTAACCCTAAATATAACCTTCTTAACCCCAACCTTAATTCCCACCTGACCTGCACATTAAACCAATTGTCACCTTAACCTTCTCCTTAATCTCAATCATAATTATTACCCTAACACCTTAAACCTTAAACTATTAACCATTCTCCACTACTATTCACCAACACAATACACCAACACAATACACCAAGGATGGTAAGTCACAACCAGGATCTAAATACCTGAGCCTTATGGTTTACTTTTACTTTACGTTTTACAAAACAACACAAAATAATTCCAATTAAAGGCTTTTCTGAATGATTTATCCCAATAAGAAATGTTTGTTTGTATAATAATGTTGATCATCAAAGACTCTTATCCTTGTTTAATACAAAAACGTTATGCCCCCCCCCCCTTAAGAATTTATAAATTATTTCAGGGTCCCCCAAAAAGAAGTAGCAAAAATTTCAGGTCCCCCCATTTTCTCACCCATCCCCCCCTCCGATAAATAATGAACGGTCCCTTTCATGCATGGACAACCTAGATTGGGACAACATAGAATTCATATACAGAGCCATCATGACATTGCTTTAACTATATCTCGAACTATATGTATGTTATTGTGACATTTTGTGTACATATTACACTTTAATATTTTAGTTATTGTTAATAAACTGTTTAGATGGTGTTCACAGATCTCACATAACAATATCTGAAGTCATTCATTTTAAAGGCCGCAATGTTTAGCATTATCACAGGGAGCCCATCCCCCGCGCGTCTTTCGAGTCCGCCACAGGGTGCCCACGCGCTACCAAGATGGGCCCCCTGTGGCATTTATCAACAGCACTGCTCATGCTATATATCGTTCTGTTCTGGGGGAAAATTTGACAAAGATTGCCTACCAGGTGGTGGGTGCTCTGCAGTGGGGCTTATCGACACAAAAAAAATTGAAAATGTCAAATGCCCCTGGGTATGCCCTCCCTCCCCCGGGTCGGGCAAAACATTGATTCAGTTTCAGATTGGGATTATACAATTCCCTCCTTCAGTCATTTTTTAAAATCACCTGATTAACTTCATTACAACTAGTAGTGATCACAAACAACGCCCATTGACAATTTGAAACTTTGACTGCATGATAAAAAATCTAAAACAACCAGATCTCAAAACACAATTTGTGAATAGACGATGAATAGTATAAACTAGTATTAAAATGCATGTACCATACGATTGTGTTTATTTTGTATAAACTGGCACCACAATAAACAATGCAAGTAAAAACAAGTAAACAACTGAGAAACAGTGAAATGTCTTTCAAATATTCAAAAATATCGATAAAATGGCAATAAAAGCTTCGTTCAAAAGAGACAATCACTGATCATCTGGAGACAACTCGGCCAAACCTCGGTTTCGCAATTATTAAACATGACTGTTCTCCAACGTCCTTCACTCCTTCAGTTTAAAGTTTCCAATTATTTTTAATACACCTTGATTCGCTGACAGTCCGACTACTCTGACATCTTTGTTTGAGACGACTGCTGTGTAGTGTGCCAAGAAATGGTTTAGCAAAGAGAAAGGCTAATTTGTGCTAAATTAGCATAATTTAGCTTTATTTCAAAAGTTAAACTGGTGTACCAAAACATTGAAATGGTGGTCATACTGGTGTACCAAAACAATGAGATGGTGGCCATACTGGTGTACCAAAACATTGAGATGGTGGCCATACTGGTGAACCAAAACAATGAAATGCTGGCCATACTGGTGTACCAAAACATTGAAATGGTGGTCATACTGGTGTACCAAAACATTGAGATGGTGGCCATACTGGTGAACCAAAACAATGAGATGGTGGCCATACTGGTGTACCAAAACATTGAAATGCTGGCCATACTGGTGTACCAAAACATTGAAATGGTTGTCATACTGGTGTACCAAAACATTGAAATGGTGGCCATACTGGTGTACCAAAATATTTAAGTGCTAGCCATACTGGTGTACCAAAACATTGAAATGGTGGCCATACTGGTGGTCATACTGGTGAACCAAAACATTGAAATGGTTGGGCCATATTGGTGTACCCAAACCGAATAACACACACTTGATGAAAGCACAGTAATATATAAACTGTTTAATAACATCGAATTTTAAATACAATACGGGCAATAATTTGGTCGAGATATTCAATTTGGCCGAGCACGAAAGGGACAGGAAGGGATTGGGAGCGGGAAAAAAAGGAACTGTAAGGGAAATATATCTCGACCAAATTATTGCCCGTATTACGGGCAACAACTGTTAAACAGTTGAAATAAAGTCAAGATCTTGATCAAAACGTCACAGTTCTGGGAAGCCACACAGCTAGAGTTGCCTGCGGAGGAGGCTAGCCAAAACCTAGACTCGTCTACCTGCGGTAGCCCGAGTAAAAAGGTTCCAAGCTTCCCTAGACTGCATGTCGGCAGTTGTTTACTCTCGAACGATAAACTTTGGACTTTTGAATATCACGTGAACGTCATCTCGATTACGCAACTTAATTCAATTATGTTAATTTCTCTAATTATGTAACAAAAAAATAAATAAGTTATTTACCGTTTTGGTCGGTCCGTACAGAAAAATATTTGCCCTCGGTCTCAAAAATGTCCCTCGGCCTATACGGACCTCCCAGCCGGTAAATAACATATACGTAATTTTATATGATGATAGTATATTTTCGCCGAAGCTCGAAATTATACATTGGAATAGTTTTTATGCATTTACTGGAAATTCCATGCGTCCGAAAAGCCACACATGTATCAGACACTGGTTACAGATGTTTTACTTGTGTGGGGCACATGGATAAAACATCTGTGGATGCATTTAATTCGTTTTTCGTTCTATATATTAATCGTAAAGCAGAGTAGTTCTGAACAGTGCTAGAGTCTCAGAAATGCCATTTCCTGCATTCTGAGATGCGATTTTTAACATTCTGAGGGGTGATTTTTAAATTCTTGTAGGGTTTTTGAAAGTACATAGTTTATATTTTTGGGGCACCTCTGTTTCGGTGCCCAAACCGGTGTACCGGCGTCTCAAACCCCCTCGATACGGCCCTGCTGAACAAATGGATTGAGCCAAAACAAATTTACTGTAACTACTAAAAAAATATAAGATAAATTTAATAGATAAATTTAAACAAAATAACATTAAAATACAGTTTATTGTTTAAGAGATCAATGTATTGAGATCATCCTACATGTCTACTTTTTTTAAAAATAAACTATTAACGTTCAACTTTGTTTTTGAAAAGTGATGCAATTTTTTTCTTGCTCAAACTTGAGGAAATTTTTTTCTCTTTGTGATTCAATGCATGCTTTTTTCCCCCGTCCCAAACCACCTTGCAGGATTTTTTTCTGAAATCACCCATTTTAATATAGCCATGAGCAATGGTGATGAAATTTCGAGTGTTGATGATGTCATACCAATCAATGTTTACTTATAATTTCAAGTCGATCGAATTTTTAATATGTCAAAATATCGTCGAGCACTCGAGCAGACGGATCTATAATAGTCTCCTACGATGACTTTCGTATTCAGGACATTACTTCGGCAAATTACTCGGGGGAAACTTGCTGCTATAAAAGGACAACATTTTGTTGGGCCGGTACCAGCTCGTCTGTTCTCTTTGGACATTTCCCTGGCCGCAACCTCAACAAGTTCTTGCAGCGTATTCCTACGGCGACAGTCTGCAGTCAGTTGCAAGTTTTATCAGGTAAGACTTTGTATTGAATTAATTTCACCTCGCGTTTTCCTGGGTCAGGTCTAGGCCTGTATAGTATAAACGTGGCTTTATTCACACTGCATGGGTTACATATACTATAGCTAGTTTTGTTGATCTCAAGTATTACCACAGTTTCTGTGTTAAATAGCCAGCCACAACCCCCAAGGCTTGGTATTTGATATAAAGTTGTATTGGAAATTTAAATTGTAGTATGCTGATCCACAAGAGTGGGTCAGTCCTCCAGTGTAAACACTTTCCGAACCTGACCTTAACAACGCTTAAATCCGAGCCCACAACAAATACTAATCACCAACAATTTAGATTTTTGAAGGGCAACCGATAACCAGGCTGCTCGCAATTTTGGATGGAGGGAGAATGATTTTGTTGGGACATGCAAGAATTCAAGCCATTAACTTGATGATTTTAGCAGGCTCGGACTGGCCTATGTGCACATGGGCCCTTCTGGGACATCAAAATGGGCCCCTGACCAGACACCCATAAAATATAAAATTGGAAGCATAATGAACAATTACTTAATTCCGCATGCATTTGTGAAATTAGTGATAAGGAAAATACTCAAAATAGTTTGCAACTGACCAACAGTAACACTTTGGAAGCAGTAATGATTTGTTCTATAGAAGTTTATTTACTGAAGGATGTTGATAACGAGGCAGTGTATCGAAAACTTGCGTCAAAGTCCTCGGAAATGGAACAGCTTCTTATGTTCTGAAATGTTTTGTTCTAAATGTCAAAAAGTCCTGAAATCTGTTGTATTTTGTGTAAATTGTGTGTTTTATATGACGTTTTAATGTTTAATAATCTCCGGAATTCTATAAAATCTTCCCCCAAAATGCAGGAAATGCCATTTCAGAGACTCTAGATTTCAAAATTATCTGTGGGAGCATGCCCCCGGACCCCCTAGAGGCTTCTCAAATTGTCCCCCCAGGCCTGGGCCCCTTCACAGCTGAAATGGCAAGGCCCCTAAATTGGGCCCAGTCCGAGCCTGGATTTTAGCGTGTGAAATGTGTTTATCTCAAGTTGGCAGACTCGATAGAAGAAAAAGGATTTAACAGTGATGCCAAGCAAATCAAAACTAAAATCAAACATTTACGAGAAGTCCACTGCAAGCTGTACCACTTGTTCGATATAATCTGTCATTTTTAAGTCGTTGATGGCACCTTTGACACCAAAAAATGAAACAAATACAACAGGACAATTTGTAAGATTTACGTTTCCATCATGTGACTGCTGTACATACAGATAATCGCTACAGATCTTTTGGCTGTGGTGGCCCTAGGCCCAGGTCAAGCCCCCAGGTCAGTCTAGTCCTGCAGTTAAATGTGGCTCCTATCACTCCCAAATATGGAATTTTCTGTACTTTATTATTTTACTCTGTCTTAAACACCAGACCATTTTACTCATCAATGGGAGAGCTCCCAGAAAGTTGGGAGTGAAAGGGTTAAAGAGACAGGTTAACCCTTTCACTCCCATCTCTTTAACCGTTTCACTCACAAATACAGAATTTTCTGTACTTTATTATTTAACTCTGTCTTAAACACCAGACAATTTTACTTGTCAATGGGAGAGCTCCCAGAAAGTTCAGGGAGCTAGTGAAAGCACAGGAAACCCAAAACCCAGGTGAACTATTTGGCTTATTTTAAATAAATTGTTGTAAAAAGTAAACTATACGCAATAAAACTCAATAAAGACTATTGAAAGTTAAATAAATGAAAATACATACCACCTCGCTGCCATTGAAAGTTGCCTGTCGCAAGCGATAACCCGCAATGCCTGTGCCCGCCCCAGCCTGGGCATGACTGTTGTTCTTTACACGCTGTGACGTCTTCTGTGCATTATTACAGTACACATGCATGGGAAATTGTCATCTATTTGTTTTATACATCAAATGTGCCGTGACATCACAACCGTGTTTACATAGCCTGATATAAACATGGTAATTGACCATGCAATCACAGCATGCGTAAGACGCAACCTATTTTATAAAAACAAATAGTATATAAGGAAATACAATATCAGGAACTACAGTATTGTTTTTGCTCCAATATTAAGATAAGAACGTGTTTTAATAGGAACCTACTTAGTCTGATTTCTGATATAGTGATATTAAAGAACTATATATTTTAGCCTGACTTGGAAAAAAAGGAGTTATTTTATGTGGGGTTTTACAATGAAATTATTGGTTGAAGCAAACAATTGCAATGTATTATAGCTGTAAATGAAGTAGGCATGTACATGTAAGTTTATAAGGTCTTTACCTTTGAGAAGCTCCAACAAAAAAGAATGTTCAACAAATGCTTATACTAACTTGTGGGTGGGGGGTTGGGGGGGGGGGGGGGGGGACACAGTGATTTCTGCTCATGAAAATACGGCAAAAAGGTTTCATCAGAGTACTGTAGCTTTCTTTGGTCAACAAAGTTTTTTTCTAACATACATGTATTAATCCAGACGTTGAGATGGATGGTTAAAATTCTCTCAAACAAGTTTCAGCTTGACAGCTTTCAGCTTTTCGATTGCCCCTCAGTGCAAACGTCATCAATTAAGGTGTTAGAAATTAAAATGTGATTGGTAGATGAGTCACCAAAATGTTATAGAAGAAGAAATGTGATTGGTGTTTGACAAATTCCGAGAGAATTTGATTCTCATCATGGTTTTTTCCGACTAATTGTTGTCATGACAACAATATAGTGCTATAATAATAATATGTATTCGGATTCGATCAATACATCTAATAGTTTTTTGGGGAGTGCCTAGTAAAGAGTCGCATCTTTTGATACACTATAGTAACACCGCTGCCAAACGTTTGCACATGCGTGAATTCGCTAGAGTAAACATTGCAAGAGAAGTGGGAACTAGCTGTGGCGACAACCAGACAGCGAAGACTAAGTAAGACTCAACTATTCATTTGTGTTTTAAAAAAAGGGGCATGAAAATTACGAAGGGGTAAATTCAGAATATGTTACAATATTGATAAAGAAGCCATGCACAAATTACCTACCTTATCTTTTTGGTAGTATGCTTATAATTTTGACTTTTGTGTCGGACTCTCGGACCAGTCCAAATATTTCAGCGTTTTCCCGCTCTTTTTTTGAGGTGCGAGCTTGGACGTCGCGCATGCGCAAAACGTTAAGTTTGGCAGCGGTGTTCACTATAGGAAGAGTTAATAAATACAGAAGATATCATAACTTGTCCCACGGGAAAATAATTACTTACGAATAAGAACCAATTTTACCATAGACGACGCCATCTTGAATGATGACGTCAAATGGTCGAAATCAGAGTATCGTGATTGGTGAAATGTGATTGTTTTGGTGTTTTCGTTAAATTTCTTTAAATGTTAAAAAAGCAGCAGCAAGGGCTATAGGCACTGACCTATATATAACTGCACTACGGGCCCTCGAGGCTTTTGTATTGCACGAAACGTCCCCATTTGAAGGGGCCATCTTGTGATAGGTCTTTCGACGGCTCAAAGTAGTATACATGAGCGCCACCATTTTAAATCATGATGGCAGATGATTGTTTAACAAATAGATTACATTTTGCCGTTGTCTGTTCAGTTATAGATGCACAGATGACGTCACAACGTGGTAAGAAAAAGTGGCCCACGAGACGCAGTCGAGTGTGTCACTGATGTTCTTACCACGTTGTTACGTCTTCTGTGCATCTATAACTGAACAGACAACAACAAAAATGGAATCTATTTGTTTTATACAATACAAAAATTAAAAAATTTTTTTATCGAAACTCTTGCCGGATTTTGGGGCATGAAGAAGGAAAAAAGCAAGTCAGCTGACGTGATCCGACGTGATCTATGTGTCTGTCCTCTAATAGATCATGGCCAACAACCAATGAAAACACGCATAGCAACCAGGGTATTGTATAAAACTGAATAGATCAACAGCGTGGCTGCTAGTCACACCGACCTGTATATAAATGTAGAGTGCTGAGTAGGCATTGTTTTGAACATAGCAAAGTGAAAAAGCATATATAAACTGCGGAGATTTTTAGTAACGACAAACTGACGTTTCGAGCGGAGCCCTTCGTCCGAGAGAAAAAATTTTCACATTGTACTCTGATGAAAGGCTCGGCCCATAACGTCTGTTTTTTCGTTACTAAAAATCTCGGCAGTTAACCACTTTTCAGTTTAGTATATAGGCGCCATTGGGCGCTATCTCAGGTTATAGGTCTCAACAACAAAATTAACCAATCCCAGGCCAGTTTTTGGCCAGCCGTCTATAAGATTGAAAAGGGAATGGGAACATTTTTTTACAGAAAACCAGGTTCAGCGGGGAGCAAAAGAATTTTGAAAGCCAAAAAAAAAAAGTGGGTAAGCAAAAAGTACAACCAAAATTGAACATACGTACAGGGGTTTAATAGTTTAAGACGCCTGGGTCAAGCGTTCACTCGGGCTACTGGCAAAAGTGCGGAGAGGCTCTATACCGCGCGAGCAAAGGTGGGAGTGGGCCGAGGAAGATCAGATCGAAGGCTGAATGTGCTGCATACTAGCTTCACATTGGTGAACATATTTACGATCAAGACAGTTGTCAGCCACATCTGATCACTGTTAAACTACAAAGTCAGTCAGTCTATTTCGAAATCTACCAACAATGTGCAAGAACAACTTGATCAAAAGGCAAAGCTGTTCAACTCTTTGTCCAACTCCAAAACCAAAAGGAGCAAAGAGATTACAACATGCCTCACGACCTCACTCCATCACACGGCTAACAACTCACCGGAAGTATGAATAGTAGCGGAAGTAAAAAGTGCAAAATCGTGAGACTCGGCCTACCACAGGTAGCCCGAGTAATCAAATCTTTGGCAACCGATTGACATAAAATAAAATTACACAATATTACAAAGAAAAAAATGGCTGGCTGGATAGTGGCAGGGGAAAACTACAATCAAATACAAATTAACCTGTGAATTGACAAAAGCATGTTAGTGTAACAAGAAGAAAAAGGCAAGCTAAGTCAGTGGCCAAAATATTATGGGTATTTACGCGGTTTTCTTTAATTTTTAAAGGATAATTCTGAGTGGTTTTACGTTATATTTGTGCGTTTCTTGACTTTTGTTTCTGGGTTTATATCTGATAGAAATCATCTTGATTTACATAAACTTTATAGCTTTGATTTTCTTGGCTGATAGACAACGTGTATTTTTTTTTAAATTACTATACGCCAATGAGCTTACCAAATGGATCACCTTTGAAGCAATTCAAAACATTTGCAGGACATGTTTTATCAGATCTAAATAACTCGGCTATAGCCTTGTCTTTTGAATCTGATAAAACACTGCTGCATAGTCATGTTTTAAATATTACGTAAGACAAAGTTAGACAAAACTCACAAATTCGTACTCTAGACGTTTTCAACATCACCCGGGAACACTGCAAAGCAGGAAAATGACGCTCCAAGCCTTCCGACACATTTCAAAGAACTCACAGCAGAACATCCACTTCGTGAAATAGAAGAGGAGAAGATACTGGACAAGGACAAGAAATTAAAAGACTATATTTTACCACATCCTATATGGTAAATATTCCATGCATGTGGTTGCATTTCTATTTATTTCTATTTCCATATTTACATTTACATGTATATGTAACTATATATGTATATTTAAGGCATATTCACGTTCGTGTAAATTCTTTTTAAATACCTATATTAAAATGTTTGACACTGGCTTGAAATTTAAAATATGGACGTTTCCGCTAAAATACTATTGTCTATAGCCTTCATCAGCAAATGGCGTCTTAAGTTAGTAAACAACTTGGATTTTACTTCAGATTGGCAGCTGAAAGCTTGTTCTAATAAAATCAGTTGTCAGTGTCTTTTTTTGTCAGAAAACGAGAAAGCGTTCTACTTGTTTTTATTATGTATATTATATCTTCAACATATTGTTATAAATTTACAGGACTGAAGAAGATGTTCATTCTGTTGTGATTGTTCATAAGGAACCTAAAGGAAAAGTGGATACTGTATGATATGTTTCTTTTTCAATGTATATTAATTATTTCAATTTATAAACCTCCTAATTTATAAACATTTTATAACAACATAAATCTGTTTCTTGTGTAGCTTGCCTATTACACTGTCCAAACAATAAGAATTCTATTTGATGTGATTTCTATGTACAAAATTGGTCAAATGACCGAAGGAAAATGGTTAACGTAAGTAGAACAGAATTAATTAGTTATATATTATGGAACAAGTTAATTATTGTGGAATTCTAGATTACGGGTTTAATCAGTCATTTCGTTTACATAAGAAAAACAACGAAAGGAAACTTTAAAAAGCCTCAATAGTACTACAGCCGCATTATGCGTCTGGACGTATACTTGGGCAAAGTTTTTTAGTGCGTCTTTTAATGCGTCTCAAATTTCGTCTTGTGTATAAAGATGGGCATCAGACCACGTGCTTCAATGCGTCTTTATCGACGCACTAAATCGTATAGTTCGTCTGGACGTCTAATGTGTCTGATGCCCGTCTTTATACAAGACGAAATTTGAGACGCATTAAAAGACGCACTAAAAAACTTTGCCCAAGTACGTCCAGACGCATAATGCGTCTGCACTATAAAAACGGCCATTGACCACACCATAGTTATATGTCTGTATGGTGTAATATGCCGCTCCCTATCTTGGTTCTAAGTTTCTTATTAGTTTGAGTACTACACACATAAAAACGCGCAAGCTGTTACATATATCTGCAAGCAAGTTGTTACAAGGCTGTCACCGTCATGTGTTCGCACTGGCTGTCCAGGTCTGTTAACATGTCTGTAACAGGTTGTTGACAACTTGTAACAAGGCTGATGACTCCAACAGACTGAGGACAAGTTGTTCCAACAATCTGTTACCGTTCTGCACTTAACAAGTTGTTAACAGGTTGATGCTAACAAGGTTGTAGCAGCTTCTTGAATGAACAGCATTGTTTCAACCTGTTAACAGCCTTGCTACAAGCCTGTTGCGAACACATCCTGTTGACAAGCTGTGAGATATTTACGTGTGTAGTACTGAACCAACGTTCAGAAGTTTCAGGTTCGACTCTGGTATCAGTGCTTATCTTTTATAAACTTAACAGCTCGGGAGGGAGTGCAACACTGTTATTTTCGATGAGTCATTTCAACTCCAAATTTGGAGTTATTTTAACTCCTCAAATTGATTCAAATTTACTCTTGTTTTGGAGTTATTAAATTAGTATAGGAAATAACACGGTTCGAGAAGAATTAATGAAAAATCGCACGCGTGTTTGGCGAAATCTTCATAATACCACGAGTGCGAAGCACGAGTGGTATTATGAATATTTCGCCAAACACAAGTGTGATTTTTCATTAATTCTTCGAGAACAAGTGTTATTTCCTTTTAATAACATTTCAATCAATTTGACCTTTTCTCAAAATAATGCAAAGCTTGACAAAACGACGAAACTATAAACATCAAACTCAGCATATCAAAAGGACGTCGAGTTCTTTCACAGCGTGACATTGATATAAACAGCATCTTTGAGTAATGATTTAAGTAACCTTTAGTTAACTTTCTTCGTGACTAACTTCTTGAACGCTCGGCAAAAGAAAATAAACCAGAACTAGTGTTTACTGTCAGCAATTGTTTTAGTTTCCATCTGCCAAACTGACATGACGTGATTTTATGTCGTATCAAAGTATCAAGTCAGTTTGGCAGATGGAAACAAGTATTTACTGCAAACACCCGGATGTATGTTTTTTTTTTAAATACCCCTAGTAAAACAATTTAAATTTAATACAGATGTCATTAGCCAATCAGCTGGAATGAGGAAAATTGATTGAAATGTTATTAACCTCGAAAAAGAAGTGATTTAAAAAAAAAACGCTTCAAACTGCCCCGAGGTAATTTAACTTCATCACTTTTAACTCTACTCACGGAGTTATTTTAACTCTATCAAAATTAGAGTGTGCTCATGCGGAGGTCAAATATTAAGTGTGGCATATAAAAATCAGTGGTTGTTTTTCAGACGTATTATCATGCTGGAGACAGTTGCTGGTGTTCCAGGAATGGTGGGGGCCATGACTAGACACTTCCACTCTTTAAGAAGAATGAAAAGAGATCATGGTTGGATACATACCCTACTAGGTAAGGAAACCTGACACGTGAACTCAGTGGCGTAACGGAGCTACTGGGGGGATTCTTAGTCGATTTGCGTTCGGGGCCCCACATTATAACCCAACCCCAGTTTAAACAAGTAGACTGCAAAGCTGGACCTTCACAAAACAATCATCCATTCGGCGCAAATGCTCCGACCAAAAAAACAGCCGACGAAATATATATTTCGCTGATCAATTCCACTGTTATACACTGGTATATGTTTTCTCCATCATAATCTTGTACCCCATATTCCGGCATTGATCCCATATTTGTACGGGGCCCTTAGAACCCTACCTAATGAGCGTTACACCGCTGACTGAACTAATAAATGCATTTAATTTTTCTTTTATCATATAATAAAACTATAGGCAATAGTGAAGCGCTACTGTCAAATTTCTACTGAAAATTATTTCGAGTTTCTGAGTTATGTATAACAGACGTTCGGTATAGACCTTCGTCAAGCTCAGCTGTTCAGAAAATGTTTCTGAGCTCCAGACAGGGATCGAACCTGCCATAGGCGTAGAGTATGGGGGGGGGGGGGGCTGAGGGGCTTTAGCCCCCCGATAAATCTTAATGGGGGCTAAGCCCCCCCCCCGAAATTTTGCAGCAACTGACTATCAATCACCATTCACAAATTATAGGTTACTCGTTAGGCTAAAGTTACTGTTACAGACTCATTCCTGTCAGCCAAAAGCACCCCAAAACAGTGATAAGTCAACCCAGTAACCACAACATCGAAAAATTGTTGAAATGTGTTGTATTTTAACTAGTTTTTATGACATTTCATGACCTTCAGTGTTCTTAAAAATCACCCCTCAGAATGCAGGAAATGGCATTTCCAAGACTCTAAATTTCAAAAATTTCGGGGGAGGGGCATGCCCCCGGACCCCCTAGAAGAGTCCCTTTTAATAAACGCCTAAATGTAAAGGTCCTGTTCAGCACTTCAGCCCCCCTGGACAAAAACAAAACTCTACGCCTATGGAACCTGCAACATTTTAATGATTGGTGGTGGGTAGAAGCTTTAACTATTGAGCTACTGAAGCTTGGACGCTGAGCTAAGGTTAAAAATTCATTTTTAACTAAAGTACATAAATATATGACTATGAATTTGCAACCTTAGCCTTTAATATGTTCAGTGTTAACCTTAACTGTTAGAACGTCTAGCTGGTACGAACCTAGCTTCTATAATAAGGTTGCAGGTTCGATCCGAAATATTTTTCGAGACCTAAGACGGATTCGCGCCCTGCATCCGCCCTGATTGCTTCGATTAGTAATTGTTTTTCCTTATGCATGTGAGCAACGTCCATATTGGAGTTTGAAACAATATGAAATGTTCGAATGAGAATAGAGCTAAACAGTTACTCTCATGGCATTCATCTGCGATTGATTTATCGATCGATCGATTACTTATAATAATTAAACATAAAGTAACACAATTTTTATTCTGTTTAGGTGTATGACTGGTCATCATCATATTTATACTAATCTATATATTTTATCGAATTTTCAGAGGAAGCTGAAAATGAGAGAATGCATCTGATGACAGCTCTGGAGTTAAAACGTCCTGGTATTATTTTTCGTGGACTCGTTTTGGCTATGCAAGGTGTGTAATCCTTTCATATATACCTGGTGAAATATTGCTGGGTTGCACGTTACGTCATGGCGGCCATGTTGGTTGGTAGGTACAAAAGAATATTATATTCGATGCTATTGTACCTACCGACCAACATGGCTGCTGTATCTTTGTCCTCTAAGTCTCAATGGGGATTGATCGCAACCCACCAATTGGGGCAAATTGCTTAACCTACTCGCTCAGCATGTTTCAAGTGATAGAAAATTCAAATGGGGTATAACATAGCTTTAGAAGATGAATATTTCCGTAATCGTACTGTAAACACGAGCTTTTGAAGCATCTCTGAGGATCCGAATTGGCCTTGTGATATCATGACAGGAGCAAGGCAAATTAAGACTATATGTGCGCACGGTATAACGTTTCCGAGCATTTTCGTATTGTTTACTGTTCTCTTGAAAATTTTTCTCGTTGCTTGAAACAATACGAAAACGCTTGGAAACGTTTCCGACTTTCCGTGTGCACATAGTCTAAAACTAGCCTATAGTTTTGACATCGAATTTCACATGTGCCGAGTATAATCCACAAAAAGTTGTGTACGAAACGAGTAAAACGAGTTTGATTTAGATATCGAATTGCCGAACTAAATTGGGGAAAACTTTAAATATAGACCACTTTCATAAAAACGACTAATTTGAATATTCTTTTATGTGCATCTTGCAGTAATAAGCCTTTCTGGCCTCGTTTGTGTATCTGTAATTCAAAAGAATCTTTGCTTCGTAACGATGCCAGACAGAAAGGCTTATTTAGATCATAGAATTATCTAATCTATGGGGAGGAGAGCTGGATAGGAAACTTACGAAACCGGAAATGATGTTTGCACAACTTATTTTATACGCTTATTAAGCCTGGTTTCCATATAGCCGTAAGAGCCGGCGGCATGGCTGCGGCAAGGGACAATGGTCCAATCGCATACAGCTTTTTATTGCTGGCTAATTCAACACGGTCTGTGATTGGACCATCGCCCCTTGCCGCAGCCATGCCGCCGGCTCTTACGGCTATATGGAAACCAGGCTTTAAGGGCTAATATGCACCTAACGGGTGGTCCCACATGGCTAAACTCAGACACTGCTGAACTTAAGTGATATTACACTATTGTTTATTTTCAGCAATAGCTGATCCTGACCATGTACATGGGACCATCTGTTTGGTGATTAGCCCCTAATAAGTGTATAATTACCATAGTAAGTTGTACAAACACCGTTTCCGGTTTCGTAACATCGTTTTAAGTTTCCTATCCAGTTCCCCTTCGATTATCTATGGTTTAGATGCACATAAAATAATACTTTAAAGTGGTGACCATTATGAACGTGGTCTATACAAACATTATAATGTTTAGCGGTTGCACTTGTGTAGTAATCATTGTTTTTTTGGGTTTATTTTTTTTAAATTTAAAGTAATTATTACTTTAAATTTGGCACATGTGAAGTTTGACATCTAAATCAATGTGATTTGACATGTCGAACTTGTTGTCTTGTCGAATTTAATTCAGTTTGACGTCGAATTTCACATGTACTAATTGCATGTGAAATCTGACGTTTAAACCGGGCCTTAAGCCGGTTTTCCACTAGGCGACTTTATTCGCGCGAAGCGACTTTTTCTTTTGTCTCATGAGCTCTGAGCTGGAACTAATCAGAAATCTATTGAATTCGAACAAAAGAACGTCGCTTCGCGCGAAACAAATCGCCTAGTGGAAAACCGGCTCAAGGTCTGCGCTAAACGTCGCACAATAGACGAATTTAATTCAGACGAATTCAATTCGAATTAACTACGACGGTAATGCGACGTCGAGGTAAACGTCGAATTTAATTGTTTTTACTTGGACTCGCGTAGTCTGAAAACGACTTCTTGAAAACATGGAGCCGAATTGTCACAGACAGAAGAGAAACGTTGAATTCGACAAGACGATATAATTCGTCGTGTAACTCGAACACGCATTATCGTCGCATTATCCGTCCGTCGCAGTTTCGTCGAATAAAATTCAAGCAATTAAATTCGTCTATCGTGCGACGTTTAGCGCAGGCCTTAGAGGTTATAGTGCAAGTACATCAAGCTTGTCAGTAGATTACTGTACCATGCAACAGAATGCAATGCAATTGATGCACTGCACTGCATATCTAGTGTCCAATTATTTCTCATTATATATTTAAAATACTCATTAATAATTCATGACGAAAAATCACAAAAGAAATCAATACCGTAGCAGTGGTTGTAAGTCGGATACAGCATCGTCCTGATTTACATAAACTTTAGCTTCGATTTTCTTGGCTAAAACAGACCGTATCCCCAAAATAGTTGGTGAACTTGATTACTTAGATGCATTTGTATTTTAAAGATACAGCATTCGCATCCGAGCTGTATTTTACATATTTTTTGTTTTATTTTATTTTAGGTGTTTTTGTAAACATGTTCTTCATTTCGTACCTGCTTAGTCCTCGTTTTTGTCATCGATTTGTTGGTTATCTGGAGGAAGAAGCTGTCAAAACCTACACTCATTGCTTAGAGGTACGCAAAGTTCTAAGCTCAAGTACTTTTCCGTGCTATACTACGCTTTATACCTTTTGTTTTTCCTTCATTAAAAGAAAAAACTATGCATTAAAACATGTCTGTGAGTGATCGGGAATTACATCCACGAGTTCACAAACAAAGAACGAGAGAAATTAAATATTGCTTGAGGCAAAGCTGAGTGCAGTATTTAACAGTGTGGCAACGACGTCACCTGTAAAAGTCGAGTCACGAGTCAAGTCACAAAGGTTGAGTCACCATGCATTCGAGTCATTTAAGTGCCTCGTCGAGTCGAGACAGACAACTTCCACAGATCGTTTTGGGTGGGAGATTGATAGGGTTAACGCGGCTAGCCGATCAAATTGCGCGGATCTCATCGGAGTTCCCCAGAGCATCAGATCCTCGGCATTGGCCAACAGGGTCGCAGACTTTGGTTACGAGTTTGGGGTGACTCGAATCCTAGTCATTGACTCGAGTTGTTACAACACTGGTATTTAATTTTGAGTTTCTTGTTATTTAGCTGGCTCATTATATGGTGGGCATTGGGTTGGTTGAGAACGGGACGCGAGAAAGGGGGCTGGGTGGAGGGGAGCTGCACGTATAGTATTGAAAGACGAATCTGTGCATCAACCACGTGACGCATAATTCTCACTGGTGGATGCTAATTAATTAGTTTGTTATTTTAAACGGAAATCGTGGAAATTAATTAGAAATTTAGAATTCTATTAATAAAAGAATAATAAAGATGGCCGAATACACGGAGACGCAACAAAATCGATTGGATCATTTAGAGGCGCTGAATATTGTGTTAGAAGAGTTGTCTTTTAATAATGAGCCGGCTCGAAGGCTACTTGTTTGTAGACGATTGGGTGTAAATCCCGATAACACGCGAACATGGAGCGCTTTAAACATTTTAATATTCAATTTGAGTACACTGGATATGGAATTTACGCTTGCGAAATGAGTGGCAACACCACTTACAAAGCATCCTTGTTTAGTTTCCTCGCTAAAGGAAAGTTCATATTAGCTACTGAGCATGGCTTGAAATTCAATCTTTTTAAAATTCGCTATGTACTTTATTATGCATTCATTAAAATGCTTTATTTAATAGTTGAGTTGGTTTTCTTTGTTCTTTCTAGAGCTGTATCTACGATATATCCCAAGAGAACCGATAATAATAACCGCTGTATATACAGTATATCAAAAAAATTCGACCCTTAGAAAATGAATTAGCATTCTTTTCAAACAACCTATTGTAGTAGTTTGAAAGCCCTAAGCACTTCGCTGAACCCACAGATGCGTAAAACACACGGTCTTATACACCTGGGAAATTAAGATAACTTGAAGTGTATGCATGGTGAAAGTATTTAAAAGCTTTTTCGCTTCGTTTAACTTATGTGCTGATTAATTTATAACGCAGCGCTTTTAGGGCTTTCAAACTACTACAATAGGTTGTTTGAAAAGAATGCTAATTCATTTTCTAAGGGTTCGAATTTTTTTGATACACACTGTAGATATTGCCCTAGTCAACAGAGCAATATAGTAATTATGTTTTTTCGAAAACCTCCCCAACTATTAAATAAGTCAGTTAATTACCTCGAACCTCGGCTTTTATCCAAATAAACCCCTCGGGGCCTGCGGCCCCTCGGGCTGCATTTGGCCGTAATGATATTAAAGCACGACTATTAATGCACGGCTGAGCCGTTGCGCTGATAGAACAGGGCTGGTGTCGCACGGTGCAAATTACCCAATCAGAACTATTAGGTTGTCATTTATAACATACACGCAAAAAAGTACGATTTGTCGCAGTACTGTACTTCTACCTCTCACCAGTCTTTAACGTTTTTAACTGCGAATACCCCTTACTTTTTCCCTAAAGACTATAGACTCAGGCCCTCTGGATATATGGAATACAACGCCAGCTCCAGCAATAGCAAAAAAGTATTGGAAACTAAAGGTACAGTAATTGAAAACAATTTATATTTTCAAAACCAGTGGCGTAGCCAGGAATTGTAGCTTGCTGGGTCACCGCTGCATAGGCACAAAATTATCTCTGAATGTTTGCAAATTTTGAGTCTGCTCATGCTAGTATTCATATACAGCCTAATTTTAAGTTTCTGCAATCTGCATATTGACGGACTAACTATGTAACTTAATATTCATTTTTGTCGCTTGTTTTGTATTTTTTTATATATTTATACTTCACAATAATTACATATTTTAACCTTATTGGTTATATTTTGTAAGATTATAAGATATCTTGGCTTCACTTGACCTTGACCTCGTAGTATAAAATCTAAAATCTGCTACGCTGCTGACTTTTGAAAATTGTTTGGTTTGTCCTCATGATTGTTACACACTATATTACTGTGCTAAAGCTGGTTTTCCTCAATACAGGAACGGACAGGGAGGTTTTCAATAGAGACCTTAAGATACCCTGGGTTCGGTTTATGGGTACGGGTAATCTACCCGTACCACCACGGGAAAACGGGTAGATATTACGAGTAAACAAAAATGGCGGTACCCGTAAACCGAGCCTGGGGTATCTTAAGGACTCTATGTGGGCTCTCGGTTGGAACTAATTACTTTAACAGAAAGTAAACTTTCCTGATCGTTCCTGTGAGTGCAAACCAGCCTTTACCTAGTGCATACAACAATTTTGGAAACTGAATGAAATGCGGTTTACCAATCAAAGGGTTCAAAACACATAAGGTGACTTTTATTTAATACCCATACAGTTTTACAATCGTGGAAAGCCTTTTAAACTTGAAACATAAAAGTCTGATCATATAGAAAATCCTTGAAAATCAAATTTTCCACCTGTTGCTTCACCAATAATTTAACCATGCTAAAATAATTGATTTCAAACAAAGTGTGTTGCTTGCATGTTGGCGGCAGTTTAACAATACTCAATCAAAATCTGGTCTGGAAACCCGGCAAACTTCATAGCGCCTATAATGTGCTGTGATTTTTTGTTGAGATGGTCATCGCCCTAGTGCACAAACCTTTTGTTTTTGCTTATTCGCTAATTGAGCGATTGAACCCAAAGGCTGCTATTGGACGATTGCTTCATTATACTAAAAATGCGTTGTCCTTATCGTGGACAAGTTTGTATAAACGTGAACAAAAAGATAGAAAAAAGACTTTTGCTGATGTGAGTTCCAGACCATTTCTTAATAGACGTTACGTGAGAGTTAAGCCTAATTTTCAGCAAAATAAAACAAACTTCATATATTTTGCAGATCTCGGTCCTGGAATATATTTTAGAAAGTTCTGGTAAAGTCCTTTAATTTCATGTCCCAAACATATCCGGCCTATACAACCCTTTCTTCAAGCACCCATGATAAAAGTGCAGATCATTATGCATTATTATTTTTTGTCTTCATGTAACGTATTTGCATTTAATTAAAGTCTTGTTTTAAATTTAAGGATGGCAGCACAATGAAAGATGTAATTCTCGCCATTCGTGCTGACGAAGCTCACCATCGAAAAGTCAATCACACCCTTGCGTCCATTCATCTGGATCAACAAAATCCATTTAAACCGTGGGAACGAAAATTGTAAAATGAGATTTTGTGGAGAGCATGCAGTCTGAAGCTTCTTGGAAAACAGTTGGTTTCAATTATTCAGTCCTTTTCTAGTCTTTCTCAGATAATTCTTCAAACTTACATTTACAGATTTAACAAGATTTCATATCAGTTTATGAAATAAGGTGTTCTATTCGCACGATCTTCATTGGCTGGACTCGCCTGCATTTGTATATAGATGACAGCTTAGGAAGAGGTTATTATTCAACTGTGAAGCACACGAGGTATTTGCTTTGAATAATAACCGAACCCGTGCCTTTTAACTTTAACACATGGAAATACTCATCAGGTCATATATAGTTTAGTTTTTAGAATGTTTAATTTAAGTTGTACTTGAAATAGATATCGAGGAATAATCCGAAAACAGTGTCTATTTTTGTAATGAGATCTTTACCTTACATATATATATATATATATATATAAGTATAAAGATCATGAATGATGCATGTATGTCCAACAAACTTTCCAAAACGGGCAGGAGTGTTTACCTGATAAAAGACGAACTGTGTGCAAGTAATTCATTAGCGTAAAAATTTTGAAGATTGACCTTGTGTGAGCCGTAAAATACTATATATATATATATATATTATATTGCTGGGTTTGATTTCCGGTCCGTACGCAAAACGACGCACGCTGATTGGTTCCCGAGAGGTTGGGATTTTACGATATTGAGCGAACGGTCAATACGCTTTTTTATCGGCCCTGTAAGTTTTGCCGAGAAAATTTCTGAGTTGATTTGAATACAAATAAAAAAGTACTGGGTATCTTTATTCAAATATTCTGAACAATAAAATGTGTTGGAACATTACTGCATGCTGGTTTTCTTTAAAGCTGTTTATCTAAAAACATGACAAATAAAAGCCGAACTGATGTAAACAAGAAGGCCAAGAAGCGACACGTACAAAAGTTAACAGGTATTAAAGGTAAACTGTCAGCATACTCCGAAGACGAAAACAATGCTCGAAACTTATGATGAAATGAACCAATAGCCATATAATAAATTCCGTATTAACCTCGTTTGCTCGGCCTGTACGGGAAAGTATTTTCCCTCGGTTTTATCGCACAAACCTCGCTCCTAATTCGTCGCTTGGTCTGTAGGAAAACCTCAGGCAAATACTTTCCCGTACAGACCTCGCACTAGGTTAATAAGTCCTTAATATAAATAAATATATATATATATATATATATTTGTAAGACTGAACATTATCCCTAAAACATCAAACCTAGTGTATTACCATATATATAGCTACGGTAATGTGTGCGATATTTAATATATAAGCAAACACCAAAACAGCAAAAGGCAAAACAAACTTTATAAGAAATTCATCTATATTTCAGACGGTCCAAACCAAAATAATGAAGTTTTTTAATTTTTTAAAATACTTCCCGGCAAGAAAATTAAAAGTTCTGACATGAATAGCACTTGACAGTAATCTCATTCTCATTGAGATGGCCGTGGAGGAAACAGTTTTAAGCCCTAATCAAACGAGAACGCAAGTCATCGCAAGTTAGTCACAAATTTCTGTGGCGGTCGTTCGAACACCCAAATTAACAAAATAAAGATTTCATGACTGTTTTAAACAAGTTTTAACTTTGTCACTTAGTCTAATATACTTACTTTCACTTTAACTTCTATTTTACTTAGTTTTTGGTGATTGGCAATTTCACAAACTCTCTCGAGTTTTCTTCTGCCAATCTCCTTCCATTTATTCAAAAATACATTAATTAGGAAAATTATTTTATTAATAGAAAAAAAATGTAATATTGTTGACACATGTTAAAATAATCTGTTATTAATTAATTTTTGATTGATATATTCTACTTGAAAAGCAAAATCTCTAATACTTATCTCTATCTCGCTGTAATAATTATTAATATGGTTAATACATTTTGATTGATTGATAATATTTTTGGGAAATTATTCAGAGCGGCTGACTGAGATATAGCGTGACTGCCAACTTGCGATGACTTGCGTTCTCGTTTGATTAGGGCTTTAGGCTTAAAGATATTTTGAGGTAAGTTCTATTTTTTTGTTATAAACCCAAAAATATGCCTGTTGTGAACTTGAACGTAAGATTGAAGTGATAAATATGTGCATTATGATGTATTAACGTTCCTATAGCTTTGATAAGTCAATATCTTTCAAAATTTTGCAAAGTGAATTTATTTAGTGATGTCTCGGCATCCCTGGCCGCGATATGGCTGTCTTCGTAGTGTGTTGTGTATCAGAAACCGATGACATGTTGTGCCGTCTTTCGCCTGAACATTTATAGTTTGAATAAATAGCAAAAACTAGCTTATAATTAGCTGCAATTGTTCTTCATTATTGTTTATTTTTTTCTTTGTTTCAAACACGTTTCCGTTCACAAAAAACGTTTTGAAGTTTTACCCACACAAAGACGTATATAAAATACTAAATAAACGCTCTCTCTCTCTCTGCTTCAAGTGAACCGCTATTTAATATGTTGTTCATTTCTGTAACGGTAGTCCCATGCATGTTGATTTATTAGGAAAACTGGCGTGTTATACTTATAGTAGTTTCGGGGAACTGACCAATCAAATTATATATAGCTGTTTAGCGGCTTTAGGCTGTTATAAATTGCGGTTTACACGTACCAAAAATTGTCGGCGCCAGAAAAGCTAAAAAGCACACAGCAAAACGTCCACAAATTGTAAGGATTTTATTTGAGGTTCTATGCAGACTTGTTCCAATTTGTTGTGACAAACGAAACATGGGTTGTTAATAACAAGTCCGTCGCAAGTTATCAACTTGGTGCAAGCTTGGCAATAACATCTTGCGACAAGCCTGTTGGAACAAGTTGGAACAACCTTGTTGGCTTCATCTGCAGACTTGCTACAAGTTGTTCTATCAGCTCTGATATTCCGTGTTCTCAACAGGTCTGTTGCGGCCACTTGTCCCAACAACTTGTTACGGCTCTGCGGCCAACACGTTGTAACAGATCTGTTGTAACAAGTCTGTTAGAGCATGATGAAATCAACAGACTTGTTACAACTTGCTAACAGCTTGTAACAAGCCCGAAAATCCTGCAGGTTGAAAAGCCTGTGAGATTTCTGGCTGTGTAGGACGCGACGGCAAATAAGTTACTGTATTTAAAAGAAAGCCTGGATCAGGACATCGTATAATGTATGCATGTTTTATTTATTTTGTAAGATCTTTAAAAAGCAGTCATAGCTTCGACAACATGACGTACAATAGATTAACGCCTTAGGGCCTGTTTATATGGAGCCGAGTTACCCGGCTAGGCGAGTTACCCAGCAAGCCCAGTTGAAAAAAGAATGTCTATACATAGCGCCGCGGGTAACTCGGTTTGCCGAGTAACTCGGCTAGCCGGGTAACTCGGCTCCGTATAAACAGGCTCTAAGTAAACTAACAACTTTTGCTGTTCTTTGCCACAACGTTGTCTTGAATTCAGTTGACGTTGCATACAGCTTTTTATTGCTGGCTAATTCAACACTGTCTATATGATTGGACCATCACCCCTTGCCGCAGCCATGCCGCCGGCTCTTACAGCTATATGGAAACCAGGCTTAAGGTCCCTTTTATATATAGACCGGTCTTTGAAATGTTATACCTCATTTCCGTCACTCATTTGGGGGCTACTTTTGTTTTATACATATTTATTCACAAACGAATATAGTGATACCTAGCTTTTTCAAGATTGTAAGCTTTTCGCAATTCCTCTTCACTATTTGTCAATTCGGAACAAAATATTTTCAGAAGAAATCGGAACAATTTCAGACTAAAATTAATGCGGTTAATCTATTGCTTCTTTCAATTTACAAAAGTATTCTAAAAGCTGGGGTTTTAGACGGATTTTAGGTGGTTGTAGTGTCTTTCTTTTTTTTTTTAATTTGTCGTTGGCCGTCATATCAACGTCATGAGTAGTGAATGTTTGGTTATCTTGTCGACGTTACTGTCATCAATTGAACATCTTGTGTAGTTAATTGGATTTAGGAAAGTGTTATCAATGGACAATGAGGTAGTAATTAAGTCTCATGCGGGCCCAGCTGCTCACTTTGCGAAACCCTCTTCGCAAACCAAACGAAAATACACGGGGGATAAGACATACTATAAACTGTAAAATTAATTATTATTAGTTTTTCTTGCGGCTAGGCTTTTACTATAGATAATATGTTATAAATGTGATACCCTAATTAGTATCTTTTAATATTCTAAAAATATTTAACAATTATTCGCCGAAGGCGAGGTGAATATCGGTGAATAATAACCGAGACGAAGTCGAGGTTATTATTCACCGATATTCACTGAGCCTGAGGCGAATAATTGTTTTAGTATAAATACACATTTTCGTACTTTTAGGAACGACATTTTCTTTAAAATTGTTAATTTCCTCGTCTGTCGCATTGACAACTTCGCAGGCGGCCATTTTGGATAAACGCTGTGGTGATTATCGAGAATTAATCCGAAGTTACTCGATCAATCAGCGCGCGCGATTTTCTATAATCACCTGTGTATTTATACTAAAATACAATATTGTGTATATATATATATACAATCAAACCTGTATTAAGCGGACACCCTCGGGGAATTGGTTAGTGTCCTCTTAATAGAGGTTCTCGTACCAGCCCCCCTGTCAACCTCGTACGCAGACCAATGCCCCCCCCGGATGCCAGATACGGTTTTTCCAATTATTAAAACCAATAAACGATATTTGTAGTACAAATGTGTTTAACAACATGAATAACAAAAATTTAAAATATGATGCAAATCCCGATTGTTTGATGTCCATATGTGAAGAGCAATTTAAATTAAGTTTATTACTGAACGAGTACTAGTCAACTTATTGTTGTTCTACAAAAAAATGATCGTCAATGCGCGACTGTTTCCGCCCTTGAAGTTGAATCTTGATCTCTTGCAACAAGTAATTGACTTTAGAAATTGCTAAAGAAAGTTCCTCTTGTTCATGATAACGGGAGGAATCTTGCAGCATTTCTTTCCAACTTTGACGTTGGACTGACTCCAAGTCTCCAATAAATAATAACATTAACTCGAACCAAACGCAGTTTAGAAAAATATGCAAGAAACTATACTGATTATTGTCATGCATTTATTGATTTCCATCGTGAGACATTGAAAACAAGAAAGACGCTAATCTAATCTTTACCATCTCAAGGAGAAACATATGTTAAAAATCAATGAATAAAAGAAAACGCTGTTCGCTTAGCACAAGGATTTGGTATCATTTTACACCGATTTAGGTGTCCGCGTCCGCTTAATAGTCCGCTTAATAGAGGTGACCTTTGTATGGTTAATATGGGATTCAATTCGGGACTTTGGAAACTGTCCGCTTGATACAGGGTGTCCGCTTAATGGAGGGCCGCTTAATACAGGTTTGACTTTTTTTATATATATATATATATATATATATATATTGTATTGTATTGTATTGTATTGTATTGTATTGTATTGTATTGTATTGTATTATATATTTTTTAGTTCATATACGTATGCTTCTTTGAATTATATACAGTATATAGTATTCTTCAAACTTTGAATTCTATAACCATTTATATCCAAATTAAAATTGCGAAAACTATTTTGTTGACAGATATTAACGAGTTCGTCAAGTTGCTGGTGGTCCTGTCTTGCATGAAAGTAATTAAAAGTACCGTAAAAATAAGAATGCGTGAAACTTGATATTTTGTATATATCGTATGCGCTAAAACAATGATTCATATCTCTATCGGTATAAAATATCTATATCGCTGGATATTCATCGCGCCGCACTTCGTTGAATAATTGCTAAATATTACTTAATTTTGTATAACTAAATAACTAATTAATTTAAGTGCACGAAGTCCTGAATTTGAATATTTTTTTAGTAATGCTGTTCATCGACAAGAAAAACAAACAAAAAAACCCTCAACTTGTTATCTGAATTACACACCGTGGTGAAAGTTTCTTTCGAGGTACGTTCCAATATTCAGTTAAACGTTTCATTGTTAGATTTCTTACAATATTACCGTTATTATATTTTCTCAATTTATTTGGTGAAACAAATTCATATTTTTGTACGTTGTAAAGGAAACCGTAAATTGATGCATGTGATATACTGTAAAACTGATTATTATTTGGGTTCGGTTATTCAAAAAAGTGCAATGCTCGCATCTTCTGAAAAAATACTAGTAAAATTTTACGTCGTATACACAGAAGTTTTCTTTATGGCACGAATTTAGGTATATAGAACATGTTTTAGTTATGCCACTTATATATAGCTGTCTACATTGTTCTTATAGTTGAAATGTATACAAATAAGTGTCCGTTGTTAGTATTAAAAGTTATATTTACCCGATGTTTAGATTTCGTTGTACGAGGGATGGGAACAACCAGAACAGAATTAACAACGTAAACTAAGTTAGCGAAAACATCGAATACTCATCATTATTTATACTCGTATACTTTAATGGTACGTAGGTGAGACAACTGCATGTTCAAACACCAGATGGTTTTTTTTTAAATATATACATCAGTATAAAGTTGTTTAAGAGAAGGGATGTTTGTTACCTCGGATATGACAAATGTGCATGTACAAATGTTTTTCAAGCTACTTAAATGCACTCCCTGCATGTACAGTCGCCTGAAAAGACTTCGTTTTAATAAATAGATAGGGCATTTGTCAGTAGAATACGCCAGAAATATCTTGTCTTGAATTTGAATACGTAAAAAAATTGGGGCTGCATGCAGTTCCCATTTTCCCCTTCAGGACCCTCATGGGTGGTACTCATGCCAGTCTGCATGCTATAGTCCTCTAAGCAGCACTATGTCAACCTCAGTTAAACATAATTTTGGTTTTACATTTTAATAATGGTTTTACAAATATATCAGTCAACCATTTACTTGATAAGTTTATAAACGTTTCAAAATTTGTGTTTTGCAATAGTACAACCGACTTACACTGATAATACTTACCAGCTGATGACGAGGTGTACATTAGTCCCTATATAATAAGTATAAAAATTTAATTAAAGAAAACGCTTATACTCAAAATAATAACTTTAATATAATAAGATGGCTAAATACGAGAAACATATAGTCGTAGCAACCCAATTATGTTTGGGGGGGGGGGGGGGGGCGCAAGGATTTTGCCCGAAACATTATAAGCCAAATATTGATTTTTATTATATAAAATAGAGTGCTTTATTGATTTTTCCGCCACTAATAAAAACGATAATTATCTACATGTGTGATTATTCGAGATAATCTCACATATGTTGATTATCATGAAACGTGTTGAACGGGCGGGATACCTCAATCGTTCGCTTTGCTCACTTGTGAGATATTCTGGTCAACACTCGAAATAAATTTCATATTTCCGCATATTCATGTATAGTTTTCTCTGTATAACCCGAAAATTTTATCAGACAGTGCTCATATTTTTAAATCAGTTTCCAATAATTTTTGGAGGGCAGTCCCCCGACTGAAACTATCTTATCTTGCATGCCTGTCATACGCTTAGTTTCTTTTAAAGTGGTTCTCTGATGGAAAATATTGTTGGTAATGTTTCTGCATAATCTTAAAGATATTATAAAAGTTAGTAATTGTTCAAAGTTTCATTTCGAAATTCTCAAAAACAAGGTTGTATTTTACGTGCGAAGTTTGTATTTTGAAGCACCGCCATTGAATTGGCCGTGTTTGAGAAGGATGATCGAGTTGAAGAGAACTTATGACGTCATAGACTCAACAGAAAGAAAAGATGTCGTTGTCAAGAAAAGGGTCATTGTTGCTGTCGAGTCTCTGACGTCATAAACTCGTTCTTCTCAGCTCGACCACTTTAATGACGGAGCTCCAAAATACAAACTTCACAGTTCACACGTAAAATATCACCTTTTTCTCCATCGAATTTTGAAATGAAACTTTGCACAATTACCACAGATCGCCTAAACTCATGGTGTGAGCAGTTTATATGTATACAAGAATTTAAGTCAAAATGATAGAATATTTCCTCTTAATTGCTTTAAATTTTTGAAATATACTGAAATATAGTTTACTTATCTCCAGTACAAAGTGTATTTGTCTTTCTGATGTGGTTTCGGTGAGATTTTATAAACAGTCTGGGACTGCACGCAGGCTACATCGGAGCGTACATCGGGTTTTCGAAACTCGAGGAATAATTGGCGGAATGATCCAAATTAAAATTTCAAAGACAAACGTATTGACACAATAAACATGAAGGTAAATCAGTAATGTTCATTAAGCTTTATTTTGTTGAATATATTATTCGTACGTTAGTGTTCGCGTTTCAATAATAAAACATGGCTATGTCGGGTTTATAATTATGTAGCCTGCGTGCAGTCCCAGACTGTTTATAAAATCTCACCGAAACCACGTCAGTAAGACAAATACACTTTGTACTAGAGATAAGTAAACTATATTTCAGTATATTTCAAAAATTTAAAGCAATTAAGAGGAAATCGTTTTGACTTAAATTCTTGTATACATATAAATTGCTCACACCATGAGTTTGAGCGACCTGTGCTAACAGTGGCGTAGGAAGCGAGTTGTTGGAGGGCACATCTTCAAAAGAGCATTTTGTTTGGGGCTGGGGTACACACTCGAGGCACATGTTTTATCATAAAAAGAGCACTTTTCTGTTGCAAAAAGTGCACTTTACGGCAAAGTTGGGGGAGCGGGGCACATTCCCCTTTCGCGCCCCTGGTGACTGAATAAAACAGCAATATTTTAATATTGATAAAAATAACTCCATACATTTAGTAAGTTACTTATTCAGACTCAAATGTTTCAAATTAAACTAGTTTTACTGCTGGGATAAAGTTAATGCAAAGTATCACATATATAGAAACTTTTGGGACGATTGCTATAAGATCACAATTTGTCGATAATTATGACATTCGATTTTATGCCTTCTTTAAATATTTTACTAAGGACCGAATTGCCAGGTGCCGGGAAAGCGTAGACTTGTCAAAAGGATAATTGTCCAGCAAATAATGTTCAAAAAAGCCATAACGATAAAGTTTGGAAAAACATAACTTAATTTATTAACGTTTCGTCGCTATTTCAAGTACCATTTTCAGAGTTATAAATATTTATCCGATTTCGACTAAACTAATACAAAAAAAGATGTGATGAAATAGGAGAAGGAAGTAGGAGTGAGTGGACAGGCAAAGCAACAATTAGTTTTAGTAGGGCCATTATTCAAGGAGTCGCGGTTCCGTTCATTCAATCAGTATGTCCAATATAACCCAATGCATAAGTCATTGTTATTTTTGCTTTAAATTAAAAATATAGAATTGCTTACGAGTAAGAACAAAATTATGACAGCTCTTGTAACTTTCATTTTTACGTCCAATTTGACCTATAAAAAAATGACATAAATTAAGTTCATGATTCAACTATATAAAATTATACGAGTTTTGTATCAGATAGTACGTGTATGTTTCCTTAGACGACAGTGTGCACTAACATGAACTACATATATAGGTGCTAAGATATCAGGCGCTTTCCAATTTACAAAATCAGACTGGTCACGACTCATGAGTCCGGCCAGAATGGACTTTCTTTTGATTAGGACCAAATTTTCCTGTCTAACAGCCCCAAAACTTAAGCGTGTCGCCGTGTTCCATTTTACCGGACAGAAAGGTCTGCATGTAATCGTGTAAATAAAAGCGCCCTTAAGATAACAAAATAAAGGCCTAGCTTCATTAAATCTGATCGAATGCCGAAATTGCCTAAATACTTATTGTATTTTATTGTAGGCAAATTATGTAAGTCACCCAGAATCTAAATTTTTAAAATACAGATTACAAACATATTTAAATAATTTGCTTACCTTATATGGAAACAGTGCTTTATTTCCTAGTTGCACGATGTGTTACTCTAGCCCCAGAGTTACTTCTGTTATAGTCTTATTAGACCAATCAAAAAGCAGATAAATTTAAAATGCATTACGTAATTATATTAAACATTGCAAATTATTAGCTCTTTAGGGCCAATCAAGGAGGGGAACAGCTGCGGCGAGGCGGCATGTTATTACCCAATAGGCGCGGTTTATACGAGAGGCGATATAAGACGCGCCTTCATAAGACGCCATCCTATTTATATTAAAGGCGTTTTGAACAAACCACGACATGTGTAAGACGGAAAATATATATCTTTGTATCTTTTATACGAGTGTTTTGCGTCTTATGCGTCCTGTGCAAGCCGCGTCTTATGAGCTCTGGTATTAACGGCCCTAAAGTGTCATATATTGCATAATTTTACTAGGCAGACGCCATGTGGTAGTTTTTAGACTATACGTCGACACAGGGCCAGGGGATGTATAGTCGCAAAGTATGGCGTCATATTACCGCCAATATTCATGTTTCTCATCATTCAAGATGTTTCCGACATTGAAGTTAATTCGGAGAAGTTGTTGATTATTCAACATATTTTCGACATTGAAGTTATATCGAACATTGAACATCTATATGTTTTCGTCATTCAAGTTAAATCGGACATTAAACATGCCGCTTATTCGGCTCTCATCAGAACTTCAATGTTCCAAAAATGTGGAAAAAAATTCAACACCTGAATACGGGAAGTTCAATATTGGCGGCGAAGAACCATAGCGCGAGATGTCCGCCAATATTAATTAGCTCGCATTAGCACAACCCCCCGGCACATTTAACTCGTGTCCAGGCCATAACACATGTGCGTTACGCGGTCAGAATATATACTGACATACTGCCAGCCTGGTTCCCAGGCCTCTCTTTTTAACGTCGAGCGGCAGACCGAATTGTGAGAGGCCTGGAATAAAATGTTTTGCCTGGCCCCAAATCTGGCCCCAAAACTGGCCCCAAATTATACAGGCACCAAACGGCCGTTTGGCGGAAAACCAAAGCAGATAACACTCACGTCGGTCTGCACAATTCTTTATAACATCATATAGCAAGGTTGGTCTACTGTCGAAACGTTAAAAAGCATATGTTGCACGGTGAAAAAAGCACGGTGAGAGATCATGGCGGTGGGGTTTGTGTATACGTTAAAGAGGACATGCCGTGGAGGAGAATATGTCTGGAAAATGAAGCAGCGAAGGAGATAGAAAGTATATGGATTCAATTAACACCTGAGCGAGCAATTAGAACTGGTAGTACTATTCTTGTAGCATGTATTTATCACCCAACCTGGGCAGATCAAAATCAAAATTTATTACTGTACGAACACATCCAACTAAATGTAGACACTTTTCTCAGTAAACACCCTTCTGGATTAGTTATAATAACTGGTGACTTTAACCCTACTTCTACTGGATTTCGCCCAGCTGAAGTTACACGTGCATGCTCTTTAAAACAGCGAGTAACTTTCCGTACACGGGATTCTGGCATTTTGGATTTGATTTTTACAAATAAGTCGGATTTATATGACACACACCAATTCAATTGCCCAAAATCGGAAATAGCGACCACTACACCGTACTGATAACTCCCAAATGGCATCTAGGGCGGAAAATTGATAACACCCAAGGATCTAAAGTGTATAGAAGAGACCTTCGGGAAAGTAACTGGAAAGCTTTTGGCTCTTGGTTGGTAAGAGAGTCGTGGCATGATACCTTCAATGAGTCTGATTGCCAAAGTAAATACGATAATTTCATGCAGAAAATGAATAGTGCTATAGATTTGTTTCTGCCTTTAAAAAGATCTAAAGTGAATAAAAGTGATAAGCCATGGATAACAAATCAAATTAAGAAATGGATTAAGAAAAGGCAAAAGGCCTTTTGTCAGTATGGAAAACTCTCTAGTGAGTATAAGAAATGGCGGAATAAAATTAGAGCAAAACTGAAAACATGCAGAAGAGACTTTTATGCAAATCAGATGAACGATTGTATTGGATCAAACATATGCAAATGGTGGAAAACAATTAAAAAGTTAACTTGTGATGTAGCCTCCCCGCCATGGAGTCGGTACTTAATGGGGCAAACCGGACATACAACTCCTGTGGAATTAGCGAATGAAATAAACTCCTTCTTTTCGGAACTGACTAAAGATTTCCAACCATTAGCACAGCCTTTAGATGCCCAGGAACTACCTGTGCCACCAAATTTAAAAGCCACGCCCCACCAAATCCAAACAAAGCTGAATGCAGTAAATAGTAGGAAGGCTGTTGGCCCTGACAATCTTAACAACAGAATCCTAAAAGAATTTTCCGAAGAACTTAGCGTCGTCCTCGCAGATATTTACAACACATCGTTAACTCAAGCCTATGTTCCTGACTTGTTAAAAGCGTCAACTATTGTTCCAATTCCCAAGATACTACCGCCAAAAACAATCGAAGAAGATCTTATAGACCCATTAGCCTTACATGTCAGATAAGTAAAGTTTTTGAAGGCCTAACTCTAGATAGATTAATGCCGGAAGTTGAACAACACATCGATACTAAACAATTTGCAAACAAAGGAAAATCTAAGGACGCCCTAGTGAGTACTCTTCACAATATTCATACGGGAA
Organism: Paragorgia papillata; assembly: GCA_035771165.1. NCBI lineage: Eukaryota > Metazoa > Cnidaria > Anthozoa > Scleralcyonacea > Coralliidae > Paragorgia > Paragorgia papillata. The sequence continues at coordinate 3,396,592 of JAWNZC010000408.1, forward strand.
TAGATAATGGAGATACGGCTATTAGGATTTTCTTTACTGATTTTACAAAAGGTTTTGACCTAATTGACCATAACATTCTGATCGATAAACTTGTAAAACTCGGAGTAAGTGATGTCCTAATACGGTGGATTGCAGCCTTTTTAACAAACCGCAAACAACGTGTAAAGGTAGATGGAGTCTTTTCTGAGTGGAAATATCCAAAAGGAGGAATACCGCAAGGCACAAAATTAGGCCCGTTATTGTTTGTAATAATGGTTAACGACTTGGTTAAAAATTGGCCAGGAAGGGCAAAGTTTGTCGACGATTTAGCCGTTGTGGAAACAATCCCGCGGAACTCAATAAGCGTGATGGATTTGGTAGCAAGAGAAATTCAACAGTATTGCATAGATCATAAAATGAAGTTAAACCCCAAGAAATGTAAGGAGATGTTTGTAAATTTTATGACAAACCCGAATATATTAAGTAGGGATATAGTCGTTAATGGCACCCAAATAGAATCCGTTGATGCGTATAAATTGTTAGGCGTTATGCTCGAAAGTAATCTTAAATGGAATAGGCAAGTTGGTGATAAAACTAAAAAGGCGTGTAAAAGATTGTATGCATTAAGAGTACTAAAGAAAGCTGGATTGCAGGAAACAGAACTTGTTCTAGTGTATAGGTCCATGATTCGACCTGTTCTAGAATATGCTGTTGAAGCCTGGTCTGACCTCTCACAGTACCTAAGCGACAAACTGGAAAGAGTACAGAAAAGGGCCCTTCGAATTATATATCCTGGTAGTGACTATGGCGAAGCATTAAAGACCTCTAATTTAGAAAGTCTTAAGGACAGGAGAGTAGACCTATGTAAGAAGTATATGAATAAACTTAAAGATCCGTCCCATACTCTACATCATTTAACGAAAATATCCTATACGAACACGCACGGTTATACCTTAAGATCAGGAAACCAGAACCAAATAGGAGTAAGAAAGATCCGGACTGATAGATGCAAAAAATTTTTAACATATAGATATAAATAGTAACAATAATTTTAACTTATAATATATTCCTTTCACACAGTATATACGTATATATTTTTATTTTTTTTGTAAATAAAATTATCCTAGTATAAGCATAAAATAGTTTAAGTAACTTGTAAATCGCTTACAATTTAATCCTGTAATTACAAGAAGCGAAATAAACGAGAAATAACGAGAAATAATAATTAAAAAATATGTTGATTTGTATAAATGTGTTTCAACACAATCACTTCCTACGCCGAACACTACTTTATAAAGCCTCGTATGTAACAACCTTTTAACGTAATGTAAAACAAAGAAACCTGCCCGTTTGCTGTCTGCTAGTCAAGAAGAAGTTTGTTTAAGTGCCCTCGTTCATAAAGATTAAAGAATCCGAGCTCCAGCAGGATTCATGATAGATAAAGATGAACATTTTCCGCTAGTCCTCTTGCTCGATCCCTATTCTGTGACGTCACCAAAATACGTTCGAGAGAAAAGAGGACTAGGAACCAGTCTGACATACTGCATACTGTCACAGAATAAGGATTGACCAGAAGTCCAACTCGAGTGACAACTTGTCCGCATTTCTTCAATGCGCAGGCGCGATATTTTACGCCATCCGACGCCATCCTACGAATCCTACGCAATTTCCTACGCCATTCTACGCAATCCTGGCAAGTTCCCCCGGCAGTTTTAACCTTCTTTTGAAGGTCCAAACTGCCGGGGGAACTTGCCAGGATTGCGTAGGATGGCGTAGGATGGCGAGGAATCAAGATGCGCGAGGCGACATGCGCGAGGATAGAAACTTCAAAGGTTCCGACGCGAGTTGGACTTCTGGTCGTATTTCTATTCTGTGATACTGTGACAAAGTGTCAAAGTGACGCTATCCGACTTCAAAAGTTGTTCCCAAAGCTAAAGTTTACTGGTATTTGAAATAATAAAAAAATTGGTTGAGTTTCATTGCGGGATGAATACAGAGGAAATACGTTCTGCTAGAGCTGCTCTATTGGAAGTTGCTGAGCGATTGAGACAACAGTCAACAGGTGAGTTCAATGATCTTTTGACCTCTTAATAAACTATGAATAATTTATATGCATTTTAACGTATAATTTTAATACCTAGCGATTTGATTATAAAATACTCGTAGTCTATATTTATGATGTAAACGTAGTACGCAGCTTTCGTGCCTTAAAAAACTATAAATCCTCACAAAAGCCATACATATATAGAAAGATGTAAACACCACGTGGTGTTAAATTGTCGGTTTACTGTAGACTAGTTACATTTTTAAAGGCATTTCTCAGTCAACAATCATTTTCAACTTTAATCAATATATTAAAACAGTTTATTAAAAAGTATTTGAGCAATCAGCATAAGTTCTGAATCGAAGATGTATAAGCAACAGCCATTATATATAATATATTAGCAACAGCCATTTTTGTTATGCTTATGCTTTTTGCTTGCCCGTCAAATGCAACATCTAAAGGCCTAAAAGGCCTAATGAAAAAGGTAGCCAGACTCTGGAAAGGCTGTTTCCGTCGCTCTAGAGCTTGAGCTAGCCATGGTGGCACTTTATGGCAAAGTCGTCTGAGTGATTAGTGCGAGTTCACTAACATTAACCCCCCGCTTACGTACGCTTTCTGTGTAGTGTCTATTCTGTGACCTAACACAACCTGCATTATCCATAGATTTAATCTATGGTATGGTAATCTATTAGATTACCCTAAAATTAACACAAGTACCCTAAGAGAAAAGTGGTGCTTACTTTGTGTTTCGCGCACAAATTTGTTATTCTTTGACCCTGACCCTGAAAACACCATAATCCTTAACCTAATCCTAACCCCAATCCTAACTCTGATCCCAACCCCAATCCTTACTCTAATCCTAACCTCAATCATAATCCTAACCCAGGGGCGGATTTAAACTACGTCAAGTTAGTCGCGCGACGAAGTGAAAAAATTCAAAGGAAGTAATATCCGGGAAGTAATATCCGGGAAGTAATATCCGTTCTTCGCTGTTTCGCAATATCCAGAGCTCGAAAATACTGCCAAGGGACCTGGGGAAAGCAGGCAACCTGAGCGCAGGCTTGACACAGGAAGTCCTTAGATCCCGAGGAATTTGACTAAAGTTGACTAAGTTCGGCCATTTTGACGAGTTTCTCCAGGGGGTAATGTTAATACAGTGTTTCTGATTGGTTATGAGCGTAACCATTGGGAGTTATGATTGGTGCAGAGACTCCGACGCCATTTTGACTAATTTGAGCCTGTTTTGACTAGTTTATGGTTAGCAGTTTCATACGCAAATCATGCAAATTTCTTCCCGCTCGATTGCTTGTCTGCTTGAACATGGCTACCATGCAAGAACGAGTTCGCAGTGCTTTAATAAGCAAGGATGAAGCAAGTTCGAGACAGCTTTACGATGAAATGTCTGCAAGACTTTCGTCAAGTGCTTTATGCGCTAGAGCTGATCTTATCAACCGCATTGGAACGAGTGTTTTCAGGGATATCAATGCTGAAATTTTTATTCCTGATTATGCAAAGCAAAGCCACAGGAAGAATCCAAAGAAGAAAGGAGAAAGTGTTTTGTTTGCTTTGAGGTAAGAAGGCTTTAATAAGCTTAATCTATGCATGATATGCATCTCAATGATCTCATTGTGATTTTTTATGGTAATTAGTCTCAATTGTGATTCATTGTATATTTTGACATTTTAAAAAGGTTAAATAAAATAGTGTGGGAGAGTGCCTTTATTTTTTCAGTTTATAACTGTTCACTGTAAGTTATATCTGTCTTAATAGGATAATAGTAAGCCAACATGGCTTGATTCAGTCCATTATTATCTGCAGTGCACATTTTTGTTTCCCCAATACATTTTGTTTTGTATATTTCAGATTTATATTTATTATTATACAGTATATACATGTATTATATTACATTTCAGATTTTTCTTAATAATGTAACATAATATTATGAAATATTACACTGCACCTACTATATACATACAGTAGGTTACTGTATTCCCTGTCTGAAATTCTTGTTTGTCATTGTGAAGAGGAGGGGAGTGTGTTATCTTTGCTGTCTTTTGTTCATTTGAGTTGTGGAGGGCAATTTTTGTGGTACATGTAAGAGTTGTACCAATGGGTGATATTCCTAATATAACTAAAAAATTGTGAAGAGCAGAGGAGTCTTTCTGATTGTTATGGTATCATTAAACCTAAAATTAATTTAAAATAATTAAATAAATAAACTTGAAAAACATTTTCATCTAGATTAATACATGTTACACTACACTTAATGACTAAACAGATAAAAATCTGTTTCACTTTCCTTATTACATACATGTTTCTTATTATTTGGGCAGCTTATGCCGGCCTAGAATGGAGAAGTAAGGCGACTCCTTCCCTCCACTAGTCTGGGTGTTCACCTTGGGCAAGTGATAGTACACCCTAGCCTCCCATGCCAGGGATACTGTCACTGTGAAGTCATCGACAAGACAAGACATTAGTAAATGTAACATATAAGGTTTTTATATACTTTCTAACTACATATACTGAACAAGTATTCCTCAGACTGGAGGGGTGGTTTTCAGGGGATTTCTTCATGCTTTTGTTCAGCAAGGGTTTGCTTACTTAATAATCAGCATTTAATAATACGCACGATATTCAATCTGATTGGTGATGAACTACAAAGAAATTTCAAGAACTGGTCCAAAGAAAGCACAAAACATTTCTTAACTCGGGCTAACCTGTCCATTGGCCAAGCTGTCCATGTCGGAATCACTGGCTACATCAGCAAGGTGTTTTCAATGTTTCCTAGGCATGCTGATGAGCTCTGACATGGAGCGAAACGGTCTGACTTACGGTCATTAGTTTAATAGTTTTGTTTGTAATCTGTTTTAGGTTGAAGCAATTGCATGACGTACATGTATAACGAGATATTTTTATCCCTATCAAATTATGATGAAATAAAATGGCAACAGTTCTTGAAAAAGATGGTAGTGATTATTAAAAATGTTCATTGAGACACTTGCATTTTGCCCTGCAAGAGTGCCCCAGAATGCAGGAAATGGCATTGCCAGATTTGAAAATTTTGATATGAAAATGCTACCCCATTTATAATTATTGTTTTGGGGGAAAGTTATACAGTTACTAACAAAAAGGTCACTCAGACAATGATAAAAATAATTATATGCACAACCTTTTTTTCATTTTGGACAAAAATTTTCTTCAAAAACGTGATAACATGTGCTATTAAAGACACAATTTTAAACTTTAGATTTTCTTTAAAAGTGTTGTCAGAATGCAGGAAATGCCATTTCAGGCACCCAAATTTCAAAAATTTTCCGGGGGGGCATGCCCCCGGACCCCCCTAGATATGTGGACCACAACTTTGACTAAGTCAAAAAAAATCCTGGATCCGCCCCTGTCCTAACCCTTTAACCCTAATGCATATTCGTGCGCGAAACACAAAGTAATGACCAGAAAAGTCCTGAATACTCCTAGTTGTACACAAGGAAGTGCAAAAAACAAGCTTGGGTGACCTGTAGATAATGCAAATTCATGACGTCGACCAAAAAAAAATACAGGCTGATGGATTTATGACTCCTCCTACCCTACGGGTAGCTGGAGTAAAAATCCAATAAAAATCTGGTGAAATGACATTCAATCAGGTGATATCTGAGACTAGGCCCAGTTGGGGTAAATTCCAACAGACGAGTAAAATCGTATGGTGTTAGCCGGAGTAAAAGAATAAAGTAGGGCACATTGCTTGGGTTAAGGGACCAGATTGTTGTTTAATTTCATCTTTTCAGGAAACCAATCAGAAGGGGAATCGGCCAGTTTCCATGGAAATGGGGCTTTGTCACAACCAAGCACATCACAAACAAGTGCTGCAATTAATGTACCAAGACCGAGAATGGGGGGAAACATCCAAGTTGATGAGCATAGGAGGCTTTTTGGATATACTGTAGAGGTCAAGGAAATAACACAACAAAGAGAGGAAAAGGAAAAGGAAAGGCAACAGCAAAAAGGCAAAATGAGCAAACATGCACATTGAAATTTGTCTGCTTAGCTAGTTGTAAGCCCGTCAAGCCACCAAAGAGAGGGCTGCTCTATCTAACGCTGGTCTTGGAGACACAACAATTACTTTGGATATTAATGGTGACAGTTCTCATTGCTATGAGAAGATTTTGGAAAAATTTCCAAAGCTTGTTGAGAGTGGGTATGATCTCCTTTTGTATGACCGTGCTGGCGAGAATTCTTCATTCTGCCTCCTGAAGCACCCTTATCTACCAAGAAAATTGAAAGAAGTGACTGGGCAATGTAAGATTTATATTAAACCTTTGCAAAAAGACCTGGTAGATGTGATGCTGAAGAAGAGATAGAGGTTAGTTTATCCTTTCAATATATAATAATAATTTCTATAGCAATATATAAATAGAGTTGGTGTTCGCAGTCATAAATACTGCCAGAAATTGCGCAAAAAATAGTCGTGTTGCTGAGCATTATTTCCACGGTAGTCAAGATTTTTTGTGTGCTTTTTGTTTTAATTAATTTACCTAGACTTATTTGTAACAAAATAAGCCTCAGATTTTAGTTTAAAGTGTCTTTCATTTTGCTTGGTTCATGTAATATTGTTTTTAGGCCTTTAACCTTTGCTCTGCCTGTTGTAATGCAAGACAATTTTAGTTATTTTGCTGTACTTGTCTGTGGAGACTTAATAATATGCAAATGCATGTTTTTTTATTTAATTTTACAAAGTACCCAGACGAGAATACTAAGGGCAGAATTAGGTGCATTGCTTTAAAGCTACACTGTCCAGCATTTTGGTCATATTCTTAACATTTTAGAACGATGCAGGACCTGTAATTTCTTGCTTGACATGCAATGCTGTGGTTCCAATGGGCTCTATAGAAGAACATCGCATGTTGGTGCACAAGAGTGAACCTCAGGTAGAGTATATTTTCCTTATGCAATGTTTGCAGCATACCACTACAATTTCTCGTTCTCCCAAAATTCCACTCGTGTTTCTACAGTATAACTCTATGGAAACACGGAAAATGTTTTCTATTTCTTAAATATTAAACATGTTACAGTATTACTCAGTGTATAAAATAACATTATTTGTTACTAACATTATTTAAAGTTGGCAAAAAGTACCTAAACCCCAACCCTCATGGGCCACAATGAATAGCGTAAATCCCCATCATGGTGGAGATTAGGAGGGTTTCCGACGACAATTGAATTATGTCATTAGATATTTATGTAAGTGTTTGGTGTTAATGGGTACTGTACATGTAAGACATCTTTCTCAATATTTTTGTAGGCAAAAAGGAGAAAGGAAACACCTTGCATCCTAAACATGCTACACAAAAATGACGAAGGTGAAAATTCCCGGTAAGAACTTGTCACACATTGTATGTTAAGTTGGAATTATAGCAACTTTAATTACAATTTGGATACTTAAATGGATGGCAGATACAATCGACACGTAGCAACAAACAGTCACCAACACACGATCTGTTATTTGTATAAGTTTGTTATTTGTTTTATATTTAGTTCATATGACGTTAAAAAGAGACTGCAGGATTTGGTTCCATTGGCTACTTCAGATGAAATTGATTCAGCCCTTTCAATTGCTGGTGGAGATGTTGATGCTGCTGCACAACATTTATTAGGTAAGTTTCATTTGGTGGTTTTTGTGTCCAACTGTCCATCTTTAGAAATATTGTGAACAAAATTAAAACTGCCAATGAGTATTATGCACAATTGGTATAATACCGATACTACTATAGATGGATCAGATATAATAAATAATATCAGATCAGTACTACTGCAGATGGATCTAATATAATAAATAATTATGTACCTGAAATCTGAAGCATTTTTTTGAGATAGAGTATCCAGTTTTACCGAGTATACTGTTTGACATTTTGATACTTGATTGAAAAATAAAGATTTTGAAAATAAAGATTAAAGATTGATCTGTTTAAAGGTCATGTACATACCCTGTACATAACCTTTAACATGTATTAATTTCTAGCCTTTTGGTATTGTTGCATGTATAACAAAGTTGTAGATAAAATTATATGACTACGAGCACATCCTGAAGATAAAATAACATTGTCCTGTTCTACTAGCGTACATTTATATGTAACTCGTTGAAAGCACATCGTTGGGTATGGATTTAAAAATTTTCATGTCTATTCACTTTTTTGGGTTTGAATGAATATGACAGTGATGTAGATGATGAAATCATTGCAACAACCATTATGGACGAGCCTCCAAAAGAAATTACAGACAATGAAACGATTTGTAAACCAGACTTGGAACAATTTAGAAAGAATACAATAGATGAATCCTTATCCAGGCAAAGGTTCACCGTCTCACGAGAGGACGGTTTGGAAGAACTAAAGAAAGACATTCTAGGTTGCTACCAAAACCCCGAAGTCAGGCTCACTGCCAAACTTCGTGTGAAATTCGAAGGCGAGGAAAGTGTAGGCAGTGGCCCAATAAGGGAATTTCTCCTCTGTGCCATGAAAATAGTACATGATGGGATAGAAAAGTATGGAAAGCCATTGCTATTTTTCGAAGGCGAGGATAACCATAAAATACCAGTCCATGACCAAGCTTTGAGATGCACTGGTGCATTTACGGCTATTGGCCGAATTATCGGCCACTCGATATTGCATTCTGGCCCATCCCTGTACGGTGTGTCTCAAGCAATTCTGCAGTACTGGGTACTATCTGCTAACGATGAAATCGACGACCTTTTCCTGGAAAGTCTCGCATTAAGTCTGAAGGATATTTCGGATATTGAGCTGAGAGAATATATAACGCAGGTAAAATTTGATTGTATTTACTTTTAATTTATATACAGGGATACAATGTAATTCATTTCATCACTTTAAGCAATCGTAGTAACAACTAACCTATTAATTTTTTTTAACCACTGTAAAACCCGTGCTTTCTTTACAGCTTGAAAACCTCCCACAAGATGAACCTGCTGACGATGTTCTCAAGGACGGAATCGCGCCCTATATTTTTGAAGCAGGATTAGATATCCACAGGATAAATAGTGACAGGAAGTTACTTATTCAACGTCTCGTTGTGTACTTTGTCATACATAAGAGAAGGAGAGGATTAGATGATATTGCAAAAGGTATAAAAGTTAATAATATTTTTACATTTATCCACACTATTTGGTATACACTATTTGGTATTAAGAAACTGTATATAGTTGCGGAAGATTGCGTGTGTTTTTTATGTATGCTTGATACATACAGAAGAGAGACTGGAAACGATTTAAAAATTTTAATTTACCTGATCCAAATAATACTGAAAATGATTTTTAGGCGACAATCAAGTATTCATAATGTACTCCAACAACATCCTGTATCAATTTACAGTAGTAATGAAAATGAAAATAGATGAGAAAGATGTATAGTAGATAAGCTCGAAAGCAAGTCTTATTTGCTAAACGTTTTTAGTTAAAATAGTATCTTGTTTCATGTAACTACTGTATTTTATTAACGGTAACATGAAATGTTACCCTGTATCTGTGTTTACAACGTGGCGACACAAATAATTGATGCAGCCTTTGATTTACTCGAAACATCACCCATCCTTTAATACTATGCACTCATTTCGTTTCTTTGCAGGTATGAATGAAGTCCGTTTACACAGCTTCATGGGCAAATGCGGCATTGATGTCGTAGAAAGCATGTTTCCAAGATGTGAAATGAGACTAATAACAGCGGAGCAGATCAAGGAGGCTATCGTTTTTGAAGGGAGCACAGGGCACGAAGACACAATCGTCTACCTGTACGATTATCTCACCGAGTTGGAGAAATACGAAGAAGGTACTGTATATTGTTGTAGTTCGCGGTTTTGAATAGTCCTACCAATACACATGTAAATTTACTAAAAATAATGCAAAAAAAAGTTCGAGGCTTGTGCCAGCGGTATCACTTACAATTAATCAATTGACGATAATAAAGAACATTGAACATTCACACACATCGTACTTTTCGTTGTCTAGGAAAACCTTCCATGACTGACCTCTTCTGTTTTTGGACAGCCATGAACAATTTGCCACCACGGAATTGTATTCTACAAGTGAAATTTCAAGAAGGTCAACGTCCATTGCCTATTGCCGAAACTTGCTTCTTATCTATATCTCTTCATACAGTGCATCAATCGTATGAGGAATTCAAGAGAAATATGGACATAGCTCTCACTCATGGTTCTCTGGGGATACACCATTCATAATTAACAGAGTGCACCAAATTAACAAAAGCATAACAAATTAATCAATATCGCCGTTATTGTTTCGTTATTTGCATCCAACTTGAAAACGCCACCATTCTAGCCTTTGGAAGGACAAACAGTAACAACTTTATCTTTTATGAAGATACCTACGTAGCTTAAATACGTTTATACTTATAGAGATTATTTTAAAAAGTGCTTCCATTGTATGCTTAGGTATTACTGCTGTACTTACTACGCTAAATTTTATATCATATAAAATTTATAAAAATTATAAATTATTAATTTATAAAATTTATTTAAAATTTATTTTATATCATATTTTATATCATATTTTATTTTTTTATAATCATCCCAAGTAGGACTAAAATTTAGTCGTATGACGTATTTATTAAAAGTAGAGACAGTATAAATCCCGTAGCTTAAGGGAAAAAAAACATTGAAAACATATCATATGGCTCTTTACCCATTTACATGAAGTATACAACATTAGTTTATTAATTAGGAAATTGACAGTATCAAGAAAAATCGTTTTACAGTGGTTGATTTAAATATGCGTTGAGGTTGTAAATAGCTATTTTATTAACCTAATAATGTTAATATTCTATTCAAAATATCATAGAAAACATCGAAAGCATTATTAATTGTTATGTTCTCCGGGATTTGCCTTCTAATTTCATCAGCTTGAGCTGCATCTAACCCACAGTTGGTTTCAGGAACTTCCACCATATCAGGCTCTATTTCTGAAACTACTTCCTCCCAGTCAACTCCATAATTGTGAAAGTCATCCCCTTCCTAAAAAAAACCAAATTGTTACTACTTAATAATCGTAAGTAACCAAAAAGGTGTATGATATGGGGGGAAAAAAGGTAAGAAGTCATTTACACTACCTGAAAGATTTCTCGTGCTACGGTGGAACCGGTTCCAGATATGGCGTTCAGACCTTGTATCCATAGTTGCATTGGGGTTTTGTTATCCTCAGAGCGAAGTGGGTGTCGAATCCAGGCATCTTTCCAAGACGTCAGATGGTTGTTCAAAACTGGCAGAAAGACTGAATGAAGGCACCACAAATGTGTCTCGTTATTTGGATCCAGCAAGCCTAGCCTCTCCACTTCATAAAACAGGTCATAAAAAACACTTGTACACCCTTGAAATACATCACGCCAAAGCCTTTCAATTCTTTGATTATGAATGCTCTTTCCTATAGAGGAGAATTTTTAAACAGCGAAATGAATAGACACGCCCCGCCCAAGGCACAGAGAAAAAAGTTTCTAAGTTACTATACATAAGTATCGTCTTATACCATGACGACATCACTTTAAAGACTTCACTCACATTAGTATGTGTTCAGTAACTCGAACCAACAGCACACTTTACTATCACACAAACTCATCACAGAGGTTGCTTTCTGGGGAGGATATTCAACATCTTTTGTCCACTGAGACGATACATATTTTTATATTTTTAGAGGTTATATGTATTTTTAATAAAAAAAATTAAAAACACATAAGAATCTTGTCCCTTATAGTTTACCCCTTATTTAATAAACGTGCCTCTTAAAATACAAAATTTAGTAAATAAGATACAGGTAATTTATAGCATTGCCCTGCCACACACCTGTTATCATGCTTCCTCTTCTAGGTCCACGTTGTGGGTGGTTCAACATAAACCAAGCAATAGAGCTGTGCGCCGGAGCCGGAGTGCCGGAGCCGGAGCTGGAGCCGGAGTTGGAAAACTCCGGCAAAAACTCCGGCAGAAACTCCGGCAGACAAAATTATGAAAAATTATTTCATATTTCAATGAACTTTTGGTAATGGAAAAATTAAGTTGTTGAATGATTTGAAGTTACTATAAAGTTTAATTACTTGCTCCGATCCGTTTCGTGGTTTCGAAAATTCTGCAAGCGCATTGCTATCGCTTTTGATACAAAAATCCGCTGACCCCGATGTATTTTGGGCGAAAATACCACGCTTAGTTTATATTGCGAAACTTTTCACCGTCTGCACTCTACAAAACATTGTTTAAACAAGCACCGAAGCACGTATATTTGATAAGAAGTAAAGGAGAAAGCTCAGAAAGGTGAGTAACATGGTTTAATTGTTAAGACAGTAATATTCTTGAAATAGACTAGACTACAATACAAAAGTATAGCCGACTGTCTGCATGTCGATAAGCCAGGACAAATATTTTTTTTACATTTGTGTTCATATTTGTAGCTAGATCGAATAAGCTGCAATCTAATGTAAGCAAAATCTGTCCTATAAAGTAATAAACCTGTTTATATAGAGTTTTTATAGACTGTTAAAATACTACGAAAATACGAAATATATTTTTTCAATTTTATATTCCAAAACTTTCACCAGAGATATTAAATGTAAATTCAAATTTGTTTTTATTTTTTATTCTTCAGGATTCTAGAAGAGCTTTTTTTAACAATAACTGAAACAATTTAAAACCTCTTGTAGAATGCTGAAGAATAAAAATAGAAACTAGTTGAATATTCTTTTAAAAGCGATTAATTATACGAAACCTGCGACGAAAAATTCGGAAAACAAAAATGTTATTTGTTCTGTTGCATAATAATTTTCGCGCCAGAATTGCTAATAAGATTGAAATCTCGACAGATGAAATTTTGCGCGAAACGTTGAGTCGACAGAGTCGTTGATTGTTTTCACTCATAAACTAGCCGATTTATTAATTTTATTTAATAATATATGGTTTCAACGAAAAGGAGTAAAAGAAATTCTGAAATTACACTGAAATACTTTCGCCTGCTTCCACTTTTAAATATGAAATTTCCTTAAAATTTCCTTGCCGGAGCCGGAGCAGGAGCCGGAGCTAAAATAACCGGAGTTTGCACAGCTCTACCAAGCAACCTGGACATTCTCCCCACCCTTGTCAGATCTGACACGTGATGGCAGGCCATATAATTCTACAGCATTCGTGAATGCTGCTAAAACAGTCTGCCTTGTTGTTTGATGCAGCAAGATACACTGGTATCCGAGAGAATCCATCAATTCCTCCATGAATAACAATCCCGCCACCTTAAAGTAAATAAAACAATATAGGGCCTAGTAGTAGTCCTTCATAGAAATTCACCAAAAGAGGAATCATCTGCCATACATGTATCATTAGACAGAGCAAAACGGTAAAGTACTATAGGGTTTAGGCCATGGGAATTAACGTTTCTGATTTGCGTCCACCGCCCGCATGCTCCGCAAGTTCCCGCCTAAAAATCTCATTATTTACGAAAAATTTCATTATTTGCACAAAAAAAGCTCTCCATCACAGAAATTCAAGTTCAGTAAAACGGTATATTTACGCATTTATTACATGGCCCCTGCTTGTAGTTGTGCTTTCGACATTATATTCGGTGCTTTCGACAATATATTCGGTGCTTTTTCATATTTCGATCGGTGCTTTAAAAAACTTCAAAGAAATCGCGAGAGATTGCGTTCACCACCAGAGGTAAGTGATTTTAAAAATAGATATTTTTAATTTGATTTCCATATGAAAATGTGCTCAAACTTAATATTATAAATGAGCAGTGAGCTGAAAACGAAGGAAATCAGATCAGTAGCGAGACCGCCGAGAAGGAGTTTTGATATGTGACGTCACACTTTAGTTTACATCGTGGAAGAACCTTACTAGACATAAATAATGAATAATGAAAAAAAGCCGCATGCGATTTGAAAAATCAGAAAATCAGAAACGTTAACTCCCATGGCCTTATTGAGGTTAGGTATATTAATGCTGCCTTGTGCATAATCTGACTTTGATCTTACTCATTGAAGGGAATGCATTGATTGATAACGATCAACCAATTACCAAACAACCTCTATACAGGGATGAATTAGAGAGATTATAGTTTTCTTGTAATATTTTCAATTTGTTTTACCTTTAGAATACCTTATCAGTTTATGGTTTCCATCTATATGCCACAAACTTAGGGGGCTGTGAACTTGATATTTTCTCCTCCTCACAGCTTGTGCCCAGCGGTCCATCATACCAACAGGATCAGTTCTTATTAACGATTCCCTAATCCTGTGATGTTGCACCCGATGTCCTTTACCCAGAACGAAGCCCTTTGTCAAGCGAATACCAGTATTGGGGTTTCTACACTGTGCTTCCCTTACAATTTCATCAAGTTGCTCATCACTAATGGTGCTATAAGTAGCTGTAAAACAACAAAAAAAGGAAAATATTGAAAATTATGGCAAAAATTTGATTTATGAAATATTAGGGAAAACAATGTGTTAACCCATTAAGCCGCGATGTGCCCTAATGCACCCTACTTGTACTCTGGCTAATGCCAGACGACTTTACTCACCAAGGGGAGAGTCTTGCGCGTTAATGGGTTAATTAACAAGATATTAAAATGGCGACATGGGTTAATTATTAAATTAAGTGCAAAAATGCTTCCTATAAGGGGTTACTAAAAGATGATGTACTGATACAGACCAGCATGTGCAAGTATTATACTTTTTATTTATTTGATGTTCTTGGACCTATAAACAGCGATTTCGACTCCAAAAATATTAAAAAAAACATGAAAATCCTCTTATAGGCACATGCGCTTATATGTTGGGTAATGGGGTATTTTGATCACAGTAAAATAATCACAATATATGTAACTATAAAGTGGACAACTGGGCTAGCCTGGTTGTTTATATACAAGTAAACACAAAGTATTTCTACTACAAAAAATGCAAAGTAATACCTTGCTTTCCAGGCTATGCCACTAACTGGGTCAGCCCGGCGTCCATATGATTAGCCCCTGGGTTTTGGAGATATGGGCCTGTTGGTGTTCAAGTGACAACAGTATATGCAGAACTCAGAAGCCGGGCTGTAGGCATTAAATCAATCTCTATTAATAACTTCTTATTAACCGAGAGCGCAGTCATTACGGAAAAATATCAGACCGAGGTCTGTACATAAAGACCGAGGTCTGATATTTTTCCGTAATGACCAAGCGGACGAGGTTAATAAGAGGTTTATTATATGGCATTTTGAAAAACACATATTACATTACCTTGTCAACAGTGTGACCTCGAGCGAGTGACATAGGGGGCTTTCCATTTACACGGTTAGACCGGTCAGTCCGGTTAAATGGAACACGATTCGTTTGAGACCTGGGATGGTCTGACTGGAACATTTGGTCCAGCCTAGACATAGGCTTTTCCGTGGCTGAGCTGTGGCCTATGGGACTGGGAACTAAATTCGCTTCATGACGTAAGCAGAGTTGCATTTGGTCCTAATGAAAAGCAAGTCCATTCTGGCCGGACTGATCGGTCTAACCTTGTCAATTGGAATGCGCCCTATAGACTCATCGTTTTCAATGTTGTTGCTCTTGTTGTCGTCGCTTTCGGAATCCTAAAACTCACTGCCAGATTACTCATCGTCCCACTCATACATAATTTAGTCCTCAGGTTATTGAATTCACAAATCCAAAAAATTCCAAAAAATTCCAAAATCCGTAATCGACCGGTCGATTACGGAAAATTATCGACTGGCACGTGACGCGTCTCAGCCAATGAGAACACACGATTTCAACGGAAGTAACTTGTGCCATATAATAACACTCCTTAAAGGATGAGTGTCCAGCTAATGCCTTGCGCGCTCACAATGCACCCTCGCGGCCATTTTTCGGGCCACGAAATTCAACAAGTGAAGCAATCCCTCGATATCTGAGCAATCCTTGCAGTAAATTACTCAATTTATGTTTTTCGTGAGAGCAAAGATGACTTAGTAAGTAGTTATTGTCATATTTTTGATAATATTTGATTACACTCAGAGGGCCGTGGAGTTGTATTTCGGGACAAGTATTCGTCGATCGGCGTTTCTTACAAAACCAAACTCAGGCCAGACTAGTAAGGCCAGACAAGAGATCATAACTAAACGTAGACACTAAATTAGATGCTACTAATAAAAGCTAGCTAGACTCAAAGTTTTGTCATTTCAATAAGACTGCTGTTAGTTGTTTACGAGTGGTTTTAATACCTGTTGGATTGCATCTCCGACTAGGATTTGTTTTGATTAGGCGCTCTTGTTCTCATATTAAGTTTCTCATTGTTTGGTTCTCAGTCGATGATATTACTACGGATGTCACCGAAGTGTCGAAACGTGAAAAAATTCGCACGACGACCACGCCTACAAACGTTAGCCGCCCCGCCCACAAACTTATACGTTTATTCATGCTTTTGCCGCACGTTTCTAGTTGGCAAAATGGGTGATGTTAATAAACATGGTCGAACTTACTACTCAAATCAGTAGAGCGAGACATGGATGATTTTTTTATCGCTTCCGAAGTGTCAGTTTTATTAACCGCGGATCAATATTAAAGCAATCACGAGGTGTATTCTCATGTACCACGTGATAAACATCCCATTGAATCCCATTGTTAACTCGTAAACAAGCTATCACGAGCTAACACGCTACCTCGTGATTGCTTTGAAATTGATCTGCGGTTAACGAAACTGTCGCTTCGGAAGCGATGAAAACATCGTCTATGTCTCGCTCTACTGATTTGAGTAGTATATCCGTGGAAAAGCTTTGAATGACGATTTTAGATCCCTTGTTATCGACACAATAGTTGAGGCGGGAGGCGATGTAGTGACCGGCTTTTTCGGAGGAAGCTACGCTGCTGTGGCTTCAAGACTAAAAGTTTCAACGGAAACCACAAAAAAAGATTTGGAAAGATTTTTGTACTTCTGACGAACCAAAGCGCCCAAAGTCCCGTGCGAGTGGCGCAAAACACCTTAAACCCGAAGATTTGGAGTTTATTGAATTTCTGAAGACGGATAAGCCATCAATGACATCAGGGGAATTGTTAAAAGAAGTTAAGCGCCATTGTTTTATCTCGGGAGGAACCAGCAAAGAAGCGTTGAATAGAGCTGTTCGAAATTACATGAGTGGAGGAAAATGGTCGCGGAAACGGGTGGTTAGACCTGCCGCCGAGAAATTTACTCCAGAAAACATTGAATACTGCCAACAATTTCTTGATTACATTTCGACAGTAGATCCTTATAAGCTTAAATTTTTTGATGAATCAGGAATTAAACTTCCTGATGTAGCGAATCCAAATTATGGTCACTCGTTAGTGGGAACGTCATGCGTAGAAATATTTCGAAACATGCAGACACCGAATATCACTCTAAATCTCTTGTGTGGAGCAGACGCAATTATGTATGCAAACACAGTGCGTGGGGCGAGTAATACTGTGAAATTCCTCGAGTTTTATGCCCAAGCATCGCAGAATTTTCAGCCCGATGGAAGACCCATACTTGAATACGGCCATCATATTATTTTAGATAACTGCGCCATTCATCATTTTCAAGGGGACAGATTCTAGGTGAATGGCTCCACAATATAGGATGTACTCTTGTTTATTTACCGACTTACTCTCCAGAATTTAACCCAGCTGAGTTGGTGTTTAACAAGCTAAAAACAGTACTGAAAAGATTAGAGTATAGAGATTTACTGAGAGATAACTTGCATGTTGCTGTATACGAAGGGCTAAAACAAATAACATCGGCTGATATGCGTGGTTTTTATCGTTACACAGGTTATATTGATATGTTGAACGGATTGCAAACTTTGATTGAGACCAATTTGTAGCAAGTATTCTTCTTCGCGCTTATACTATTCGGCTCAGTAAAAAGATCCAGTAATGTTGAGCTCGTCGTTGCTCCAGATTCTTCGTCTACAGGTTTTTGGGTTACAACGGCTGTACATTGGGAACTGGACCACGACCTGGGAAATTTATCCCTTTCTTTTCCCACAAATTCTTTACTGGATTAACATGTTCATTGTCATCCTGGAAATTACTGGCGGGTGATTGGCGAAGAATATCGAAACGTTCGTTGTAATATTTTATGAAGTTATAATGGCAATTTCCCCTGACAAACTCTTTCCAATTTCCTTACATCAGAATTCACTACTAACCAGTTTGGAATAAGTTGGCCTGTTGTAGATTTGCGCAAATATTTCTCAGGATCACTGTTAATTAAGTCCGTCTGAACTTTGGCAACAAAAGTATCTTGAACACCTTTCAACATTTGTTTTTTGCTCTTTAAATCTTCTTGGATTTTAACTAGCTTAGCTTTCGTGCTTTTCATTCTTCTCTCTTTACCTTTAAAAACTTACTTTCATCTGGATGGCGTTTAATATCATGACACAACGAGGCGGATACACAAGGTGCAAACACACAATTGGTTTTATTGTAACCTCCGGTGTGACAGTTCGAACACAATGGGACTTTAGCGTTATCCTTTGGTTCTTTACTCTGTTCTAGCTCAAATAATTCACGTTCTTTTTCTCTTACCACCGTCTGTAGTTGTTGTTCCTCTGTTTCTAGCTTTGAAAAATATTTCTGCGTGGGAGATATGTACTGCTCTGCTTCCCGGGGGCTTCGGTCATTGTTATCAGCAATATCAGGTGGTATAAAAGCATCATCATCAGATTCGTTGTTTAAATTATTTTTAATTCTTGTTCTTTTCTTTGAAACGTTTTGCTTACCAGGAGATGGAGAGTAAACTCTCTTCGACCCCATTTCATTGCTTTGCGATAGCGGGGACGCCGATACTTTTAATGTAACTCTTAGGATATCCTCCCTGTCTGGAACTACTTCGGCTGATTCAACCATGTCGACGAAGGATTCGAAGTCACTGCATCTGAGATCTATCCAATTTTTGTCGCTGTCCATGTATTTAATGTTTAAAATGTTGTTTGAAAATCTACACTTTTCTTGCAAATGTCGAATTAACAAATCAGGGGTAAAGCTTTCCATATCTTCTTCATGAACGAAATATTTTGTCCATTTCTTTTGTTCGCCGCCATGCTCCACTTTAAATTCATATCTCCGACCTCTCCCAGAAAACATATTCAATCGCAATTAAGTGGTTTAGCTATGTAAAACAGAATACTTTGCTTTATAACGAAGTACTTTACGATCGAAAGCCTCTGAATCAGTGCTCTGAACGCCTCTTGAAGTGTTGACAAATAAAAGCATGATAAAAGGAGCTATCATTTCCTTCAAATTATGAAGCTTAACCAACTATTAAAACCACCATCTGATTGGACAACCTTTTTAAACGAAACCTCACCCCCATACCACCCCCCGGAAACCCTAAACCTAATCACAACCCTCCGGAAAAATGTCCCACCTCTCATACCCCGACCACAACACCCCCTATAGGATTTTTACCTTTATGTGTTCAAGTTTAACATCCCGCTTGTGGGATGGTTTTATTAGATGGTTAAGCTTCATAATTTGAAACCGATGATACCTCGATAAAAGGCACACGTTTGTGGGCGGGGCGGGGCGGGGCGGGGCGGGGCGGGGCGGGCCGGGGCGGGGCGGGGCGGGGCGGGGCGGGGCGGGGCGGGCTTGGGGCGGGGCGGGGCGGGGCGGGGCGCCTAACGTTTGTATGCGCGGTCGTCGTGCGAATTTTTTCACGTTTCGATACTTCGGTGACATCCGTAGTATAAGGCCCCGTTCACACTATACCGGATAGCTTTTGTGCCGGCACGAAGACCATACCGGATAGGCCTTCTGTTCACACACAAAACGCCTGTTCCGGCACAATTTCTGTGCCGGCACGCCGTTGCGCCGCTCCGATCTCGAAAGAGGTTGTATCGGATAGCTTTTTGTGCCGTTTCAGCTCCAGTGTGAACGGAGATCGAAATCGTTTCGGAAGTATATTAATAGAATAGAGCGTGGTGATTGGTTGGATCATGGGGTTATATCGTATTCGGCACGAAACGGCACATAATTATGCCGTCTGTTCCCACTATACCGGATAGGTTTTCGTGCCGGCACGTTCCAACGTTCTTTTGCTAACCCCGAGCATGTTGCTTATATCACCCACGTTAAAACCTTGCTCCAACAAAAAGTTCACTTGTTCTTCCTTTATGTCAAACGCAGGCTTTCCACGTCTACCAGTATATATTTTTGTTGGATCTGTGCTGTCCCTGGAGGCTTTAAAACGCTGCTCACATTGATGTAACAGCCGGTATGCACTGTCAACCAAATCTAATGTCCTGTCGTCAATACCAACATTGACAAAATATCTTTTCAGTACGTCGAAAGCTATTCCCTCAACACAATCTGGGTCATTTAAAGAATCTAACCTGTGTATTAAATCTTCAACAGTGTTTAAGGCATTAACTATATCAGCAGTTTCGGTCGCTGCATTCCCTTCCGACGATTCAGACGCCATATTCGTATCATCATAGTGAATTAGTGATGGCCTGGACACGAGTTAAATGTGCCGGGGTGTTGTGCTAATGCGAGCTAATTAATATTGGCGGACATCTCGCGCTATGGTTCTTCGCCGCCAATATTGAACTTCCCGTATTCAGGTGTTGAATTTTTTTCAACATTTTTGGAACATTGAAGTTCTGATGAGCGCCGAATAAGCGGCATGTTGAATGTCCGATTTAACTTGAATGACGAAAACATATAGATGTTCAATGTTCGATATAACTTCAATGTCGAAAATATGTTGAATAATCAACAACTTCTCCGAATTAACTTCAATGTCGGAAACATCTTGAATGATGAGAAACATGAATATTGGCGGTAATATGACGCCATACTTCAGAGATTCAAAGGATTCGTGTTTGTTTTGACCGACAAAAACAAGTTAATTAATGAATTACCTCATTTGGATTATTTGCACTTGAACCAAATTATTATTCATGCTCCCCATGAAACGGAAAGACCTACCTTGATTTAATTGCACGTCAAGGGACTTATCAAGAGATAAGTAAGGAAGTATGAAACATATGCTTACTAGTGATCTAGTAGGAGGTTAGGAGGTACTCGTTGTTGATGCCGTTTCCTCATTTCGTCTTATTTCATCACAGCAGACTGATATATCATCGCCTAAGATCAGAGCAATGTCTTTCAATACAAGTCAAAGAATATCCTTAGACAACTCCACAGAACGTTGCTATATGACATACGTGGTTCGAATACCATCAACATCATATATTATCAACTCTGGCGTCGGTTGTGTTGTAAACGCCATCTTTGCAATAATCGGAATATTTCTTAATTCACTTGTCGTCTGCATTTTCTGGAAAACACCGAAACTGCGATATAAAGTATCGTACTTTATGATAATGGTTTTGTCATCAATCGACTTGTGTGTCTCGATAATCGTTCATCCATCTTATCTGGTAAATTCGATAGCAGAAATGACTGAACGGTCAAAATGTTCCTACAAAATGTTCTACCAGACCTCAGCCGTCATATTTTCAGGAATGTCATTTCTAACCTTGTTCGTTATGAACATTGAAAGGTACTTGTCAATTGCTCATCTGATTTTCCATCTTAATCATGTCACTAAACAAAAATGTTTGGTAGTCTCGTTTCTTCTTTGGATCGTCTGTATTGTAACCGGAATTGCTCCCATTTTCAAACTAAACATTCAAAGTTTTGTCACAGTACTAGCTTTGATCGTGATTATTGGGACCTTCTTCATATACGTTTCTATATTTCATGTTGCACGAAAACGGCGAAACCCCGACTCGAGGCAGAGGAGTAGGACGATAAGTGGAGGACAAGATGATTTCATGGTTCACGAGCCACAAAGAGAATTGGAAGCTGTACATTCAAAGAAAACGGTTTCATTTCTTCATGACGTACAGCTTGCAAAAATGTATTTTGCTGGTAGTTCTTACAAGTATTGTTTTAAATTTACCAAACGCAATAGTCTTAGCAGTATTTAACGAGAGGGTAAAGACCTTGGATGGTGTAGTACAAGTTAAAATCTGGACAGCGACACTTGTGGCGATGAACTCGACGGTGAATTCCCTGATCTTTTTCTGGTCAAACAAAAGACTAAGAAAGGAAGGATGGAGAATATGTAAAGAGTTTCTTAAATCATGAGGATTTTTACAGTTATCTTTTAAGCCCTAATCAAACGAGAACGCAAGTGATCGCAAGTTGGCAGTCAGAATTTCTGTGGCGGTCGTTTGAACACCCAAATTAACAAAATAAAGGTTTCATGAGTGTTTTAAACAAGTTTTAACTTTGTCACGGTACATGATATTTTCGGGAAATTATTCAGAGCGGCTGCATGGCTGAGATAGCGTGACTGCCAACTTGCGATGACTTGCGTTCTCCTTTGATTAGGGCTTTAGAAGGAGAACAACCCAGCTTGTGCCAAAGCGAATATCTGTAGAACTGAACTGCAGACATAAACAACATTCCTGGACAAATGTCAAATCAACAAAAACGGACATGCTTATTCCTGTATTTCTGTTACTATAAACTATTGAGTATTGTAGGTGCATACCTGAAGCAAAAAATGGTGAACTGCCGAGATGCCGTTAGCAACAAAATACTGAATGACGTTTCGCTCGGAATCCTTCATTAACTATCAGTTCTAATTTGGCTCCGCTCGAAGCGTCAGTACTTCGTTCAGTAAGCGTCAGTTTTATTTTCTATGTATGTATGTATGTATGTATGTATGTATGTATGTATGTAATGACAATTTTTAGCACTAAAAATTAGAGTTAATGGACGATACTGGCCGCACTAGTCCTAAGGGTATGAGCTACTCGTCATAAAAAAACAGTTCTTTGTCTACACGACAATATAGCCCTAAACGGGACAACTGTCTAAACAAAGAAAGACTCTATCACAGACTTTGATTATTGCTTGCCAAATCCGTAGGCTACTACGCCCAGTATCGTTAATTATTGTTCAGATACTCTGTGACTGTTTGATTCATTCACAAATAACAATGGTACTATAGTAAAATATATTGGCATAAACCCTAGTAAAATTCATATTTCAATATCATTCCTACTTGGATCGCAAGCAGTAAAGACTGAAATCCCACCCACCTCCCCAAAACATAGGCAATAGCCTTTTTCACCAATTGTTGGGCTACTTTTAATGATATTGTGTTATGTGATATTTTAATATGGTTACTGTAATTACTATATATGGTCTCTTAGCTTAATAAATAGGATGTTATACCTATATATTGGACGATTTAAACTATTCTGCAACCTAAAGATATGCATGCAATCACCGGCGACATGGAACATTGGCAGTCGTTCACGACCGTGCTTACCAGAACTGCTGCTCCTTGACATTTATAGTTACGAACAATTAGAGATGTGACGAAAGCAAAAACGTTAGACGAAATGTTGTATCAATATATACAAAATGTTAATGAATTAAATTGAATTATGAAATAAAAACGAAGTGTCTGAGGCAATTGCTCTAGTATGAGGTCGCAATTTTACCATAGACCTCACGATTTCTTTACGGAATTTGGCAATCTGGCCTAGAGCCAATTTTACTTAAAAAATCGCTCTGATTTCTGCATACGAGTATATGTCCTGAGCCAGATCAAGGGTCCAACTCGGAGTATATGTCCTGCAGGGCAGACTGGGATCCAACTCCATTGAGTATATGTTCTAGTCGCCTTTCAGGATCCAGCTCAAATCCGCGCGGTGAAAGTATATGTCTTGAGCAGATTAGGACCCAGCTAAAAATCAGCATTTGTCTTAATCGCCTTTCTCAAGATCCAGCTTTCAATTACGAGTATCTGCCCTTGGAATCTCTCAGGACCCAGCTCATCGCAGATAAACACTGAAAAATATATAGAGCAGTCGCCCCACACTTCCATAACCCCACAAAAACATTGCCTTATTTACTGTGTCAGTATCAATCTTAGCAGTATTTGGTAGTTGAGGACATTAATGTATGTATGTATGTATGTATGTATGTGTGTATGTATGTATGTATGTATGTATGTATGTATGTATGTATGTATGTGTGTGTGTGTGTGTGTGTGTGTGTGTGTGTGTGTGTGTGTGTGTGTGTGTGTGTATGTATGTATGTATGTATGTATGTATGTATGTATGTATGTATGTATGTATGTATGTATGTATGTATGTATGTATGTATGTATGTATGTATGTATGTATGTATGTATGTATGTATGTATGTATGTATGTATGTATGTATGTATGTATATATATATATATATATATATATATATATATATATATATATATATATATATATATTAACTCCCAAAACAGGAGTTAATAAAAAAAGTTCAAAACTATCCGATTTGGGGAGTAAAAACTACTCCACTGTCGGAGTTAAAATAACCCCCGAATTTTGGAGTTAAAATGTCCCATATTAGGGAGTAAAAAGTTACTCCTGTTTAAGGAGTAAAAAAAAGAAGAAAAAATGAAAAAATGTGGACCTCCCCTGGAATCGATCCCAGGAAGTCGAGTTTGTAAGGGCTTCTCTAGAAGTCAACTACCTTTGGTCCCTTACCATATCCACTGTGCCATCCATGCTTGCGATGTAAACGACTAAAAATGTATTGTTTATAACCTAATTTTCGCTAATTACTTTGTCAATTATAGCTGTGACCCTTCCTGTTATTCTGGTAATATCAGTGTTTCAAGTTTCACAATCATATTTTATTTTTTGAGCAAATTGTTTTCAACCCAAAAATTTGAAACTTCTACACGAAGTTAATCTTTTTATTCTTGTCATTCTGACATATATTCTGTAGTTTTGTCTGTAATATAGTCTGTAATATTTAATTTTTAAAGGTGGAAATTCTGATGCAACCAACCAAAATTTATATTTTTTGAAATGGCATGCGTTTCAAATGAAACCTTTCCTATCAGTAACGACTTTATGTTATATACCAAAACGTAGAAGAGTAAATGAGCTTCAACATAAGATAGTTTTCAAGCAATTGAGGAGTGAAACCTATAGGTAAAAATCGCCAATGAAGTTACAACTATTTCTTTTAAATGTCAGAATCGATCAATTTTCCAAGTCTACCTAACCCAACCAAGGGAACACGTTATAGAATGTGATAGTTCTTATAAATAAACTAAACTTTACTTACCTAATTTGTTGACGTTTTATGCGAGTCGCCGAGTTCGACAAAACCGCTGATAATATAAGCCCCCGACGAACGAGCCAAACGCTCTCCGAAGATACGCGAGGGCGGAGCGGGAAGGGAAAAGAGAAGGGGAGTGCAACTACCGAGATATCTTTCGACAAATTATGCTCGTAGCACGTTGCTATGCACATAGAGTGTTGCTATTCACTGATAATTATATACGGGCGAATACCGAGACAACAACCCGATCTTCGTGATATTCACAGCAGTTATTTTCGTTGAATGATTTATCAATTTGGACTCTGATGAGAAAACCGTTGGCTTTCATGAATATAAAGTTATAAGTCATTTTGAATTTTTATTGTCGGAATCGCGCCATCGCGGGAAAATATTCAGTGAATATCCTTAATTTATGCATTAATTAATGGCATGTGAAAAGGTGAGTAATTATACTATTGTTGTATCTGTGGCAATATTTCCCAATATCGTGTGATTTTTTAGCAAAAATAAATTCTCTGTATCGAATAAGTTGTGACGTAGACATTTCTTCGTGTAATGTCTCTGCAGGTGCCCGCCTTGCAAGAGAACGACAATATTGTCCAGAGTGCCCGCTCGGACAATAGCTCTCTCACTTCGAACCAAATTTGTTCATTAATAAACACTCAAGTGGCCGAGTCGATTCAAAAGTTTCTTCCTCAATTGCTCAACGAGTCCTTGCAAATATCCGGACTTACAAAAGGTATGGTCGAGTCCTCGAAGGACGACCACTAGACGATGGAGTCTCTGGGGAGACACTAGCAAAGAGGCCATAGAGTAATGAGAGCTCCAACGAGGCCACAAGTGGTCGAAGTAGTCGGTTTTACAATGAACCAAACGAGACTACTGTATCCAGTGAATTGTTAGAGTTTCTAACATCAACCTTTACAAAACCCTTGTCCAAGGAAGAATGGACAGAATTATTGGATAAATATCCATCAATAAAAGGCACTGAAAACATGCTGGTGCACTTATCCATGGAAACTGGTATGAAAGATGACATAAAAAAGAAGCATGGTTATTTATAAACCAAAGGATTATTTGCTTTCGTTGAAGGCTTGGCTGAAAAGCATGCAGCTCCCCGACTCACAGCAGTCCGACTTATTGTGGCGGCTCTGGAAGCACTCGAAATGCCCATAGAAGGGGATGAAAATGTTGCTGGACCTGAACCAGACGACATAAAGATAATGTTGGAAGATGCCCTAGCTCTTTTGGGCAATGCAGTATTTCGCTTAAATTCGTGGCGCCAACGTCGCTTTTCAGAGTATTTAACAGATCTGGGTAAACGTACCCTGAAATCCGATCTCCCAGCGGACAAGCCCTTGTTCCCTGATAGCTTCTACAAATTAAGCTGTTCAAAGTGAACATGACCATTCGCAGACGAATAACAAGCTTGTCGCTGCCCCTTTTGCTGCCAAAGCACAATTCAAGAGAAGCCCTTCACAAGTAAGCAGCCCTTTCATGGACAACTCTCCCATAGTGCCTCCAATGTACGTAAGCGAACTTGCAGGAAACAAGTGGAACCAAAAAGATTCCTCAAAACAAAAAAAAACAACAATCGCATCAGCAACCGAGGCTTCAATGAGGGTGGTAGGAGCTGACTATGCCCTTCCACATCTAACTCAACAAACCCAACAGACAGCAGGACGATTAGTACATTTTCAAAAAAAATGGAAAACAATTACGAACGACCCATGGATCCTCCAAACGATATCAGGCTACCATATACCATTTATCAAGCGCCCTTTTTAAGTACGACCACGAATAACCAAAGCGAGAACCAAAAAGCAACACAGTCTCATTCAGACTACCATCGACGAACTTGTTGCCAAACAGGCAATACAGAAAGTTACAGACAATCCGAAAGATCAGTTTATCTCAACCGTATTTGTTGTTCAACAAAAGAACAAAACACGTCCAATCTTCAACTTGAAGCCACTGAATGCCTTTGTGGAGTCAACCAAATTCAAAATGGAGGGCCTAACGTTACTACGGTCTACTCTACGGGAGAACGGTTACATGATGAAATTGGACCTCAAGGACGCATATTATTCAAGGATTAAGTTAGCTAAGGGTTGTTTTTCCGAGTGGGGCTTAGTTCCCTCTGGGGTACCACAGGGTACTAAATTGGGCCCGTGGTTATTCATTTTAATGATAAACGACTTAGATATTAGTTCGCCATATTTATGGAAATTTGTCGATGACACAACAGTCTCCGAGATTGTTCCGAAAGGAAATGTTAGTCATGCTCAGGGTATAACTAATCAGGTTACCCAGTGGTCCCGGGAAAATAGAGTTCATCTTAACCCCGACAAATGCAAAGAGCTCAGAATATCCTTCGCTCGGAAACCCGAGGTGTTTGATGCGATAATTGTTGATGGAAAAGAGCTGGAGATAGTTAGTAGTGCCAAGTTACTGGGGCTCACTATAAGCGACAACTTAACTTGGAATGCCCATGTGGAAGATGTAGTTAAGAAAGCGAGTAAGAGACTACACTATCTAGTGCAACTCAAACGGGCCAGATTGCCATCCATAGATTTAGTTCTTTTCTATACATGATGCGTAAGATCCACAGTTGATTATGCTATACCGGTTTTTTATAATGCCCTTCCGCAGTATCTAAAGAAGGAGCTCGTGCGTATCGAGAAAAGGGCGCTATCGATAATTATGCCTGGTACAAGTTACAATAATGCATGTGAAGTTTTGGGCGTAACGCCTATGGTAGATCATCACAGTCTATTGTGTAATAAGCTTTTTGGTGCTATAGTGTCCGATTCAAATCATAAGCTTAATAGTTTACTTCCGCCACTTAATAATCCAAGATACAATTTTAGGAATTGTCGCTCGTATAGCCTGCCTCGTGTCCATACGAACAGAGCAAAGAACTCGTTTATTTTAGCAATGGCCCAACAAGCAAATGCCTTGTCTTAACCTAAGTATCCAGAACGTTTGAACAAACTTTTGATAGGTTTTATATTATTATTGTATTAGAATTTGTAATATATATAGCGTATACTTTTATTATGTAAATAATTACGTAATTCAGCCTATGGGCTGCGATGTGATTTGAATAAACCATCCATCCATCCATCCATCCAACGAAAGAGCACAGGAAGTATCTGCGCTTCATATTCGACAATGTAACATACGAATTCCAATGCCTACCGTTCGGCCTCTCTTCAGCTCCACGGACTTTCACCAAAGTCTTGAAACCAGTAATTGCATTGCTGAGGAAACTAGGACTGCGTGTGATCATTTACCTCGACGACTTATATTGTTGGTGCATCAGGACCCAGAGGAGCTAATGCGATTGTTCAAGGAAGTATGTCAACTGCTCAGCGACCTGGGTTTCATCATCAAGAAGGAGAAATGCTCAACAATTCCACTCTTGTCTTTCTCAGAACCACTAACAAAATTGCAGGACCTGCAATGCGAAGCCCAGTCAATGAAGAAGAAAACAGTGTGCACTCTCCAGGACCTGTCCTCTCTGTTAGGTCGAATGACCCAAGTGTCCAAGATAGGAGTGGAAACTGCACCCTTACACTACAGGGCATTGCAACAACTACATATCAAATCCCTCCACAAGTATGGAATCCCGGCCCGGAAAAAGCATGTCACCCTGTCCTTCGAAGCCCTAGCCGATCTAGAGTTGTGGACATCTCCAAAGCTGATGCAAGAGAACAGCACTCCAATAGTCGAACCTATGTACAACATCACAATTCAGACAGATGCATCCTGTCTCGGTTGGGGAGCAGTATGTCAAGGCACCAGGACTGGGGGACATTGGAGCAAAGACGAGCAACAGGCTCATATCAACTTCTTGGAGCTGAAAGCGGCTTACCTAGCCATTCAATCATGACCTCTTGTCAACTGACAGCTAGGAAGTCGTATTCTACTATACAAATGGACAACTCGACGGCTGTAGCTTACATCAACAAACGAGGAGGGACCAAGTCAAACAAGCTTACTCAACTATAGCCCTGGACATATGGAAGTTATGTCAGTCCAAAAAGATAACCCTGTTGGCACAACACCTGCCAGGAATCCAGCATACAGAAGCGGACGCCGAATCACGTCAAATGAACGACAGGATAGAATAGACATTGGATGGACAGCTGTTTATGAATATCCAGAAACGCTATTACACGCCGAAAGTAGATCTCTTTGCATCCAGACTGAACCGCCAACTACCGTTATATGTACATGTAGCACGTCGCCCGGATCCTGGAGCAATGGCAATAGATGCGTTCAATGCACTGAAGTGGAGCCAGTAGACATCATTCATACATCCTCCAATTATACTACTGAACAGAGTGCTACTCAAACTTCGTCTGGACAAGGCAACAGCCTTGGTGATAGCACCAGCATGGATAGCACAGCCATGGTATCCCATGCTCCTGGAAATGTTAGTCGACTTTCCTACCATGCTCCCAACATCGAAGAAAACATTTTTTCTTCCATTCAACCAAGCAGCTGTGCACCCATTATGGAAGACTCTAGCTCTGGCTGTATGACCTCTTTCAGGAGACGAATGCAAACAACAGGCATTTCAGAAACAGTGTGTGAAGTCCTCTTGGCATCGTGGAGAAACAGTACCAAAAAACGGTACGAAGGCCCTTGGAAGATCTGGGCTGGCTGGTGTATTGAAAGGAACCAATGTCCTTTTTCAGCACCTATCAAATGACATTTTCAGCAAACGTATTTTACTTATTTTCCAAAGAATAGTTAGAATATACACAGTGGCTTATATATTTTAAAGGAATAATAAGACGATGTTTTGCAAGGAACAACAAGACGCCAAATATTTTAGATTTTATAGTAGGTAATAAACAAAATGCTAAAATATACTGGTTTTTTTGTTAAGAAATTCGTTAAAAATTTCTGGCACTGTTTTTTTATGACAATTCATACTCATCATGCGAGCAAGACTAATAAAAAATGACGCTCAGCATCACGCAACGCCAATCGATTTTTGAAACTATATAACCGTCTGTATACCCCGATACAGAACGGCCACTCATTCTGTAAATAGTCGCGTAGAGACTTGTAGCGTTCTATTAAAAATGCTTGGTTAGAAACAGATGTTGTCAAGGATATTGTTAAAAATAGCCAGATTAGTTTTATTATTTGCTTGGATAAAAGGTTCTTGTTTAAAAAATACCAAAGCCTAGACAATTATTTTGAAGATGCCATGATAATACAAAACAAAATGGAGGAAATATATATTTAATTAAATTAAGTAACGTTTCGTTGTTAGATACAACACCTTCGGAGTGTTTGAAATTATTACAAACCGACAATATTTGTAGTTACAAAACATTAGTTTAATTACATTTATTTTTCTCATTTTGTCATTATGCATTATAGGCTTATTAAAAATAACTGCATGTTTGGGCGTTGATATGTTAATTTGACCAACATCCGTTTTCCGCTTAAAATTTCTGTTTTGTTAAATTAAAGTTCCTTGGTGTAAGACGTCTGCATAAAAAAATGTGCAATGTATGATTAAAGTTATTCAATTTATAATAAAGCTGGTGCACGCACAAACATGAGATGACTTAAAATAAACTAAAATATACACCATATTTCTTGTTGTTAATTCTGGTTGTGGGTCTTCTTCAAATGACGAGTAAAATCGTCTGGCGTTGGTCATGGGAAGATAATACATAAAACCATGGATAGTAAAATGAGTGGATTGGAAACTAATAGTCACGTGAGGTGTTTCCAGGCCGCCGATTGGCTGAAAAGCGTTTTTCTTTGCTCGAGAGATGTTGAAACCTAGTTGCAAATTGTGATGTCACGAATGGCGTGAGTACGCTTGTTTTACTGAGGTTTTTAGTGAACTTTTCTTCAAATTCTTCATATCCTCACATTCAGATGACTATGTTGATGTTTCAAATGATTTTATCGCCTTACAAACCTGTCTAAGCCACAATCGAGCGTTCGGGGTAAGCGTTGTTGATCTTTGTTTTGATGATTCCTGTGTTGTTTTGAAGAAACTGGCGTCCCCAAATTGTGCTTTGTTTTGTTCGGAACTTGGGATGCATATTTTAACTAGTAAACCTTGATATCTTCTTTTAAAATGAGTAAGAATAGACTGGCATTTTGTCGTATTGTGGCTTTGTCGTATTTACAGACAATTCGATTATCATTTTAGGCTGTATTAATCCCAAACTTTGAATATACTCGGGTTTTTTAAGCTTGTCAATTGCAACCAGGTTGTGATGCTCACGCCATCAAGTTTCCAATCCAGTCTTTTTACTATCCATGATAAAACATAAAAGTCTCATGTCGTCTGAAAAGAGTTCATTTTACTATATAGATAGAAAAACAAGAAGTATTTGTCAATATAATATGTAATAAATCTAATTGTTTTGAATTTGGTTGCTTACACAATTATTTACTCAGTTCAAAATACCCAGTAAACTAGTTAACGAACAAGCAAGAGGAAAATATACTCAGAATATTACTAAAGTTTAAACGATTAGTACAAAATCAATTGGAAATGGATTATGGATTATTTATTCTTCTTCTTTGAATCTTCTTGCTTTTATATTACTTATATGGTTGGCGGGGAAGTTTTCATAAAAACGGAAGCGCCCCCCACCCCCCTCTTTTTTAACAAGGCCAGTAATAAAGTTTTGATTAACAAAATCACTAACCCTAGCTAACCCACGACTTTGAATAAAGATATAATAAAGAAATTTGAATGCAGATATTCAATGTCCGGAAAAGTGTTGTCTTTTGAGTATTTTATGACGTTTTTGGACCTTTAGAATTCTGTAAGGCCCCGTTCACACTGGAGCTGAAACGGCACAAAAAGCTATCCGATACAAGATGTACCTCTTTCGAGATCGGAGCGGCGCAACGGCGTGCCGGCACAGCAATTGTGCCGGAACAGGCGTTTTGTGTGTGAACAGAAGGCCTATCCGGTATGGTTTTCGTGCCGGCACAAAAGCTATCCGCGGTATAGTGTGAACGGGGCCTAAATCCTTGTCCTAAAATGCAGGAAATGGCATTTCAGAGACTCTAGATATAGCTGCATGCCAAACATGACAAGCGTATAATCAAGTCGCATAACAAGAAAGTCGCGAACCTAGACATTGAAAACGGAACCGAGAAACTCTGTAACTGTCGGACACCAGACGATTGCCCCTTGAACGTTGATCAGCCAATGCCTCACCGCGGATATAATCTCATATATACAGGGCTGCTGTATTAGTTGAGAACAAGCCAACGAATTATTACATCGGCATGACTGAACATTCACTTAAATCGCGTTTCTACAATCATAAAGTCTCATTCAAACCATAGTTAATAGAAAATATACATGGTTTGGAAGCTCAACAAAAGTCATTGTTTTATGTTTTTGTTCAGGTTTATGGAAATTTTTGCACTTTCACGGTTACTGAACATATTGTGTTTTCTGTATAATGAAGCAATCATCCAATAGCAACGTTTGGTTCAATCACTCAACCGTCCTGTTTAAATATTAATAAACCTAAAACAAAGGATTTGGCACCTTCATGTACCTTTCAACATGAATCGTATAGCTTGATTGTTAACCGCTTTGAAGTTTGCCGGGTTTCCAAACCATGTATATTTTCTATTAACTATGTTCAAACACAGAAGTCATGCAAACGACACAGCATGCACTATCAAAATACATCTGGGACGTCAAAGACAACGGCATAAATTTCACAATCAAATGGTCAATTATCAAGCGTGCAAGTGCAACACTAGCGTACAAAGGCGGCGCCAAGAGATGTAATCTTTGTCTTGCTTTTTATTTTATCAGCTCATAAAGACAGCCTGTTAAACAAAAGATCTGAACTGGTCTCAAAATGCAGGCACGAAACAAGTTTTATTCCTCCAATCACAAGCAACCTCTAGACTATTTTAACTGAATTGTTAACATGCAAGCGTTAGTCTGAAGATCGCTTCGGCGTGAAACTCCAAGTTACTGACGCTTTTATCCATTTTTTATCCATGTTTTATTATATTATAATATATTATATTTTGCTCTGCTTTTGTATTGAGCACTCTATTGACCGAGCGAATACTCGCCACCATGGTCCATATATTGTTTTGTTAACACCTAATATCATTATTCTCCACCCGAGTTCATTGTCCCGTAATAATTGTTCTAAATCTATATATATCCATAGAGATCCCGGGCAACCCAAACTAATCCCCAACAACACCTTACACCCACTACAAAACCGATGACGTTTAAACAACGAACATTGAAGTGCCTATCTCACGTTTGGGGATTTTACACATTCGTAATCTTTGGGTCTTCCTGAGCAAAATCATAATATATCTTCTCAGCCGAAAATTTCATCTTCATGGACTTTTTTGCTGTCAAAGTTACCGGATGTGATGTCACAAGAGGCATTTTTGTGGCAAGTACCAAAAGGTTTGGAATGCCTCTTGTGACATCACATCCGACTTAAGAAATGTTACGGTTTGGCAAGTTTAAATATAAAAACAAAGCACTTTCTAAACACGTAAAAACAAACTGAGCATATGTAGCAATATCAGCGATTTCTATATTTTTATATTATGAAATAAAGAAATTAGCGAAAATTTCATTTCATAAGCACTTTAAAAACTGTTACAAGAAGTCAAAATTAGAAGAGCCAAACGACAAAAACGACATACACGTCTATGTTAAATTTTATGGCAGTAATATACTTGCATGCCTTTTTGCTATAATTACTAATGACACAAATATTGCACAAAATTTGGGTTCCTGTCGTTTGACAAGACGCCACTCGCTTACGTCATTCCTTAAATAACAGCGGACATGAATGTGTTCAGAAGACAAATCTTATATCGATAAAATCTTCATAATCACGCAATAATTTCATTACATAGTACAAAAAATTATTAAAAATTATTTTAAAATATTATTTTACTCTGTCCAGCGTCAGACTATTTTACTCTGTCTAACACCAGCTGACTATTTTACTCTGTTTAACGCCCGACCACTTTACTTTGTTAAACCCGGCAGACTATTTTACTCGGTCTAACACCAGACTATTTAATTTTTAATTACTCGTTAACTCGCTCCTGTCCGAGGGCTTCCCCAGAGATGAATAAAATCGTCTGGCGTTAGCCAGAATAAAATACTGAAGACCAATTCGGACAGGAAAGAGTTAAGCTAGGAATTGCATCTCGGCAAGTCGCGCATAGATTAAAGAAATACCAAATGGTTTTCCGTGTTTGGATACTCTGATCCAAACACGCGGGAAATTGCGAGACTGAAGAAAAGCGTAACAAAACACGAGCCGTAGGCGAGTATTTTTAGCTTTTCGAAAGTCGAGCAATTTCCCAAGTGTTTGGATAAGAGTCTCCAAACACGGAAAAAACCATTTGGTATTTCTTTTATAAAATAATCACAAATGAATATGATATACTGTCCGACATTTTAAAAAATCGTTTTGGAATTTGGCGGGAATTTTCCTTGTTTGGATACTCTGATCCAAACACGGCAATTGACCAATCAGGGCTCGCGTAGTATACATGTTATTTTATAAAAAGAGATACCTTATGGTTCTTCGTGTTTGGATAATGTGAACAAAACACGTAAGATCTTGCAAGACTTGAAAAAAGCGTAACAAAACCACGGGTCTACATAAGCCTCGTTCTTTTACAATTGCCTTCTTTCACAAGCTTGAACTTATAATGGTTTTTATTACTTTTTTAGTTCGTTTCTTTCCTGGGAGTCTTGATACATAAAGGCGAAAAGCCGTGTCGGGTTTCTTCAATATTCGATTAGTGGAAAATTGTACAATATTTTTTTATATTGACAGAAAACTGATCCTGACGTAAACGCAGAGGTATGGCCGTCACGTAAAAGCTTTGGGAATTATCAAATCCTCAATTATCAAATCCTGTTTTGTTGGTGATATTTTTATTTGTCGTCTTTTAAAATTTTAGGGAAATCAAAGAAATTCCCTTTAAGTTGTAATCTACATCACTTGAAAAAAAGCTTAACTTTAAATTTTACTAGTCAGAAAAAATTAGTTTATATACATTATATTTACGTTAACATTAAATGCCTAAAAAGGACGACACTCTCCTAAGAATGGATTTTCGACTAATTATCAGTTAAATCAACTCCGAATTTTTGACTCTATATTATCTTTTCTTTTTAAAAAAATGAACATGCATATATCGGAACTTAGATTGGATTGAATTACAGATTTTATTAGACAAGTTTAGATTATTTTATACACGACCCCACAAGCTGCAACGCTTATTAAACTTTATTGTGTTTAAATACAGATTATTGCATTGCATTATTGTACTTGCTCTTGTAGATCCCAAGGGGGTCGCTTATATACAAGTGAGGCCCTTTTACATGAAGCGGATTGACAGTCCAATTGGATCGAAAAACGCGAGTGAAGTCAATCCGGGCACATGTTTACATAGAGAATCCGACCTGCTTGGAACTTTGTTTTCGGTTTTGGAACACTATTTTCTGTGCTTCCCTCAATGTCTGCCATTTAGCACGGCACGCACCAACTTCATTCATGCGTATCAAGTCATTTTCAAGTCAAACAGTGTTTAGATGAATCAGATTGGAGACATTCAAGTCAATCCTTGCTTGAATCTCAAGTAATCCACTCCACTGCGTGGATTGACTTCAGTCATCCGTTTCGATCAAATCGAAAACTTTCAATTTTCATGTATAAAACACAACAAGGAGAAACAACATGCGAGATTTGACTCGAACACTCAATCTGCTTCATGTAAACAGGGCCCGAGTCAGCTGTAAAAAGGGTTATAACAATTTGCAAATCCCATGTCTGTATGATAAAATTTCGATTATTGTTTCAGCAACTAATTAAACATTTTTTCTTTTTTATGTTAGAAACAGATATGCTCACAAACGTTAATGCAAATTTAACCCAAGATGAAGCTTATGGTGCACATTATGTAGGAATTAGGATCACCCCAGCTGGCCTATCTTTTGTCCTCAATGCCATGTTTCTTGTCGTCCTAGCAACGAACAGGGATCTCGTAAAGCAAAGACGGATTACTTATCATGTTGGAAATCTGGCGCTAGCGGACACACTATGCAGTTTAGGTCGGTTCTCATTTTATTTAGCTTTAATAGCCGACAACACAGATTTGTTTGTGCTGTATAGCGTAACTCTCAGAATAAACAGAGTTGGATATTTACTGTCGCTCTCCGCTGTACTTCTCCTGGCCATTGAAAGAGCTGTAGTGATACGATATCCTTTCACATGGGTCGACATATTGCCTCTTAAAAGAATGCTGTTACTCATCCTTGGCAGTTGGATCACAGTAGTTTTGTTTGGCATTTTCTCGAATATCCTCGAAACGATATATTTACTAGTAGGAACTATTTATGCTCTGGTCATTGCCTATGGTGCAGTACTAGTTAATATCTACATTTTAAAAGTACTTCAGCAAGGAAAAAGTAAGACAGCCCCGATTTCAAGCGTTCCGAAAAAACGTCTTCAAGACAAGGCAAGTGCACTTGTGCTATTGCTGACCGTAATAATGATAGTGACGTGTCTTCCAGCCTTAACGTGTCGAGTCATATATTATGCCTATTCGGAACATCAGAGCTCCCTACCAAAAACTTTGTCGGAGATTTACCAATATTCTCGAATGGTCGAAGACTTAAACTTTCTCATCAACCCAATAATCTACATATGGAAGGTCAGCGTATATCGAAAAGCTTTTTGCCGCACTTTTAAGATTAATATGTGTTTGTAAATATATGTATATATATATAGCTATACTCACTATATATGAGCTGTTCTGCAATCTCAATTCATTGGTTCTGCTACTAGCAAGCTATCAGCTCATATATATATATATATATATATATATATATATATATATATATATATATATATATATATATATATATATATATATATATATATATATATATACTGTATATATATATATATATTCCGCCTGAAGATCGCCCAGCGTGAAACTGACAGTAGCGACCATCAACATTTGAGGTAAGCCCACTTATAGTATATATATATATATATATATATATATATATATATATATTACATATATATATATCATTAGCAATAAAAAACAAGGTGGCGGCATGAGTTTTTCAGTCAGATAAAACTGCATGTTGCTAATTCTAAACTGCAGCAGCCGAAATACTGAACTGAGTAAAAACTAACAGTGAACAAGTAACACATAACTAAGAATAGAAAATTTACCAATTTAACAGAAAAAACTACTGAAAAAGGCAGTTGAGGGCTTTCCAAAACCTTACCGCATTTATTAAATTACGATCGAGCTGACAATGTTTTGTTTAAAGAGCAAAATAATACAAGTCGTAAACATACGTATATATACTTGTTAATGTAGTAACCAGTAAAATATATTTCCTATAAAGAAATAAAGCTATTACTTGTATGCTATATAAAGACCGTAAATCATTAAATCAACAAAGTGTAGTTTTTCCGAGTCAATATTTTCGGCTTTTTGATAACTTTTAAATGTTAAATCTTTACATGCATGTCAATAAGTAGAGAACCACTGGCTAACTTTCCTGAGCTATTTAAGTCATTATATACGATGTTTCCAACGCTTTTTTAAACTCTAACAACTCTCAAACACATTTTCAAGACTGTTTTGAATTCCATGTCAGTTTACTGCGGTATGATTGCGCATGGCGGAAATATGTGTGATTTTATCAAGCGATTCATTTCCGTTATGAATTAACAGTTTTCCTTTATTTTTATAAATGTTTTCGATATATAATAAAACAATTATATACCATTCGCTCTCGTCGTATGTGACGGCTAATAGCCAACTTGGTGTATATGACTCGAGCTCATGGTATAATTGTTAAATATATAGAGAATAATACATGGATGTGCGGAAATATGAAATTTATTTCGAGTGTTGATCAGGATATCTCACGAGTGAGCGAAGCGAACGAGTGACATATCCTGGTCAACACGAGAAATAAATTTCATATTTCCAAGCATCCATGTATTGTTCTGTTTATTATATAAAAAAATTGTCCTATTGCCTTGCACATGTGAGATTATCACTTTTATTTGTGCCGGAAAAATCAATAAAACACTCTATTTTATATAATAAATATATATATTCGCCCCGCGTGAAACTGACAGTTGCGACACTCAACATTTTGAGGTAAGCCCACTTAAACTATACTATATTCGCTCTACCGTTATGGTATTGAGCACTTTCCAACATTCCGTGAACAAAATCACACGTGCTCGTTTGTATATATATGCATATTATATATCTACAGCCCGTATGATTTTGTACGTTAGACTCAAAATACAAAATCATACATTTTGTGTATTGGGAACCTAATCATCCCCTTTCCGGTAAATGTTTTCAACTATTTTCAAATGAGTGGAAGATTTAAACTTCCTTGTCAACTCAATTATCTACCTATGGAAGGTCAAGGTGTATCGAAAAGCTTTTTGCCGTACTTTTAAAATTAACAGATGTTTGTAAAAAAGGAACCATACATTTAGAATTACACTATATAATTCTTTGAATTGTGTGATTAGGTTAACCCTTTCACTCGCATTGTTGTTGTGGGATAACAACCCGGGGGTCAGTGTACTCTGGCAATTTTTGGGTAGTGATGTGCCGCCGTGACCTCAAAATCCTGACCCTATCCCAGACCTAAAAAGGTGATTTTTCATACCCTATCTCAGACCTAAACTAAAAAAATCAATACCCTATCCCAGCACTGGTGTCACATCGGCACCCATACCCTATCTCAAACCAAAATATGCACCCTATTCCATGCAGACCAAAAAGTGGACAATTTATAATTACATGCGAGAGTACCCCCCCCCCCCCCCCGGGATCACAACTTTATCTTTTTACTCCGCCCAGGCCTTAAAATATCGGTCGGTCACGGACATTGTCCAACCCATTCGTGAAATGTAGACGTAGGGAAGGAACCGCCGGACATTCTATCCGATGCAAGTGAAATTTAGGTTATAGTTTGTGCGACACAGCAAGTGTATTGGTGTCCGCGGACCGAACTGCAACTTTGTCCGACGTAAATATACTCTGGTCCAGGACCAGAGGCGCGCGTATTAAATGGAGAACGAGTAGTAAGTGCGACTTGTGTAAGACGCGAACATAAGTTGTTGTACATTTTACACGAATGTTTGTGCGACTTAATTAAAACCCGATCCCAAAGCGATCTTATTGTGATGATATTAATTTTTGCTCCTACTTATTTCTGAGCCAAACTGAACTCAAAGTCATCCGACATTATCCAAATTTTGTCCGACCCAAACTCAAAATCATCGGACATTTTGTCAGACGAAACATATTTTAAGGCAGGCTGTCCGACGCCATACGATTTTATTCGTCACAGAAATAATCCACTAACGAGAAAGGATTAATAGCTATAGGATAATACATGCCAGCATACTGTTATTCGTATCGTTTCTCCAAGAAGAGGCGGAAAAGAAACTAGTTTAAAGATCTAACAATAGGAATGATCGTAATTTAAACGGTTCACTAGACCTCGAACATTTAAGAAAGTCAGATACATATATACACACTGTAATTAGGAAACTTAATTTGACCTATTTACCTCTGATATGATATAAAGTAAAAATAAATCAGGGTGTTAGGTTCTAAGTAATATGGTTCTTAATCTTTATAAAAAAAACCAGTAAAACGGCTATATTTAATTACATTTGTATTTGAAATAACTCGGGATTTTGAGACCAATGCATCCATATCAGTTTAATGCAAGTTTAGTAAGAAACGCTTGTCTATTTGTTTTTTAATTACATTCATTTTGATGACACTGATGTTTCATTTTTATTGATTAGATAAAGAATTGCAACAAGATTTTGATATTGGATCTAGTCTTTGTTGTTTGGGACTTAAACAGTGAAAAGCACTGTACTGTGCTCACCTAACAAAGTTTTGATTATAAGTTATAAGCCAATCTGCAGCAAACCCATATTTCACTGACTGGAAACACTCCTGATAACAATGAAAACAGTGCATACTTTGAAGTGTGGATATTCGGAATAAAATTGTGTCTCCTTCTTGGAACTATAGAGAAATAGAATAGAATAGAATAGAATAGAATAGAATAGAATAGAAAATTTATTAACGTGGTCATAAACGCTTAGCTGCTAAAGGTTATCTCGAGAGAAAACCCAGCTATTTTACAGCCTGGGTTTGCCACAAACCTAAACTATTGGTACAATTAATTAAATGAAGTACTTGTTATATATAGTATAAATCCTATTTTAGTCTAAAACTTATCAATAGTGTCCCCAATTAGCTGTAATATATAGCTAAATACATTGACACTTAAATAAAGTTATTCATTCATTCATTCATTCATTCATTCATTCATTCATTCATTCATTCATTCATTCATTCATTCATTCATTCATATATAAATACAGTCAGTGGATTAAACTATTATCTAAATAAAACCATCATGAAAACTAATTAGTATAGTCAATATATGACTTAATAATAATAATATTCTAAAGATCTAAACTGCTGAAATTAAAGTTTTTCAGCATATTTTTGAAAGCGTTATATAATTTGTCCTGTATTGAAAATCATCTGGAATGGAGTTGCAAAGTTTTGGTGCTCTATATTTCCATGATTTTAGACCATACTTGGTGGAGTTTATCGAGTTAATCGAGTTAAATGCCAAATATTACTTAATTGATAACATACGCAATTCTTCACTGGCATTTCTCCAGCATTACTATATACAGAACTCGGTAATAAACTCTTGGCAACGGCTTCCGTAGCTCAGTAGGCAGAGCACTGCATTAGTATCGTAGGGTCGCGGGTTTGATTCCTATTACCGGAAGAAGGAAGGCGTTGCTATTGTATTTTCCGGCAACTGGTCCTGGTTTGGTCTTATAAAAATGCATATATTCTTTCATTCGAGATTTCCCTTTTACCAAAAACCCATAAAAACATTTAATCCAACCTTTGTTAGATATAGCCACGGTACAAGGGGTCTCACTGTAATTGCTACAACACAATATTTTGAAATACGGTATCAACAACCTATTCAAAATACAAAGCGGTTGTATTTAGAGAGATACATATACAATTCCAAATTTCAGCTTGAGGTCCTTTGATAGGTGCATGGGAGGTTGTTAATAGCGAGTGTTTATGTTTATAGCTTTTACGCAATGTTTGTGACATTGTAGCACGATTTAAAATAATAATTATATCATCAAAGCACATCAATGTGCTGCAACAAGCTGAATCACGTGACATTGTATTCGTGTTTTCATCAACAACAAAAATAGAACTGCAAAACTCATTTCCCTTTGGAAAGATTAAAAAAGATAACTGTACTTTTCAGTTAGACAAGTGCGTCACAACCGATAGTCCCGGGACTACGGTCACAAGTAGTGCACTATGGGTAATCAGGACAAGCGGAATGGAGTTTGTATTTTTTGTTGATTATATAGACGACGCGCAAAGCAGTAACTGTTAAAGTTCATTATTTTAGAAAATCTGAATAGTTATAAAGCTGTACAGGGACCATACAATTTTGTACTCCCGGTACCACTGCCCGGCAAACAAAATTTTCAGAATTTTGTACGCTCGCGGCACCAATGCATCAGCGCTAAAGTCGAGCAAAATCAGTGGAATTAAGACATACAAAATTATTGCTAGATTGTAATTCATGCAGGGCTGTTCACATGAAGCAGGCTAGCCCGGTTACTGGAATGATTTTATGTCACGAAGATCTTAATCTGACTGTAAAAATAAAATAATTAGAATACCCTGTGTGCTATACTTACAGAAAAACGATGGCAATTTAGCTTTATGTCATTTCGCATTTCTCAAATACACAGCCAGAAATCTCACAGGCTTGTTGCAATTTGCGGGATGTGCAGGTTTGCTGCAGGTTGTTAACAAGTTGCTGCAAGCCTGTTGCATCGATCAGGCTTCAACAGGCCTGCGGCAACAGACCTGTTACAACTTGTGCGTTTCTGGCCGTGTAGTCGTAATACGCATGATTTTCGAGTAACAAAAATTCAGCTATATAACCGGGCTAACCTGGCTATATGAACGGCCCTTCACTTAAGCCTGGTTTCCATCGCCACGATCGCTACGACCTGGTTTCCATCGCTACGACCGCGATCGCTCAAAAATTAACTCGGCGATCGCAACGATCAACAATCTGGTTTCCATAAGATCGTCTCGATCGCCCCAATCCGTCCAATCAGATTGGGCGATTCGAAATATCTCTAGTCTGATTGGAGAAATTTGGGCAACCGAGGCGATCAAGACGATCGTATGGAAACCAGGCTTAAGGCGGTCATGGCTGATCGCGGCCATTGTTTTAATGGTCCGCTGGGATCCATGGCTGATCGCGGCATTGTTTTAACGGTCCGCTGAGACGCATACTGATCGCCAAGATCACTGAGATTGCAAAATCACAGTTTCCATATAAAACGCAACGATCGCCACGATCGCCGAGACAGAACATTTTCGGTCTCGGCGATCGTGGAGATCGTTGCGTCAGTGGTTCCATGATTGCTACAGCCTGGTTTCCATATAATCGCTACGATCGCCACGATCGCTCAAAAATGAACTTGGCGATCGCATCGATCATATGGAAACCACTGAAGCCTGGTTTCCAT
Source organism: Paragorgia papillata (assembly GCA_035771165.1). Taxonomy (NCBI): domain Eukaryota; kingdom Metazoa; phylum Cnidaria; class Anthozoa; order Scleralcyonacea; family Coralliidae; genus Paragorgia; species Paragorgia papillata. The sequence continues at coordinate 3,439,461 of JAWNZC010000408.1, forward strand.
ATAATCGCTAGGATCGCCACGATCGCTCAAAAATTAGCTCGGCGATCGCAACGATCAACAATCATGTCGCTGTTTCCATAGGATCGCTAAGGCGGCCATGGTTGATCGCGGCCATTGTTTTAATGGTCCGCTGGGATGCATATACTGACCGCCAAGATCGCTGAGATTGCAAAATCAACGTTTCCGGCATATAAAAAGCAACGATCGCAACGAACGCCAAGTTCATTTTTGAGCGATCATATGGAAACCAGTTTTAAAGCCACTATACATTTCTTTGTAGTCTTCAAACCTCTGAGTGTTCTTCTATTTGTTCTTTCTTTCGGCTTATGGAACTTAAAGTTTTTTTCAAAGGGCCAAAAACAGTCGTATGTTGTAGAGGTGGTGAGTTTTGTAGTTCTATTTTAGAGTTTAGTGGATGATGAAAACACCAATAGTATGGCATATGATACAGCTAATTATATTCACTTGCATGTATGTATGTTAATAAGTATCTGAAATGTATTTATCTCACAGAACTATTTGGGGACACCAGTCTATAGAGCGTTGGTTTTAATACTGAGGAGGGAAACCGGAGAATCCGAACCACTCTACTCATATATGCATGAAGATAAGGTTGTCGCCCATCTAAGAACCAACCCATCTCACTAGGCAGCGCGCTAATTACACCACGTATACCATGCACCTGAAAAACTTCTGTTAACTTGACAACTGTAATTTACATGATGCATCGATGTAGTGCCCATGGCAAGTCTAAATTGTAGAAAGTTTTAAACTGTGATTCCATCCATCTTAAATTATTGCAATTTCTATATATAGTCCGATCATTTGCAAACTCTCTCGAAGTCACCAGTTTAGTATTAACAACATGCATCACTCCGCAACGAACAAAAATTTTCACAAACATTTTTTTAGTATAAATACACCGGTGATTACAGAAAATCACGCGCGCTGATTGGTCGAGCTACTTCGGATTAATTCTCGATAATCACCTACAGCGTTTATTCAAAATGGCCGCCGGCCAAGTTGTCAATGCGACAGACGAGGAAATTAACAATTTTAAAGAAAATGTTGTTCCTAAAAGTACGAAAATGTGTATTTATATACTAAAACAATTATTCGCCTCAGGCTCAGTGAATATCGGTGAATAATAACCTCGACTTCGTCTTGGTTATTATTTAACAATTATTCGCCTCAGGCTCAGTGAATATCGGTGTATAATAACCGAGACGAAGTCGAGGTTATTATTCACCGATATTCACTGAGCCTGAGGCGAATAATTGTTTTAGTATAAATACACATTTTCATACTTTTAGGAACAACATTTTCTTTAAAATTGTTAATTTCCTCGTCTGTCGCATTGACAACTTGGCCGGCGGCCATTTTGAATAAACGCTGTAGGTGATTATCGAGAATTAATCTGAAGTAGCTCGACCAATCAGCGCGCGCGATTTTCTATAATCACCTGTGTATTTATACTAAACACCGAATTCACCTCGCCTTCGGCGAATAATTGTTAAATAATCAAACTATACAAAAAATACACTCTCGGCAGATTAAAACTCACTTGGAATTTTAGGTTCCGGCTTTCTTTTTGGGGGGTTTCACAAAATTGCATTATTGCATCCCGTCAGGCCTTGCGAAACTGTAAGACATGTTGCGTGTTTGATCGAGTTGGGTGTTGCTGACAAGGTTTGCCCACGACGACAGAATAGACGAATTTATTACAGACGCAAAAAATGCCGTGCTGACATCAGTACGTAGGAAGTTTGACTTGAGGACTAGAAATACAAGAAAGAGCTACAGTAACCTACTGTAGTAACGGCTTGCTGCTTGGTCCAACAACTACAAAACGCAAGAAATAAGCACCGACTGATAATGCAAAAAATATGTTTAGCTATATATGTATGTCTAGTGGTGTCGTGTTACATTTGGAAATGTGTTTTAAAACACGTTTAAATATTTTCTGTTGGTACGATTTACATGAATTCTATATCGGAACTATCGCTTTTAAATCTGTCGAATTCACACCGCCGCCGCCCGCCATTACCAGAAATATAGGACATTTTGCGGCTGCGTTCGGGCAGCGGCTAATCGCTTCATAATAGCATTCAATCTCATATTGATACGTTGCGTAATATGTACAATTTACCATATTCGGTTATACGTCCATGTCCTATTTACACGAATTGTCATCCTTAGGTTAGGTTGTGTGTTGGGGTAAGGCTTTCATGAAGTACTTGGGTTATGTAGGACATGGAATTATTACCCAATATTCGCAATATATTGATAACATTGGCTCTGTTATTGAAAGGAAATGGTCTGGGAACTAGTTTTGCTTTGTGTGCTGTCTTGTGAACACGAAACATGGCTGCTTCGCGAGAGTTCAGCGAGTATAAGTCTTTTAATGGTCGTTTTGTCTATATCTGAAACCGAAGACCTTCGTCTTAAATACCACCCGCGGACCGCTCAAAAGCGTTCGAATAGCATGATATTCAAAGGCTTTTGGAACCATGTAGACGTGAAGTAACCAAGATTTTGACGAGCTTTATGGATATTTCGAACCTTGCCGAATACATCACGAGCTCCGAACCTTGCATCGCCCCCAAGGATAATAGTATATTCGATCGATTTTCACAACAAGTTTTCAAACATTGCTATGCATAAATACATCGATTTTGGGAACCTACTACACCTCAAAGTCAGTGAATATTTTTTCGTTTTAAATCTTCCTTATTTAAATCACTACAGGAATCGAGCTCCGAACCCGTGAACTCTCTACTACAAGTAGGGTAATTTTTGAATTTTTAACACGATACAGTGTAATCCCTTGTACGATTTCGCCGCCATGTTTGAGTTATTTGAAACCGCGAGACGCCATCTTGTCCCAAATTTCTGGTAATCGGTCGAATTCAGCACTATAGGTTTTGTCTACTGAAAGTAAGATCGTTTAATCACATGGCTAAACGGGCTTGTTGTAAATACACGAGCAATCGCTTCATGGAAGCAAGTACTTCATATAAGACCATATATAGAGAAGACCGCGTTCGATTTGTGTCGAGTGCTAGAGTGCGTACTGCACCGTCGTGAATTTAATACTCGTAAATCAACAATCAGAGTTACCTCCAACTGTACAATTAAACAGCTTCAGAGCGGTTCTATATAACTACGGAGAGGACCAAGGCCTCAAAGTGTTAAAACCTGACGAGTATTTAAAGGTTTATTCTGGCTAATGCCAGACAATTTTATTCAGCACAGGGAGAGGTCCAGGTCTCAAAGTGTTAATGATTGCTTCTGAAAGTTTTGTACTTTTTAACAAACACTTAATATGCGCACGATGCCAATTGTAGAAATCAGTCTTGTTTATATATAGAAAGATAATGACAACAGGTTTTACTTGATTACATCAATAACCTAGATCACTTGATTCAAATGTCTACGATGTTTGGCTATATAGCTTCTAAACACATGCCATGAATATAAATTTCTTTTTCCTATAGTCAAATTAATGCAACGCCCCGATTTTGCCATTATTTACAAAAATCACATATTAGACCTCACACGTTCCAAAGACGAAACTATTTACAAAGATATAACTAATTATATATAAAGTGCATGTCACTTTTTATCAAGCAGCTCGTTTTAGGCTTGCTTATATAAATTACCCCCAATTTCTTGTGCCTTTTACTGATTACAAGAAAATATACGTTTATTATGTAGTATTACAGATATCGATGAAATAGCATGCAGAAATACCAGAATTTGTTCTACTATATTATATATTTCTTTGAATAGCTTAATCAGTACCGTTGCATTTTATGATTGATTTTGGTCAACACGAAATTCTTCAAACTTTGCTCGTACAGTCTCTGTCAACTTAATCTTCTAAATTCAGTCGTCGCCAGTTTCTAGATCTTTCGAATTGACTCAGAAGCTTTAACGACCAGCAAAACGATAGGTCTGCAAATCGGCAAGCTCGCTTGGCGAACACCCATCTTTTTTCATGGCGGAGAAAACTGTTGGCCCTGTGAAAGCTGATGTATTGTAAGTTATCTGTTTGTGCTTCGTTCGCTTTTGGTCGCCACGAAGCAGCTGTTGTTGGCTAGAACGCGACGACGTTGACGCTAAGGTGCTTGTACTCGAACAAACAGAACCTTTTGCAGCCTTTGCAGGATCAGGTCTGTAAGCACTGGAATTCGTTTCAGATCTGCTTGCCGGAGAATGTTTCTTCTTTGATTTAGAACGGAAACACTGGAAAACATTTGGTGGTATAGTGAAACCGCCCATTTCGGATTGTTTACTTTGACATGTAATGTCAGTCTTTAGGCGAAATCTTTGATTCTTCTTATCTGCTTTTCTGGAACTTGCAAATAGAATTGACGCGGAAATAAAGTGTAGTTTGTTATGGCTTTCTCGGTTCTTCTATAGATTATGGAGTTTAAAGTTCTTTCTAAAGTGACATACAGTTGTATATATCGTGTTGGTGAAGGTCATGTCGTAGTTCTATTATTGTTGTTGATGATTAAGATACGATTATTTGTATATCTGTGTCACGTGATACAGCCGGTCGCAGCGCCTGAAGTGCCTTATGATGTTGTCACATGTCTAAACACAAATCCAAAATACTATTTTCGGCTTACACTCTTATTATATATAATCTAGCTTGTTCTAATTATGTACAGCCTGTGCCAAACTCGTCTGTCAAGCCATTAACCTCTCAATCGCATTGTCGTTGTGGGATAACTTAATGTTTTTACTCTGTCAAAACGCCAGACGATTTTACTCGTCAATTTAATATGTAGGGGAGACGTCTGGCGGGAAAATCATGCACGCAATGAGGATAAACACACTTCTGATTAACCTTATCACTCGCATTGTTGTTGTGGAACAACTTTATTTCTTTTTATTCTGTCTAACGCCAGTTGATTTTACTCGTCAAGGGAAAAGTTAAACGTCTCAGAAAGCCATGCAGTAAACGCTGTTTATTAACCGTTTCACTCGCGTTGTTGTTGCGCGACAACTTTATCTTTTTACTCTGTCTAACGCCAGACGAGTTTACTCGGCCAGAGGAAGACCTCAGAAAGTCGTACACGAAAGGTTAAATAGGACAATAGTCAATACGTTTTTCTGACACAGTTGCTTGCCTTTAGAGGTTGGCAAAACATAAATAGTCGATTGCAGAAACGCCGTCCAACAGTTGTTTACGATAATCAGTATAAAGTTTTCAAATACCTAGATAAGCTGCAAACATGCTGACTATGTTAATTAACATGCAATTAACTATTGTCTATAGCTTTGCAAACTTGTGGTCGACGGTTAAGCTGTTTAAATCCGGGGTTATATATTCTTTGTTTAGCTACTAAATAATCCTTACATGTACTGTCTAACTAAATTGGCCCTAACTCTAGACGGTATCCGATTCTCAAATCTTATGTGTTTTACTTTGCTAATGTCAGACGACTCTATTTGTCATAAAGGAGAATTCACTGACGGGAAAGGATTAATGCATGGATAATACCCAAAAAACATTTTTCCAAGAAGAGGCGGAGCGGAAATCAATTTATAACTTGGATCGAGTAACGACCGTAATTTGAACGGTTCAGATGCCAAGGTTCTAAATTAGTATGTTAAATCTCATCGCTTATATTCCATATCACTACATATATATATCATCAACTCACCCAGTAATTTAGACGTCCAGGAACTCCGCCGTCTCTGTAAGGTACTTCAACGTGCTGAGACCAGTTGTTTGTCGTATTTGTGTTTCTATTAAGAACAATTGAAACAAAACTGACAAACTTCATGATAATAGTTCTCGCATGCAGTGACATATATAAAGACACGGTTTGGACGGTACATTGCAAACAGTAAAACAGGAAAAGATTACGAAAACAGGAATGTAGTGTCTAATTCAATGAAAGTCTAGTCGATGAAAGTATAGGTTAATATGCACGAACATGCATTTTGTCTTTTTTATACATTATCGATTCACGACTGGACCAATTTACGTCTCATGTATACTGTATATAAGTTGGCTGTATGACATATATTTCTCAAACTCATTAATAATTCATGAGCCGAAAACAAAGGAAATCAGTACCGAGACGGTGGTTTGGATATCGGAGGAAGAAATTACATAAATTAAGCCAACTTTCGCCTCGATTTTCTCTTAAAATACTGATCTGTTTGAGAAGCTATATCATACACTCGGAAGAATGTTTCATCAGGATATCCAAACACCTCGAAATTTGTTAAAAAACCTCGGCTTCGCCTCGGTTTTCAACAAAAGTCTTGGTGTTTGGATATCCTGATGAAACACTCCTCCTCGTGTATGATATATTACATCTCAAACTCATTAATAATTCATGAAGAAAACACAAAGGAAATCAGTACCGTGTCGGTGGTTTGGATATCGGAGGAAGAAATTACATAAATTAAGCAAACTTTCATCTTGATTTTCTCTTAAAATACTGATTTGTTTGAGATGCTATATCATACACTCGGAGGAGTGTTCATTAAAGAAATACCAAATGGTTTTCCGTGTTTGGATACTCTGATCCAAACACGCGGGAAATTGCGAGACTGGAGAAAAGCGTAACAAAACACGAGCCGTAGGCGAGTGTTTTTAGCTTTTCGAAAGTCGAGCAATTTCCCAAGTGTTTGGATAAGAGTCTCCAAACACGGAAAAAAAACATTTGGTATTTCTTTTATAAAATAATCACAAGTGAATATGATATACTGTCCGACATTTTCAAAAAATCGTTTTGGCGGGAATTTTCCGTGTTTGGATACTCTGATCCAAACACGGCAATTGACCAATCAGGCCTCGCGTAGTATACATGTTATTTTATAATAAAGAAATACCAAATGGTTTTCCGTGTTTGGATACTCTGATCCAAACACGCGGGAAATTGCGAGACTGGAGAAAAGCGTAACAAAACACGAGCCGTAGGCGAGTGTTTTTAGCTTTTCGAAAGTCGAGCAATTTCCCAAGTGTTTGGATAAGAGTCTCCAAACACAGAAAAAACCATTTGGTATTTCTTTTATAAAATAATCACAAGTGAATATGATATACTGTCCGACATTTTCAAAAAATCGTTTTGGCGGGAATTTTCCGTGTTTGGATACTCTGATCCAAACACGGCAATTGACCAATCAGGGCTCGCGTAGTATACATGTTATTTTATAACAGGATATCCAAACACCTCGAAGTTTGTTCAAAAACCTCGGCTTCGCCTCGGTGTTTGGATATCTGATGAAACACTCCTCCTCGTGTATGATATATTACATAAGTTGGCTGTATGACGCACTCGTGTTATTAAAAATAATACCATGATCGCCTTGGATTCTTTTGTTCTCTTAGGGAAATTTAATCGCTAAATTCCCCACGTTTATTTGTTTGAAAACTACTCATGCATACAAATTAGGGAAAATTTCTAATTTTTCCTCCAAAACGGGGAAAAATTAGAAATTTTCCCTAATTTGTATGCATGAGTAGTTTCCAAACAAATAAACGTCTCACACAACAAAATAATGACTTTATTATACATGTTTAAGTTAAGATATAGTACACAAGAGCACACAATTCATCATTGTCTACCCAACTAGAAAAGTAGGATCAGTTCCCACACACTTCAGTTCATTTATTGATATTTATATTTATGCTGACATTTTGAACGTGAGCACCCTGTAATATACCGCCAAAATTAACTGTAGGATTCACCGTCTTTTCATAATCAATACATGCATTTACAAGAGCTTCGTCATAAACAGACGTTACGTCAAAGCAATCACTAATGCCACACAAAACGTTTGACACAGCACTTCTCTCATTCTTGTCTTCTCTTTGATACGTCCTCACGCCTTCAATCGATTTATGACCACTCCGTTTCATAATTGCCTGTTCCGGCACGCCGGCGTCATACATACGAGTCACAGCGGTTACTCGCCCGGAGTGGTTTGAATAATTCCCTTTCAAGCCAGCTTGTTTGCACATCTTCTTAAATAGTCCATCAAGCGTATTCTGTGACAAATGCAAAACGGTTCTCTGCCATGATCTCGCCTGCCTTACTCACTTTGAATCGATATCCAATGTGCCTCATATTTATACACATGTATTCATCAATTTTTGATGGCTTTATTCCCAAGCGAGTCCTTACAATTCAAATGCTATTTCCTCATTAATCATGGTATTACAAACTAATACCATGATATATCGGGAAATTAGTGATTAAATGTCCCTCACCCTCGGGAGGTTTGTGGAATTCCCTCGAGCTTCGCCCTCGGGAATTCCACAAACCTCCCTCGGCTTCGGGGACATTTAATCACTAATTTCCCTCATATCATGGTATTACTTATAATAAATTTACTTTTCGATTTGATGTTTTTCAGTTCACCCAAAATTAAACTTTTTTTTTTATCTGATTGTCTGCACATAACCGGTGCATGTCGCGGGAAATTTGTCCCCCTTCGTGAATTTGTCTCCCACCTCAAGAACTTATCTTCATAACGTACGCCGTACGCTCAGAAACCAGGAAGGCATTTCTGAAACCAAGCTTCTAAAGCCTTCTGTCAGTATTTACAACTTGAAATTGAATAAGAAGTGCAGCTTTATTTTCGGGAAGGAAGCATAATAAAGAAGATCAATTTTGCCTTATTATATATACATACATATATAAACACTCAAGCACTCAAAAATCTAGAGTTTCTCTCGGCTATCGCCTCGACCAACTCTTTTTTCGTGCTCTCCCAACTTCCCGCGTACATCCATAACTCAATGGACCACGCCAAACCATGAACCAATTCTTAAAGTCATATTGTATAGAAAAATATTACACACTTCGGCAGATTAAAACGCACTTGGAATAATTTACACTATTTAATATTAGAGACCTTAAGATACTCCGAGTTCGGTTTACGGGTACGGGTACCGCCATTTTTGTTTACTCGTAATAATATTTTCCCGTGGTAGATCATAGTCTACCCGTACATACGACTACGGGTACGGGTAGATACCCGTACCCGTAAACCGAACCGGGGGTACCCGGCCAGAACGACTACGACACCCCCCTGCCGCACTACCAACGAAAGCATCTCCCACAGCACCCCAGACAACCCGACTAGTTAAATATTAACACGCGCAGTCCTGGGTCCGACGGTTTGCGGGGGGGGGGGGGGGTTCGGGTTGTGTTTTGCCGGCTGAATAAAGTATGACATTATTGTGAGCTCTCCTGAGTTGTATCGTTGCTTCTTCGAGGTTACAACACGATGCATGGCCACATTTGGTAATTGATGTATTTAGAAAACCTCTTCAACTATTAAATAAGTAAGTTATATACCTCGGAGGTCGCTTACCAGAATTCGTTCTCAACTTCTCATATACGACCACCCACTGAAATACGAGAAATTAGACCAGAAAAACACTGTGTTCCTACTCTGGCATGTATTTTATAATCACATTACTGTATTAAAAGTTATCAAATTGCTTTCTAGCGCAGTGTTGAGTGATTTCAAAGGGTCTTTCAAGGGTGGTCGTTTACAAGAGCTTAAAAACAAAGAAAAAGCTCAGTTTGTAAATCTGAAAGATGGTCGCGGTCGCTTACGGGAGCTTTTAGTAACAGAGTTTAATAGGGAATTTAAGTAAGAGTTATATACCGATGATTGAGGCTTTATGCCAGATAGATACCCCGAGGGAATGACGACGTATTAGAAATGTGGACTAAGTATACAAGAAACAAAGGAGAAGGGCTGAAAGGAAATGGAGATCATCTAAACTATCATGTGATCTCGCTTCCGTCAAGGCTAAGAGGAACTTTGTTACATTCCTAATGAATAAGGCACGTCAGAAGTACTATAGTAATTTTATCGAGGAGAATAGCACTGATCAGAAAAAACTGTTTAAAGCAAGCAAGTCTCTTCTTAATCTAACCAAGAGTTCTTCCCTACCACCATATGCTATTATGCTAATGATCAAAAGCTTGCCAACGACATGGGATCATTTTTTATTAAAAAAATCTGTGATATTAGATCAGTGTTCAATGATCAAGACTATCAAGCTAATGAAAGCATTCCTACTGATTCTGGTGACTGATACATCATTCTCGGAATTCCACCTTTTGTCCGAGAGTGATGTAAGAGAGCTCATCTTAGATTCTAACAGGAAAACTTGTGCTCTTGATCCCATCCCGACTAGGTTGCTAATTGATTGTTTGGATGTGCTTCTACCGTCGATCACAAAAATGATTAACTTATCACTGGACAATGGTTACTTCCCTGTGGCATGGAAATCCGCTTTAGTGCGACCGCTGCTCAAAAAGGATATATTGGACCTTGTCTTCAAGCATTTTAGACCTATAAGTAATCTACAGTATATCTCAAAGTTAACAGAAGCTGTGGCTCCTGGTTTTACTAGATTTAAGTTCTGCTTTTGATACTGTTGACCATGACATTTTACTTCATAGACTTCGGTCTTCATTTGGTGTGCGAGGCAAAGACCTATCTTGGATTTCTTCCTGTTTATCAGGGAGATCTCAGCAGATATTGATCAATGAAACATTTTCCAAGAGGTTTGACTTGGAATGTGGCGTACCGCAAGGATCCTGTTTAGGACCACTATTGTTTACAATATATACTAGTAAATTATTTGAAATCGTTAAAAACCACCTTCCAAATGTCCATTGTTATGCAGATGATAGTCAGATCTACCTCTCTTTTAGTCCTTACGACAAAACAAAACAAACCACTGCGCTTAGTAATATGGAAAATTGTATAAAAGACATTCGATTATGGACGCTAAACGATAAGCTAATGCTGAATGATAACAAGACTGAGTTCCTGATTATAGGCACGTCGGCAACAACTGGCAAAAGTGGACATACGAGTGGGTAATTATAATATTTCTCCGGTTCCTGTTGCAAAGAACCTGCAGGGCTCTTGGTTCGATTCCATGTTGACTATGGAAACGCACATCACAAAGACATGCAGTTCTTCTTTTTATTACTTATATAACATCAGACGTATTCGAAAGTATCTTCCTAAACACTGCACTGAAACACTTATCCACGCATTCAGTATTGATTATTGTAATAGTCTCGTATATGGCCTACCAGACTTCCAGATTCACAAACTCCAGCGCATGCAGAATGCGTGTGCTAGATTAATCTGTAATGAGAGCAAATTCAGTCACATCACGCCATTGTTGATGAATTTGCACTGGCTTCCAGTCAAATACAGAATTGATTTTAAAGTGTTACTGATTACTTTTAAGGTTCTTAATGCATTATCTCCTTCATATTTAACCTCATTAATTATGTATAAATCTCCATCGCGTTATAATCTTAGGAACTCTCATGACAGTATGTTACTTAGTTATCCTAGATTTAAAACTAAAGTTACGCTTGGTGACCGTGCTTTTGCCTGCGCTGCTCCAAAGTTATGGAACGTGCTTCCGATAGAAATTAGGAGTGCAAGTTCAGTAGATTGTTTTAAATCAAAGCTTAAAACTTACTTTTTTAAGAAAGCTTTCCATCAGTGATATATATTTAGTTATTTGTTCCTAATATGTATTTTAATTTAATTTAATGTAACTGTAGGACTGTTTCTATTATAGTTTTATATTTATTTAGTGATAATTACATTTAGTGATTTATGGGCATATTATGGTAATGCGCATTTGAACATATATGTATGTTCAAATATATGATGAGAACGTCAGCGAATAAGCTACGGTATTTGCACGATGACGTTCGATACTGTTAGTTGACTACAATCTAACACATGCATTATTGCATCACCGCCAGGCCTCGCGAAACTGTAAGACATGTTGCGTCGGTTTGATCGAGTTGGGTGGTACTGTTGCTGACAAGATTTGCCCATGAAGACAGAATAGACGAATTTATTAAAGATGCGAAAAAATGCCGTGTTGACATCAGTACCTAGGTACAAGAAAGAGCTACAGTAACCTAGTAATGGCTTGCTGCTTGGTCCAACAGCTGCAAAACGCAAGAAATAAGCACCAAATAATGCAAAAAAATGTGTTTAGCTATATGTCTAGTTAGATGTCGTATTGCATTTGGAAATGTGTTTTAAAACAAGTTTAAAATATTCTCTGTTGGTACGATTTACATGAATTCTATATCGGAACTATCACTTAAATCTGTCGAATTCAGCACTATAGGTTTTGTCTACTGAACGTATTAAGGTCGTTTAATACGTGGCTAAACGGGCTTGTTGTTTTTCTGATGTATAAATACACCAGCAATCGCTTCATGGAAGCAAGTACTTCATATAAGACCATATATAGAGAAGACCGCGTTCGATTTGTGTCGAGTGCTAGAGTGCGTACTGTACCGTCGTGAATTTAATACTCGTAAATCAACAATCAGAGTTACCTCCAACTGTACAATTACACAGTTTCAGAGCGGTTCTACATAACTACATTGCTTAATGATTGCTTCTGAGAGTTTTGTACTTTTTAACAAACACTTAATATGCGCACGCTGCCAATTGCAGAAATCAGTAGCCCAAGTGGACGCCTCAGCAGGCGTCTTGTTTATATATAGAAATAGAATGACAACAGGTTTTACTTGATTACATCAATAACCTACAATCATGGACAAAAGTTTTCGGGACACAGTCGGTAAATGGCGCTGTGTTTATATTTGTTTTGTTAACTCGTTATTTCATTATTGCAACTTTAGTTTTACTATCTTATAACCCCTCCCCCCCCCCCCCCCCCCCCCCGTGCAATGTTGAGTGTTTAAGACAGGAAAACATAATAGAATACAATGTGGTGAAAAATGTTATTGCTACATTCACTTTCACATAAAATTTGCTACAACTATAAATATGACTTGATAGTAGGTTGCGCAGCCGAGAGGCAAATATTTTGGCGTTGCACTATTATTTCATCATGTTTCATGTTCTTCACATTACCATGCATGTTAAATGTGTGACATGTTGCCATATGAAACATGAGCGAAATTACACAAATCACAACATTGCAGGGGGGAAAGGGGGGGTGTTCAAATTCATACCAAAAAGTATCGTCAGTGGCCCACCACTTTTGGCCATGATTGTAGATCACCTGATTCAAATGTCTGGTTATATACAATGTTTGGTTATATAGCTTCTAAAGACATGCCGAATTAAATATAAGTTTCCTTTTCCTATTCAAATTAATGCAACGCTTCGATATTGCCATTATTTACAAAAATCACATATTAGACCTCACACGTTCCAAAGACGAAACTATTTACAAAGATATAACTAATTATATATAAAGTGCATGTCAGAGAAATCAATAAACAAATACTATAAACATTACTATAAACGATTTTAAAACTAGTCTAAACAAAACGTTTTTACAATGGGCTGTTTACATTTCAGCTGGATCGACTTTAGGATTTGCCTGCCATCTTATAAATAACTAAACCAATTCTTCTTTGGAAATTTAGATTGTTTATGTGAGTTTTGAAAACTACAGTATACGTCCTAATCAAGCAGCCCGTTTGAACCGAGTTAGGCTTGCTTATAAGTTAGCCCCCAATTTCTTGTGCCTTTTAATATACTGATTACAAGAACATATTATACGTTTATTATGTAGTATTGCAGATATCGATGAAATAGCAGAAAGATATGATCAGAATTTGTTCTACTATATATACCGATATATTTCTTTGAAAAGCTTAATCAGTACCGTTGCATTTTATGATTGATTTTGGTCAACAGGAAATTCTTCAAACCGTGTTCAAACTTTGCTCGTACAGTCTCTGTCAGCTTAAACTTCTAAATTCAGTGAGTCGTCGCCAGTTTCTAGAACTTTCGAATTGATTCAGAAGCTTTAACGACCAGCAAAACGATAGGTCTGCAAATCGGCAAGCTCGCTTGGCGAACACCCGTCTTTTTTCATGGCGGAGAAAACTGTTGGCCCTGTGAAAGCTGATGTATTGTAAGTTATCTTTTTGTTCTTCGTTCGCTTTTGGTCGCCACGAAGCATGCAGCTGTTGTTGGCTAGAACTCGACGACGGTGACGCTAAGGTGCTTGTACTCGAACAAACATAACCTTTTGCAGCCTTTGCAGGGTCAGGTCTGTAAGCACTGGAATTCGTTTCAGATCTGCTTGCCAGAGAATGTTTCTTCTTTGATTTAGAACGGAAACACTGGAAAACACTTGGTGGTATAGTGAAACCGCACATTTCGGATTAATGTTTACCTTGACTTGAAATGTCAGATAGCATTGACGCGGAAATAAAGTGTAGTTTGTTATGGCTTTCTCGGTTCTTCTATAGGTTATGGAGTTTGAAGGTCTTTCTAAAGTAACATACAGTTGTATATATCGTGTTGGTGCAGGTCAGTGTCGTAGTTCTATTATTGTTGTTGATGATTAAGATGGCATGTGTCACGTGATACAGCCGGTCACAGCAACTGAAGTGCCTTATGGTGATGATAATTGTCCTTGTCATATGTCATGAACGCAAATCCAAAATAATATTTTCGGCTCACACTCCTATATACAATCTAGCTTGCTCTAATTATGTACAGCCTTGTGCCAAACTCGTCTGTCAAGCCATTAACCTTTCATTCGCATTGTTGTCGTGGGATAACTTAATGTTTTTACTCTGTCTATACGCCAGACAATTTTACTCGTCAATTTAATATATAGGGGAGACGTCTGGCGGGAAAGTCAAGTACGCAATGAGGATAAACAGTTAAATACACTTTTGATTAACCTTATCACTCGCATTGTTGTTGTGGAACAACTTTATTTCTTTTTATTCTGTTTAACGCCAGTTGATTTTACTCGTCAAGGGAAAAGTTAAACGTCTCAGAAAGCCATGTGCAGTAAAGGGTTATATAAACACACTGTTTCTTAACCGTTTCACTCGCGTTGTTGTTGTGCGACAACTTTATCTTTTTACTCTGTCTAACGCCAGACGAGTTTACTCGGCAAGGGGAAAACCTCAGAAAGTCGTACACGAAAGGTTAAATAGGCCAATAGTCAATACATACGTTTTTCTGACACAATTGCTTGCCTTTAGAGGTTGGCAAAACATAAATAGCCAATTTCAGAAACGCCGTCCAACCGTTGTTTACGATAATCAGTATAAAGTTTTCAAATACCTAGATAAGCTGCAAACATGCTGACTATGTTAATTAACATGCAACTAACCATTGTCTTTGGTTTTGCAAACTTGTGGTCGACGACGGTTAAATCTGAGGTTATATTCTTGTTTAGCTACTATATAGTCGTTACATGCACACTGTCGAACTAAATCACCTTCTCTGCAATTCGCCCTAACTCTAGTCTCTAGATTGGTGTCCGACTTATTTGTCATAAAGGAGAATTCACCGACGGGAAAGGATTAATGGATAATCCCCCAAAAATATACCGGTATCCGTATCATTTTTCCAAGAAGAGGCGGAGCGGAAATCAATTTATAACTTGGATCACGTGCTTGGATCGATGAACGACCGTAATTTGAACGGTTCAGATGCCAATGTAGTCTGGTTCATAATGTATTATCGCTTATTATATGGAGAAGAGTATTTTACTAGCAACTAAAACACTCGTAGAATCCATATTTCACTACATCTGGGAACCGAGTGGCGTATTTCTCGTATGTAAAGCCCTAATAAAACGAGAAGTCATCGCAAGTTTTAGCTTGTGCTTGCTTGTGTCTCGTTTGACCGTCAGCTTGCGATGACTTGGGGTGACTTGCGTTAGCTTGCGACTAATTTGATCTTGTTCAAATTTCATCGCAAGTTTTCTTCAACTTGCGAGAGCTAGCGAAACGTTTGAACACAAAACACAAGTCGATGCAAATCTTTCGTGCTCCGTCGCCATAGAAACTACCATGAGAACTAGCGAAAAGGCGTGGGAACTAGCGGAAGTGCAGAACTTGCGAAGACTTGTGCCGACGTTTGACTGGTGGCATCGCAAGTCATCGTAAGATAACTTGCGATGACTTGCGTTCTCGTTTGATTTGGACTTAACGCTCGCGAGTGACATATCGACAAGTCAAAATTTTTGCCTTTTGCCGTAAGTTTCGAATCAAGTAAATTTGAGCCAGTATCTTCTCTTAATTCAGTTTTTCATGTAAAATAAAGTACAGTATTTGAATAAGCCGTTGTATTTTCCATTCGTATTTTCTAAAAGCTTTACGTCAAGTGAAGCGGTTGTAGTTTTTGCATTAAACCCAGTTTATCAACATCACTTCCACGCATAATTTCATTGGCCATATAATAAATAGAACATTACACGGTTGGCTATGCTCAAAGATATGGATTTTATGTTCTATAAAATCCATATCTTCTCGCCACCGTGTAATATCCCCTTTTTATCTTCCATATCACTACATAATGACAAATGTATATCATCAACTCACCCAGTAATTTAGACGTCCAGGAACTCCGGCGTCTCTGTAAGGTACTTCAACGTGATGAGACCAGTTGTTTGTCGTATTCGTGTTTCTATTAAGAACAATTGAACAAATGTAAAGTTACAAAACTAACGAACTTCATAATAGTTCTCCCATGCAGTGACATACATAAAAATAGTTTGGATGGTGCATTGCAAACAGTAAAACAGGAAAAGATTACGAAAAGAGGAATGTAGTGTCTAATTCAATGAAAGTCTAGTCGATGAAAGTATAAATTAGCACTTTGACGCCTGGACCTAGCCAGAATAAACCTTAAAGACTCGTCGTCAGGCTTCAAAGTGTTAATGTACAAACATGCATGCAAGTATAATTTTTTTTTGTCATTTTCATACATTACCGATTCACGACTGAACCAATTTACGACTCACGTATAAGTTGGCTGTATGACGCACTCGTCTTATTAAAAATAAATTTACTTTTCGATTTGATGTTTTTCAGTTTACCCAAAATTAGACATATTTTTTGGGTTTTTTTTTGTCCGATTGTCTGCGCATAACCGGTGCATGTCGCGGGAAATTTGTCCTCTCCGAAAATTTGTCCCCCCTGGACCAATTTGGCACACGATCCCCCTTCGGAAATTTGTCTCCCCCTCAAGAACACGCTTTACTTTATCAATTTTACCTTGTTAACATTTTGGTATCCTTAAAATGCATTCTCATACATACATACATACATACATACATATCTAAGCACTCAAAAATCTAGAGTTTCTCTAGGCTATCGCCTCGACCAACTCTTTTTTCGTCCTCACCCAACTTCTCGCGTGCATCCAACTCGATGATGGACCGGCAAACCATACACCATTTCTTAAAATCATACTATATAGAAAAATATTACACACTTTCGGCAGATCAAGACGCACTTGGAATAATTTACACTATTTAATAGTATATACAGTTAAAGCTCTCGAAGCGCGACCACCCTCGGGGTCGGGAACTGTAAAAAGTGGTCGCTTACGAGAATTCGTTCTCGTATGCGGCCACTCACTGAAATGGCTGGAGTTGGTCGCTTACGAGAGATTGGACCAGAAAAACACTGCGTTTCTATTCTGGCATGCATTTTATAATCACATTATCACATCGCAGTGTTGACTGATTATGACGTCATAATTACGTTTTGATGACGTCAGAGATAAAATAAGATAAAACTACAAATTTGTTTTTATCTATGATGCACTTTGTTTATTTCCGATTTGGTTTATAGTTTTCGAGTTTAAATACCGCTAAAGGTTGACCATATATGGCGAATTCTTTACATTCTTTTACATTTCGCGGGAAATTTAAATTATAAAATCAGCCATAACTCTACTTGGTTTTATTGGATTTTCGTAGGGTTTTCGCTGGAAATCTTCGTATTAATTAAAGAACATTTTTATACAGTTTTTAAACTCAATTTCTAATTCTACATTTTGGCGCCAAGTTTGAACTTCATTAGTGACGTCACACGGTCAATGACAATGTGAAATCACGACCACAAAATGTAGATTTGCCTAAGCTATGATCATGCGCAGTTTCGTTTCATTCTGGGTATTCTAAATACCTTGGTGAGCCAAGTGGGAGAAAAAAAATTTTCTGACCACCGTGCGGCAAAAACTCATGTCACGAAATTCTTTCCTCGGCTGCAAGAAGAGATTTGAATCATTGTTAGGATTAGTTTATAACATCTACAGTCACTATACTTACCTTGTGGATGGATAGATAGGTGCAGACATGGCTACAGAATACGCTGCGATTTATTGTTACTTGGATTCAGGTCCCCACACTATGCATCGAATTCCATCCTAGACCTGACCACCAAAGTGAGATTTCAACGAAATGTCACCCTCCAAGTAACAAATGAATCCATCGTATTCTGACCTAATCTCCACTTTAAGGAGTGTTCAACCTGTATTTTTTTCTTTTTCTTTTTTATTTGCAAGCTAGAGCCATCCTGGGACTGCACCCAGGCTGTAGCAAATGTCAACCACTGCCCCAGGCTGTAGAAAATGTCAATCACTGCCCCAGGCTGTAGCAAATGTCAATCACTGCCCCAGGCTGTAGCAAATGTCAATCACTGCCCCAGGCTGTAGCAAATGTCAATCACTGGGACTGCACGTCCCCACCCAGGCTGTAGCAACTGTCAATCACTGGGACTGCACCCAGGCTGTAGCAAATGTCAATTACTGGGACTGGACCCAGGCTGTAGCAAATGTCAATCACTGGTACAGCACCCAGGCTGTAGCAAATGTCAATCACTGACCCAGGCTGTAGCAAATGTCAATCACTGACCCAGGCTGTAGCAAATGTCAATCACTGGGACTGCACCCACCCAGCCTGTAGCAACTGTCAATCACTGGGACTGCAGCAGGCTGTAGCAAATATCAATCACTGGGACTGCACCCAGGCTGTGGCAAATGTCAATTACTGGGACTGCACCCAGGCTGTGGCAAATGTCAATTACTGGGACTGCATCCAGGCTGTAGCAACTGTCAATTACTGGGACTGCACCCAGGCTGTAGCAAATGTCAATTACTGCGACCGCACCCAGGCCGTAGCAAATGTCAATTACTGGGACTGCAACCAGGCTGTGGCAAATGTCAATCACTGGGACTGCACCCAGGCTGTAGCAAATATCAATGACTGGGACTGCACCAGGTTGTAGCAAATGTCAATCACCGAGACTGCACCCAGGCTGTAGCAAATATCAATCACTGGGACTGCACCCAGGCTGTGGCAAATGTCAATTACTGGGACTGCACCCAGGCTGTGGCAAATGTCAATTACTGGGACTGCACCCAGGCTGTAGCAACTGTCAATTACTGGGACTGCAACCAGGCTGCGGCGAATGTCAATCACTGGGACTGCACCCAGGCTGTAGCAAATATCAATCACTGGGACCGCACCCAGGCCGTAGCAAATGTCAATTATTACTGGGACTGCACCCAGGCTGCCGCAAATGTCAATTACTGGGACTGCACCCAGGCTGTGGCAAATGTCAATTACCGAGAATGCACCCAGGCTGTAGCAAATGTCAATCACTGGGACTTTAACAAAAGACTACTACGTACCTTTCTAAACTTAGAGAAAATTCCTCGAGAGGTATGAATGGATATCTTTCAGATTTTCAGGTAAAAAAATTTGTTATTGAGCTGACGTGCAAAACTGCTCGAGCGCCACTCGTGTAAAATATAAGACACGAACCAACAACATTCTACAAACCGACTTCATTCACAACATCGTCAACATGCCAGAAGAAATTAAAGTTGAATACAAAGCTTTTAATATTTATTCGCACCTTCCGCTTGGCAGACAATAAATCCTTTCGTCCAGACCATATTTAATTAGCCATGCAGCTAAGCCTAGAAAGTCGTTGTTTCGAGAAGAAAATTGATCGCTCCTTTGCGTTTCTCCGCCATTGTTGTATTCGCCAGTCGCAAACAAAACCACGCGGGCGCAATCGGATATGAGCTTTTGCGTAATCTGATTGGTTCCCTACTACCAGGCTATCAGCTCATATCCTGCTAGTAGAGGAAAAACAAGATGGCGGCATGTTTTTTAAAACTGCCGAAAAGAGTTGAAATTGACGGAGTTTTATACAGAAAAACATCAACACCCTCAAACCAATGTATAAAAAAAAAACATTGTGTAAAAATACATTAACAAATACCCAATTTAGCATGTTAAATGGTAAAATTCACCTAAAAATTACGTCTTTTTACTTCAAAAACCCGACTAAATTAAGGGGCCGTCGACAAATAGATTTCGTCCCCAATCGCGAACTTGTTCCGCGATGGGGGGGAGGGGGGTAATCTTGAATCCGCGATAACAAGAAAAATCAGGACGAAATCTGAATTTAAATATAAACAATCGTTATACACCTGAGTCTACATCTATTACTATGCTATGTGTCTATACTCGTTGTCAAAATGGCAGTATTAGTACGGTCAACATACTCGTTCGTGTGTTTCAGATATCCACTGGTCCGCGATGATAGGGGGGGGGGGGAGGGGGTCAACACAATCGCGGAACAAGTCCGCGATTGGGGACGAAATCTATTTGTCGACGGCCCCTAACGGGTTGATATTAATTTGTTGCAAAACAAAGAAACTCACGGTTAAAATCAAGCTTACAACACACATTTCGTAGGAGATCACCAGTAAAGAGACTTTTTTTATTTAAATAAGCATTTGGAGTAGTAAAAAGCATGTTCTTTTTCAAAAACAACCAACTAAGTAATTTAGTTTCACTGCCAAAGGTGTTTCAGTTTCATTTTTGCATATAATCAAAACCTTTTTCCCGACAGCAACGCTAATATAAACAACTGACCCACCTTTTGACTTCATAAAGGTACCTTTTAATCTTTTTTGTTGATCTGCTTAACACATTTTTTGCCTCTCGAGCAACATTTATACAACATTTCGAAGTTGTTTACCGAACAGCTCAGCGAGAAACTCTGTGTGAATGCATCATTACGCATGGCGGAAGTATTAGTTGCCTATGCCGGAAGTTTGTTGTTTCAAACATTTCGCTGTAATTCTGTCTCTTGTACAGTGCTTGGCTATATAATAAAACAGTTATACCATTCACTCTCGTTGTATACGAACTAATATAGCCAACTCGGCGAAGCGCCTCGTTGGCTATGAGCTCATATACAACTCGAGCTCATGGTATAACTGTTAAATATTCCGGGGGGGGGACTTCTTTCATTCTATTATTAAATTCATATATTATTAAATAATGCACCATAGATAAGGTACAAACCTATCTGTTATCGCTCTTTAGGACTTACGAGCTTTAAGCGACATAAATATTTGTCGTATATGAAAAACTGATACTCACTGGTTTTAGCTTTTCAAGTACGACAAGTATGTATGTCGTTAAACCTAGTAAGTTTACCCCCCAGAAAGTTTACACTACAGTAAACACCGGCGTGTAAGAACCTAGTAATTTAAGAACCTGTAGGCAGAAATTTTGGATTTTAATACCCCAAAATATAAGAACCTGTTTAGCCAACCAAAGCCACAAGGTTCTTATATGAAGAGTCACTCTGAATAATGAAACAGTGCTGTAGCCAAAATGTGGGACTATAAAATATAAATTTGCTATATATTTGGCCCTTCCATAAAAATATCATTACAGAAATTACATACATACAGTATAATCTCTCTATAACAAAGTGGTTTATATATCTGGTCATATAACAATAGCATTTCCCTTAAAGAAATTTTAAGAACCTATTAAGAACCTATTTTGCCTAAATTGTCAGTAATTTCCCCAAAATATAAGAACCTATTTTGCCAGACTTGAAAAAATCTAGGTTCTTACACGTGGGTGTTTACTGTATCTATCTACGTATGTATGTGTGTAACTGTATCGTGTGAAGTTTCACCACTCATTTTCTGTGAAACTTTGCACTAAAAACCCTGATAACTTAAAAACAAAAATCTGTATCAACAAACTTTCAACGCCATTCTTCATAATCTTAGGGGTGCTTTTAATCTAAACCATAACATTTTGGGGGTTAGGGGCACTTTAACCGGTTAACCAATTGTGGCAACTGGGATCCCAGCAAACCAGGCTGGCCCGCTTGCCATGTAATCAAAATGTTTTAGACAGGACATGGGCTAGCCCGGTTAACCGAGCTGGACCGGTCCATGTAATCACCCCCTTCCACTCCCACCTTTGCTCGCGCACCTTCGCCTCCCCAAATCCCAATTATTTACTAGAGCCTCTGCGGAGAGAGCCCTTAAGCTGCTTTTTTTCAAGTTAAACGTGACGCTTTGATATTGCTATAAAAAGGAGATATTACACGGTGGCGAGGAGATATGGATTTTATGTTCTTGCCACGAGAACATAAAATGCATATCTTTGAGCGACCGTGTAATGTTCTATTTATTATATGGACAATGAAATTATGCGTGGAAGTGATGTTGATAAACTGGGTTTAATCAGTGCAAAAACTACAACCGCCTGACCTAAAGCTTTTAGAAAATACAAATGAAAAATACGACAGCTTCTTCTAATACGTCATTTTTGCGTAAAAAACTGAATTAAGAGAAGTTACCGACTCAAATTTACTTGATTCGGAAGTAACATATCATTTGCGAACAGTTCTTATAGAATATAGCTTTATAAATTATTAATTAACGCAAGTTAGAATATGATTAGAATTTACACCCAAAAAGACAACCTCCAAAAAGACGACACCCAAAAAAGACGGCCCCAAAAGACGACACGTAATAGACGACCACATTATTGACGACCCATTTTTGACGACCAATAATATAAAAGACAACCCATAATATTAAAGATGATCTAAAAAGACGACCCGTTATAAACGACACATTATAGATGACCCATAATAGACGATCATTATATAGGCGACACATATAATAGACGATCATTATAGACGTAATAGACGACCATTATTGACGACACCCAAAAGGACGACATGCATAATAGATGACA
The DNA here is from genome assembly GCA_035771165.1 of Paragorgia papillata. Taxonomy (NCBI): domain Eukaryota; kingdom Metazoa; phylum Cnidaria; class Anthozoa; order Scleralcyonacea; family Coralliidae; genus Paragorgia; species Paragorgia papillata. The sequence continues at coordinate 3,462,343 of JAWNZC010000408.1, forward strand.
TTATTGACGACCCCCAAAAGGACGACATGCATAATAGACGACCATTATTGACGACCCCCAAAAGGACGACCCATAATAGACGACCGTTATTGACGACCCCCAAAAGGACGACATGCATAATAGACGACCCCCAAAGCACGACATGCATAATAGATGACCATTATTGACGATCCCCCAAAGGACGACATGCATAATAGATGATCATTATTGACGACCCCCAAAAGGACGACATGCATAATAGACGACCATTATTGACGACCCCCAAAAGGACGACATGCATAATAGACGATCATTATTGACGACCCCCAAAAGGACGACATGCATAATAGACGACCATTATTGACGACCCCCAAAAGGACGACATGCATAATAGACGATCATTATTGACGACCCCCAAAAGGACGACATGCATAATAGACGACCATTATTGACGATCCCCAAAAGGACGACATGCATAATAGACGACCATTATTGACGACCCCCCAAAGGACGACATGCATAATAGATGACCATTATTGACGACCCCCAAAAGGACGACCCATAATAGACGATCATTATTGACGACCCCCAAAAGGACGACATGCATAATAGACGACCATTATTGACGATCCCCAAAAGGACGACATGCATAATAGATGACATTATTGACGACCCCCAAAAGGACGACCCATAATAGACGACCGTTATTGACGACCCCCCCCCCCCCCCCCCCAAGGACGACATGCATAATAGACGACCATTATTGACGACCCTCAAAAGGACGACATGCATAATAGACGACCATTATTGACGACCCTCAAAAGGACGACATGCATAATAGATGACCATTATTGACGACCCCCAAAAGGACGACATGCATAATAGATGACCATTATCGACGACCCCCAAAAGGACGACATGCATAATAGACGATCATTATTGACGACCCCCAAAAGGACGACATGCATAATAGATGACCATTATTGACGACCCCCAAAAGGACGACATGCATAATAGATGACCATTATTGACGACCCCCAAAAGGACGACCCATAATAGACGATCATTATTGACGACCCCCAAAAGGACGACATGCATAATAGACGACCATTATTGACGATCCCCAAAAGGACGACATGCATAATAGATGACATTATTGACGACCCCCAAAAGGACGACATGCATAAAAGACGACCATTATTGACGACCCCCAAAAGGACGACCCATAATAGACGACCGTTATTGACGACCCCCAAAAGGACGACATGCATAATAGACGACCATTATTGACGACCCCCAAAAGGACGACATGTATAATAGACGACCATTATTGACGACCCCCAAAAGGACGACATGCATAATAGACGACCATTATTGACGACCCCCAAAAGGACGACATGTATAATAGACGACCATTATTGACGATCCCCAAAAGGACGACATGCATAATAGATGATCATTATTGACGATCCCCAAAAGGACGACATGCATAATAGATGACCATTATTGACGACCCCCAAAAGGACGACATGCATAATAGACGACCTCAAGACTAGTCTTTTTTTTTTTTAAAAAACGATACCCAAAAAGATGACCCCCAGAACACGACTCATAAAAGTCGACCCCAAATGCTATATATAGCATTTCATAAAAAAGTTAGCTTATATAAAGACGACCCTCAAGAGGGCCACCCATAAAAGGCAACCCAAACGGCTATAAGTTTTCATAAAAATACGAACCTTAAAAAGACATGTACACCCCAAAAACTATAGTCTCTTAGAAAAAGACGACCTCTTATGTGCCTTAGCTTAATGTGTACAGTTTCAAATGATTTTTTCATCTTTTGAACAAATTTGGAGATATAACTGAAAGGAAAATATGGAAAAGTTGTAATTAGCCACTTCATGAGTTTTTTTCAAATAGACAAACTTAATTTATATTGCCACTTCTCTTAGTCTTTAATTCGCTAGGTTCTTATATGCGGGCTTTCATTGTACACAAATCTAAATATAATAAGGTTTGAGTACTGCCGAAAATATTGAACGTAGTTTCTATTATGTTTCGAGCGAAGGCCCTTCGTCAGAGAGAAACGTGATCTCAAACGGCAGTACTCAAACCTTACTTATTTCGATTTGTATTTCAACACTGGCTACGCAGCACATCAGTGTATAATAATGGTCGATTCACGTTTGTATATTGATTTTAACCTAGTTAATATTCATAAACATTTCCGGAAAATACTATCCTCTTTTTCTTTCTAGTACATGCATTGAGCATTATTTGGCGATGTTTTTAAAGAACGAGGAACTGTTGAATTCATTGTGTGTACGTGTGTGCATGGGGGGGGGGGGGGGGGGTGTGAAATAGCAAAAAATAGAAATAATTGTTTTTATATGGCAAACAGACTGTGCAGATGAGTCTTTTCAATTTCAATATAAAAAATTGACATACTGTACACAAATAATTGCCTCTACACGATTATAAATTTTATATCGTTTCTGTGAAGGCTAGTTTCCACTCAGGCAAATCTTCCGCAGGATAGGAACGAACAGGAAAGTTTCCTTTATGTTAAAGTCATTAGTTCCGACCGCGAACTCACAAGACAAAGAAAATTTCCCTGGCCGTTCCTGTCTTCAGGAAAATTTTCCTGAGTGGAAACCAGCCTTCAGTACAGGACGGACGGCGCTATTATCAATAACAATAACAGTTATCAACCAGTGCAGAGTACATGCAGGTACTTAGTTCCAGTATTGACTGACAAGTGTTTTCCTCTTAAGGAAAAAAGAACCAATTTAAGAACCTAACAAGACGCCTGCTCAGGCGTTCACTCGGGCTACTGATTTCTGAAAGCTTCGCGTAGCCTGTGCGTACTCTAGCAAAACTACATGACAATGGCAATGCATAATTGCAAGATTTTCACAAATAGAATCTATGGTCTTATATGAACTGCTGCGGTGCAGGAAGCGCCGAAGGTTTGCTAATAGTATAAATGTAAACAAGGCCGTTTTTCTGAAAATTAAAAAACGGATCTAATATATTTAGTAAACAAAACCTATAGTGTCGGATTCGGCAAATTCAAGCGATCATTTTGATATAGAATTTATTTAAATTCGGACAAATAGAAAATATTTAAACATGTTTTAAAACACACGTTTCCAAATGTAATACGACACGCGAGATCTAGACATGCACTGAACATGTTCAACATATTGATATCTTATTATCTTATACCAGTATTTGCTCTATTCGGTGCTTATTATAATGCTTGCATTTTGTAGTTGTCGGACTATAAAGCAGCAAGGGCAGGACCAACCTGTTTTGAAATAGCTCGTCATCTTTTACGTACTAGGTCTACCGCCATCGCATGCGTGTGCAGTTGTAAACATTGTAAAGCTTTATGATGAATTGAAGCCAATTGTCAGCCGCATTACTGATCAACTATAACTCGGTCACTTGCAAAGCTATTCAAACAAGTAAACAACTGAGAAACAGTGAAATGTCTTGCAAATATTCAAAAACATCGATAAAATGGCAATAAAAGCTTCGTTCAAAAGAGACAACCACTGATCATCCGGAGACAACTCGGCCAAACCTCGGTTTCCCAATTATTAAACATGACTGTTCTCTGACGTCCTTCACTCCTTCAGTTTAAAGTTTCCAATTATTTTTAATACACCTTGATTCGCTGACAGTCCGACTACTCTGACATCTCTGTTTGAGACGACTGCTGGGTAGTGTGCCAAGAAATGTCGTGGAAATATTGAAAAACATCGATAAAATGGCAAGAAAAGCTTCGTTCAAGAGACAACTCGCCATGAAAGTAAAATCTCGGTTTCGCAAAGCCTGCTGGGGCAATATCGCGACCCCCAAAACCACCAACTATATAAACCGGACCGAAACCTAGACTCGTTCTACCACAGGTAGCCCGAGTAAATAGCCTAAACTCACACCGCCAAATATATAACTTGTCGTTAAACATTCGATTACACAAATCGATATACAATCTCAGCACGGTCTCAGACCGCTACACCTGGTCAGTTCGATTAAATGGGTCAACTCGCGCCTCATGTAATCGACCCTTAACATCCAACAACACGTTGTGCACTTAGTAAATAAAATGCGTTGTTATGCGCAACGTCCTTTGCCCCTGCAACGTGATCTAGCACAGCCATTGATATTACTTACTGTAACTGTCAGTGCTTTCTGTTGATAATTATTCTGTCATATTTGGTTTAAATTTGAGAGCTATGCTATTAATACAATATCGCAGTTCGCTTGGCTTGGGGCCGTCTCGAAATACGTGACCAAGATGCGAACCACACTGCAAATAGAGAAGAATAAACTTTCAACAAGAGGGCACTTGGAGATTACATATACCTCCGCCAGTGGGTTATTAGAGATAAATTAAAAAGAAAGCGAGCTATGCATCCCGCTAACCAGTCACTAGAACAACACACGTATGAATGAATAAAATGTCTGATTGCACTCGTACCAAAATTATTACCGACCGACCGACCGCCCGCCCAACCAATAAGCAAACAAACAAACAAACAAACAAACAAACAAACAAACAAACAAACAAACAGACAAACAAACAAACAAACAAACAAACAAACAAACAAACAGACAAACAGACAAACAAACAAACAAACAAACAAACAAACAAACAAACAAACAAACAAACAAACAAACAAACAAACAGACAGACAGACAGACAGACAGACAGACAGACAGACAGACAGACAGACAGACAGACAAACAAACAAACAAACAAACAAACAAACAAACAAACAAACAAACAAACAAACAAACAAACAAACAAACAAACAAACAGACAAACAGACAGACAAACAGACAAACAAACAAACAAACAAACAAACAAACAAACAGAGGTGAAAACATAACCTCCTGGCGGAGGTAAAAATACAACAAATAGAATGTGCTTTGCATTGTGTTTTCACGAAAGAGACCTAGTTACTCCACTGATCTCAATGTAAATGAAGTGCATGAGAAAATGGTACTCTGGTTTCAGAGGTTGTTAAGAGGAGAAAAATATGGGAAGAAAAAAAACTCTGGCTAAAACTGGCGCGAAGCTTAGTATATGATACAGCAATAGCTAATTAACAACAAACCAATCATCATGTGATGTTTCGTAGCCAATCATAAGGCGATATTAGTACAGTATTCCTCCAATGAGAACGTCTGCGAATAAGCTACGGTATTTGCACGATGACGTTCGATAGTATTAGATGACTACAACTACCAGAATCGTTACTAGTATCCTCTATTTATTAGCACTAGAAGACTGACAAAGCATTCTGGTAGTTCTAGTCATCGTGCAAATGGTCTATTAAGGAGGCTAGAGAATGGTAGTCTTTTTATTTATAGAGGAATAAAATGATGAGGCGGGGGGAACTCTTCGTGAAACTGGTGAGACCATTACTACGATACAGCGATTACCAACAAACCAATTGCAATGCACTTGACGTCTTATCATACGTTTAGCAGCCAATAAGGGGAAGCTATTAGCATTCCTCCAATGAGATTACCTTAGTTCAAATTCATTGACGCGGCACGATCAATCAACTGCCGTTTCCAACTTGAAGACGTTTCCCCTTCTCTCTGGAAAACCTCTGAAAGTAAGGTGGGCGGGGAAATGGCGTGATTCTTCCGGTAAAGGAGAAGCTATTTTCCGTGTCGTAAACGGTCATTGCCAACCTAAGCGGTCGCTGCCAACTCAATGACCCTGCCTTCCCCCAGTATACCCCTTACATCCTGACTAAATCCAGTCGGATCAACAATCTAACGGACACTGAAAACAATAATTTTTGTTTTTAAATGCTTTTTTCCCCTTTAACCGCAAACCTCGATTATCTATCAGAACTAACTCCAACAAAAAACCCTAACTTTTAAAGAGGAAATTCTACACTCAAAACACGCGTAAAAATGATCCAGAAATTCTGTCTTTTTACCGGAATAACTGATTTACCGCCCGCGCAGGCAAAGCGGGCATAATGGAAAACAACCTTAACGTAACCGGTGAACTGTGAATAATAACTTACTTGCTTGCACTGCACCTCCACTCGAACCATACCATGACTGTTGTCTGGCACTTGATCAACGCTGAGGTTAGGAATACCTAAAGCATTCTGTTCCACGGTTTGTTCGTGCTCAATTGCTGCCCAGAATGAAGGCCATCCACTTTGGGAGTCGTATTTTGTAGTCGAGCTGTAATAGTAACAAAATTAATAAAAATATAAAGAAAACTTTTTAATTTTATAACAGTGAACAGCGCCCAACGCCACTGACAAACGTTTTGCGCCTGCGCCTGCGCCTGCGCCTGCGCCAGCTTTAGACCATGAAAGAGCGGGAAACTGTCTTTATTCTGTAATTCGACGAGTCTGCCACACGTTCCCTGCAAATTTTAAAAAAACTACTAAAATCTTAAAGTTCGTCCTAACTGCATAACTGTATTGTTAATATCTTTAAATATTCTGAGATAGCCCCATTGTAATTTTTTAAACACAAATGATAAGTCGAGCTTTACTTAGACTTCATTGTTCGATTGTCTGATTGTTCTTGCCACGGCTATATTTCATACAGCTTTTAGTGTTTACTCTTGTAAACTCACGCATGCGCAAAGGTTTGGCAGCGATGTTAAGCAGCACTGTCTTCAGTCTCGTACCCAGAGCATGCGGTCCCTTTGTCCAGCGACAAGGAGGCATCGGCTCTGGTCGGAATAAAGTAAAGCAGTACGGTCACTCGCATTTTCCTGACTCGACATTCCGGTTCCGGCCACAACCAATGGTTCCTTGTCGCTGGACAAAGGAACCGCAGGCTCTGGGCACGAGATTGCACTGTTTTATCAGTCGCGACTATTTCATAAAAAAAATAGAAAATGGATATAACCTGATGCAAACAAACGAAACTTATCGTTCAAATTCTCTCAACTCGTGTTTGCCTCAGGCTGTATAAACACGGGCGGCCATTTTCCATTTCTTAAGCACAACTACATATATGCATAACATCAATACATTCAATAGATTTCAGAATCAGATATTACCTAAAAAGATGAGCATCACAGCCCACACAGCAATATATTCCAGAATCTTTATTATCAAGGAGTTCACCAGACCATGGCTATAAAGTAAAAATTAAGACAAATTATTATAAGTAAATGCATGGCGTTGATGGATATTAGTGATTAAATGTCCCCGAAAGCCAAGGGAGGGTTTTGTGGAATTCCACAAAACCATCCCGAGGCTTGAGGAGACACTTATTTAATCACTACTGTCCTCAACGCCATGCATTTGCTTTGTAATTACATGGTCACCGAGGAAATCAACAAAACAATGGACGCTTTAGTTTTGTGTAATCTCTTTGTCGAATTGGTTCAATAAATCTGTGTTTAAATTTGGTTTGCAAATACACGTTAGTTTTTTTCCAGTCGGCAGTGATGGCTGATGACCGCTTTTTGTTTGTGAGCGATAAAGAAGTTGCCAAAGCAAGGGACAACAAAGTTCCTTTAAGCACCAAAAGACACACATTGTGGAGTAAGAACGTATACAAGCAATGGGCCGAGGCAAGGAATAATGAGTTCCGCGATTTTAGAGCAGAGAACGCAGAATTTACTTGTGTATCAAGCATCGAAAACGTGACTGTCAAAGAAATGAACTATTGGCTGAGTAAACTCGCACTCGAAGTAAGAAAGAAGAATGGCGGTGATTATCGCCACGAAGTTCTTTACAGCTTGTTTTGTGGGCTCAATGGATTAATAATTTGTGTGTAAATCAGTTAGTTCTTTGACGCACGCGCAAAGACAAATTCTTGTCCCATAACTTTTGGAGGCTTAAACAAGATTTGTAGAAGTTAAATAGTTTTCTACTTCGTTCCAAATGGAAACTCACAAGACAACAGTCAAACGCGCGATATTTTACGTTAATATTTCATAAACGTGTGGGAGTGTTTTACCAGGGGTTACAAACACGAGAAGACGATGATAATTACGAGGCCGTTAACCGAGTAATTTTCATTGTTCTCGAGTGTTTGTAAAACATGAGAGAATAATGAAAATCACGAGGCTGCAGGCCGAGTGATTTTTATTGTTTTCGAATGTTTTACAGACACGAGAGAACATTGAAAATTACGAGGTAATAGGCCGAGTGATTTTTCTTGTTCTCGAGTGTTTGCAACCCCTGGTAAAACACGATACACGAGTTTATGAAATAGCTTCTCAATCGTCAATTATAGTAGAGGGACTTGGTGATATTGGTGCATATTAGATTAGACAATGGTTTCACATTGAATTTATAATTACGAAATGTGGTAATAAACGGTTCTTTGTTTGTGCCGTTTATTATCTGATTTCTTAATTATAAATTCAGTTTGCGCGACCTCATACACATGACCGAATATTTTTCTCTGATTGGCTAGTTAGCTCCTGAATTATTAATGAGTTTGAGAAGCCTAATGGAAATCCAGCTTATTATGGTGTAATTTTTCATCCAACATATCTCGTAACGCCAACCGAATTGACTTATCGCTGCGAGACAAGTTGCATAAGCCATTACAGCGTGTAACAATGTTGTGCAATGGTAAGATTCTGCGAGACAAGTTGCACAAACAGTTACAGCATGTAACAATGTTGTGCAATGGTCAGATCCTGCGAGACAGGTTGCACGAACAGTTACAGCGTGTAACAATGTTGTGCAATGGTCAGATTCTGCGAGACAAGTTGCATAAACCGTTACAGCGTGTAACAATGTTGTGCAATGGTTAGATCATTGTGAGACAAGTTGCACAAACCACTGCGGCATGTGACATATCGTGCAATGGTCAGATCCTGCGAGACAGGTTGCACGAACAGTTGCAGCATGTAACATGCTGTGCAATGGTCAGATCGTTGCGAGACAAGTTGCACAAACCATTGCAGCGTGTAACATACTGCCTAATGCCCAAGATCGTTGTGAGACCACTGCAGCATTGTAACATACTGTGCAATGTCCAAGCTCATTGTGAGACAAGTTGCACGAACCATTGCATGCAACATGTAACATGCTGTGCAATGATCAGATCGTTGTGAGAGAAGTTGCACGACCCACTGCAATGTGTAACATGTTGTGCAATGCGGCCAGATCTTGCGAGACAAGTTGCACAAATCATTGCAATGTGGAGCATGTTGTGCATTGGTCAGATCCTGCAAGACAAGTTGCAAAACCATTGCAATGTGTAACATGCTGTGCAATGGTCAGATCGCTGTGAGACAAGTTGCACAACCCATTGCAGCATGTAACATGTTGTGCAATGGTCAGATCCTGCGAGATAAGTTGCACCAACCATTGCAGTGCGTAACATGTTGTGCAATGGTCAGCTCGTTATGAGATAAGTTGCATGAACCATTGCAGCATGTAACATGCTGCGAAATAATGAGAATCATGCCAATAGCTAAATCTAAAATTTTAAATTACAACATACTGCCTCGCTTCCTTTTTCTCTGCAGATGTGATATTGTTGAGGAGAAAGACGTGCCCTCCAATCCTTTTCTGTGTAGTTCTTAAAATGACTTTCATCTATAGAGTAATTTTCAACAAATAGTTTTATAAATAATGTAATAAATACAGTTTCTTTTATTATACGGCTTTTTAATATCCTTAGTTCTCGGATTGGTCAATGCACAGTTCATGAAAATGCGTATCCACTAATCGGTTTCCCAAATGTTGATTTCGCCGGCATGAATTTCTCAAGTTTTCACACTAACTTTGATTAAGCCCATTTACTCTGTCTATACGGGAAAACATCAGACCTCATTCTTTTTTGTACGAACCTTGTTTGCGGCTCGGTTCGTACTGTCATTAGCCCGCTGTGCGTAGCAATGGGTTTTTGAGGGAGGAAGAGAGTGGGTGGTTGGTCCTGCCAGTTTCTTCTCCCAAAAAACCAGCTGCTAAGCAGGCTAAATGTCAAGACCTTGGTCTCACATTTTTTCATAGACAATGCTCTCCGTTAATAATCTCTTAATATACTTGTAAGACTCAGCCTCAAGTGCAGGGGAGGGGGAGGCATAACTTATATATATATATATTCATGCATATGAGCACTATACAGTATATATGTAAATTACAATATATGTACTAAGGGTTTATATAACAACCTGTTTCTAAATATTGATAACAAATAAATTATGCAATTTATGGCTTTCAGATTACTCCTAAATTCTCGCCTCAAAATGCAGAGACCCCCTAGAAATACAAAATTTTCGAGAGGAGCATGCCCCCGGACTTATTTATGATCTCAGCTATGCCCGGACTCCCCTATATAACCATTTGCGCCACTACTGTTATTACACATATACTTAAATCTAGCCTGCGCAACTTAAATCCAGATCTGTGATACGAAATAGTAAAGATACCTGGGATAGAATGTTCAGCACAACATACACAAATATTTTGTACGGCTTACCTGCTCTGGGCAAAAGAAGCGAGACTCTGAATTGACTGGGAAGATTTCGATGCAACGATCGTAAAGCGTTGAATGTTTGTGGAAGAGAGTATTGATTTTTAAGAAACCATACAAGAGAACTTTTAATTCTGTTATGTAGGACTGGAACTCGACTTCTGAGGTGATGCGCCATGTTGCTGACACAGGCCACCCAGGCAACTGATATTTTCATCGACAAATAAAACATAAAATAACTGAACTAATGCGATAAAAGCAGACCTGGTGTTGTTTTCTACTACATTACTCTGTATTTATTTCACTTTACAGAGTCTGAATCGGGGTATAGTTTTATTGCATTAGTTCAGTTATTTTATGTTTTCTTTGTCGATGAAAATCTTAGCCTGTGTTCCAGTCCACTACGTTATGATAATCTCAGTCCGATACTGTTTGCCTGGGTCACCTGGTTGCTGAGAGCTTGAAATTAATACTACTCCCTTGCAAAGGGCCCCCAAATAACGCCTGCTGCGTAGGCAGTGTTGAAACAACAATCGAAATATAGTAAGGTTAGATCCCTTCGGATCAGAGAGAAACGGGACTACTAACGTTCTCCGTTTCGGCAGTATATCTAACAGACGTTCGGTGGACGTTCGTCAAGCTCAATTACTCAGAAAAGATTTCTGAGATGTACCCCAGGCAGGGTTCGAACCCGCAATCTTCTAATGACCGGTTAGACGCTCTAACCATTGACCCACCCTAACCATTGAGCCACCGAGGTTCAGATGGGGAGCTAAGGTTGCAAATTCATAGTCATATGTGCTCCGAAGTGGTAGCGTTTGCATATGAGATGTTGTTGTTGAAGTGACACGATAAGTTGTACGTATACATGGAGTGCATGTGGTACGTTCGTCAAGCTCAATTACTCAGAAAGCTCATTAGGTCAGGTTCGAACCCTGCATGGGGTCTCAGAAATCTTTTCCGATAAATCTTTAAGAAATCTTTTCTTTCTTTACCACATGCAATACATGTATTTATATCATGTCAGTATATCTAACCTTACTATATTTCGATTGTTAATACAATTATAGCTGGGTACGATTTCCCCAAACCGGTTTGACATGCATGTTTTAACAATTACCTCTGGAACCATGCAAAGTAACAATATATCAATGGGACGAAAATAGTAGTAATATATCAGTGGTATAAATATGACGACAAACCAATCATGCAAGTAGTACGAATATAACGACAGGGTATAGAAGTAGCATATTATTGGTATGAATATAGTGAGTATTGACAGAGAGAAAGAGTGGTACAATAAGGCAGTGGTAGAAATAGAACTATACAGTATACAAGTAGTATATCAGTGGCTACTATTAATAGAACAATATATTAAAGAAGTAGTAAACTGGTATGAAAAAGACAAAGTAAAAAGTAGTATATCATAAATAAAAGTAGTATATTGCATAAATATAACGATAGAGTAAACAAGTAGTATGTCAGTGGTATGAATAGAACGATAGAGTATAGAAGTAGTATAGCAGTGCTATGAATAGGATAGAGTAAACAAATAGTATATATCAAACTCATAATTAATAATTCATGAAGAAAACACAAAGGAAATCAGTACCGTGTCGGTGGTTTGGATATCGGAGGAAGAAATTACATAAATTAAGCAAACTTTCATCTTGATTTTCTCTTAAAATACTAATTTGTTTGAGATGCTATATCACACACTCGGAGGAGTGTTTCATCAGGATATCCAAACACCTCGGCTTCGCCTCGGTTTTCAACAAACGTCTCGGTGTTTGGATATCCTGATGAAACACTCCTCCCCGATTACATCATAAATAGAACCATAGTCTTTAGAGTAAACAAGTAGTATATCCATGGTATAAATAGAATTGATAAAAACAAATAATATATCAACCGTATGAATAGAACGATAGAGTAAATATTAAGTAGTATATCAATGGTATGAATATTGTAAAAAAAAAACATAGGTAAGCATAAATCGATTGTAAAAAACACTATTATTAGTCATAAAATATACAAATTTATGGACTATACATAACTAATATTTAAAAATTCCTATTAGAGTACACCAACACGAAATCTAAACAACGTGACCAGTTATCTTATTCCTTGTCTGATTATTGCGTTCGATCCTTTTTGACTGCTATTCTTTAATTTCTTTTTCGTCGTAGGATCCGTAGCAAAGCATTTCCACATCCGTAGAGTTTCGTCTGCCGATGCAGAAATGACAGTTTCACCATCTGGACTTAACGCCATATGTAAAACACGACACGAATGACCAGTAAGTTCTGTAATTTTTGACATACTCGGATATTTCCAAATTGTCAGTTGATTTTGAGCATAACCGTGACTTGAGACCAGTTCTTTGTAGTTGTTTGACCAAAGAATAGAGCATACCTGAAGAATAAAAGAAGAAATTTCGTGATTTTCGTACACTGCCAAAGTGAACTGAAAAATTGGTCGCTCGAGCATCATTTGCCGCTCTCCCACTTTCAGGATTGAATGTACACCGGGTAGTAAGCAGTACGGGCTTTCGGGCTTTCACACGGGGTCAAGTATGAGTTCAGTCAAGTCAAGGTTATTTTTAATGCTCGAATCAAGTTTTTGTCCGTTGTAAATTAATGTTTATTTTTGTATTTATCAATCACATTTCACTTATTCCACCGCACTGAAATTGAACACTAATAAGACTAATAACATTTAACGCGGGATCCCAGACAGCACGTTGTGAAATAATAATTATGAAACTTAGCAAACGCGGAAGGAGATATGATAGTGGAAAAGCTTTGTCCATTGATTTTAGAAGAGCTATTGTCGACAAGCATTAAAAATAACTTCGACTTGACTGAACAGTCTGAACTCATACTTGGCACGTGTGAACTCATACTTGGTGTTGTGTCAAGTATAGCAGTTGACATAAAGCAAACAACGATCAAATGTTCGGCGCGCGGCGCGGTCACCTGCAACCAGCAGTAAGGTAAGGTAAGGTAACGTAATTAAATGTAATGTACATGTAATGACTAATGTAATGCAATCTACAGATAATGTAATGCAATGTAATGACTAATGTAGTGTAATGACTAATGTAATGTAATGTAGAGGTAAACGCAATGTAACGCAACATGATGTCATATAGTGCAAACTAAGGTATTGTAAGTCAGATATTGCCGTTAAAATACCCGTACGAAAATGTTCGGACGAATACATTTTTGGACAAGAAACGTGTCCGAAATGTTTCCTGTCCGAACAGAAAATACACACAATGCAATGTTAACCATATTACAACAAGGAAGGCTTGAACGAATGAAAACGCTCGACAGTGTAACTGTATTTGCTATTTAAGACACGAGTCTTGAAATTTGTTGAAGCAACATATATCATACCAGTGTTTTATGACTTTATCAGCTTATTTACCTCGACTTCACTTCGGTTTTCAACAAACGTCTCGGTGTTTGGATCAGCCAAATAACATTTTAAGGTGGCTTGATAGGTTTTACACTTGCAGCATTTGTGTATCTGGACAAATTACATTTATTGTAGTATGCAAATGTAATGCAAATTAGAATTTCTAAACTTACCAGAACAAAGATTTCTCCCCTCCTGAAAACTGTGCACTGTCTAATACTTTTCATTACTCAAGAGTAACACTAGGGCCGTGCAAGGAACTAGAACGAAGCACGAATCTACATCGTGAAACGTTTTAGAAGGAAAAACCTGGGGGAAAAGATTTTCCCCATGAGCCACCTTAAGAGAAAACCGAGGTGAAGATGCATGCGCTTTTACCCTGCGAGCAGAGCTTTCTTTTCCGGCTTATTTCTTCGCTGAGAGAGAGAGAAGACTGGTTTCCATTGCGCATGCATGTGACATGCATGAAAATAAGCCGGAAAAGAAAGCTCTGCTCGCAGGGTAGCACATGCATCTTCACCTCGGTTTTCTTTTAAGGTGATTTTCCCCCCTAAAACAGTTCACGATGTAGCTTCGTGCTTCGTTCTAGTTCCTTGCCCGGCCCTAGTGTTACTCTTGAGTATTGAAAAGTATTAAACAGTCTACGATTTTCAGGAGGGGAGAAATGTTGCTTGGTTACAATCTCGAACCCACGTAACCAAGAGCCTGACATTTGCGGTAATTTCTTGACGTTTTCAACCGCAAGACCCTCCATTTCTACGTAAGTCATTTACCTCAAGATATTAACGAATAACTAACTGTTCAGTGACTACACGTTTCATAACTATATCCATGACAAATACTATGTTATCTTTGATTCGGTAAGCTTTTTGTTCGCGAAAATGATAAAATCTATCTATTTTGAGTACTCTAACACGAAGCATGGTTGACTGGTAAAAATCAACATGGCCGCCAATTTCCGAAGTTGACTGAAACAAAGATCTTGTTTTATTTGCAGTTATAGTATTTCAGCCTGGTTTTGACTCGCATAGATTCTCAAGTTTGTGTTTGTTATTTTGAACATTTTGGAAATGTCATCTTCCGAGTTTTTAAGAATCAATTATTCACAATTCCTCGGGGTCAGCTGGAAACAAAGTAAACGTCAATTTTAAGGTGTAATTCATCTTTACCTCGAACGTCAAACTGCTAATCTCGAACTGCAGTCAGCGGTAAATAAAATTAACGTCAATCTTAAGGTCTCTAATAAATGAATCCACTTTACCTGAGACTTTGTATCGACAGCATTAAGACATGAACCAGTTGCTGCATTCCAAAATCTGATATGTCTGTCGGCTGTCCCACCACCACTGGCAATAACATTTCTTTGAAATGGACACCAATCCAAAGCCTAGGTTTTTTAATAAGAATTTAAATAGAACAGTGTTATTGTACCTTGGTTTTCACACAGAAACAATGAATATGCTTCGCTTTCTTTGTTGTTTTTTTCTAGAACTAAGGTACACACGTTAAGTCTGACCATTTCCATATAATCGCTACCATCGCCACGATCGCTCAAAAATGAACTTGGCGATCGCAGCGATCATATGGAAACCACTGACGCAACGTCGATCGTTGAGATAGAAAATGTTCAATCTCGGCAATCGTTGCGTTTTATATGGAAACGGTGATTTTGCAATCTCAGCGATCTTGGCGATCAATATATGCATCCCAACGGACCATTAAAACAATGGCCGTGGTCAACCACAGCCGCCTTAGCGATCATATGGAAACAGCGACATGATTGTTGATCGTTGCGATCGCCAAGTTAATTTTTGAGCGATCCCGGCGATCGTAGCGATTATATGGAAACCAGGCTTTATAGTTGCTACTAAAACAATTATATTATAGACTCTCGATTTCTATGAGATGATAGCTGACTCGAGCTCCGCTCTCGTAAAATAATCCCCCACAGAAATTTCGAGCTCATATAATCTAATTGTTGAATATAGTAAACAATGTGTTAAAATAAATATACCTTTACGGCAGCTTGATGATGAGTCAAAGTGAACAATGGGACAGTGTCATCATTTGCACTGACATTGGCATCCCAGATCAGGAGAAGATTGTCATTTCCGCCACTTGCAAGGTATTTGCCATCAGGTGACCATTTTAAACCACACACCTCTTGTGAATGACATGCTAATGTTGCAAAATGGTGATCTGGCACCCTCACATCATGATGGTGAATTGAACCACTTCGACTGCCACTAAAAACAAGAATTCAAAACAAGATTTTGAGATTTGCAAAGAACTTATTCAAATTTGCAAAGAAGTCAATCAAAATTGCATAAACCAATTTGGAACTCAACGAAGGAACCCTTGACGTACTTAATAATAATAATAATAATAACGATTTATTACGGCATTCCAACTAGTGGCTCTTCATCCGCAAAAATTACATATATTAACAATTAAGTATAAGTAATACAAATTAACTATAACTTAAATATATACGATATGCTTACAGATAAAAGATAAAATTTTGAGATTATATACTATTAAAATTACAAAGAAGAATAAATTATATATATAAGTATTATGTTAGATTATGTCTTTCTTTCGCTGAACTAATTAAATGAGTTTTTAAAAGTCTGGAAAACTGTACGTGATTTATACAGTTCCTAATGTCTTTTGAAAGACGATTAAAAGTTTTGGCACAAGCATATTGAAAAGAGCCATCTATTTTTGGTACTACCAGTTGAATTCCATCAGATGATGATCTAAGTGTTCTTGATGGAATATAACGTTCCAATGGAAGATAAGATGGCCATTTTGAACTATGCAGGGCTTTGTGGGCTAATTTCAGCAAATGGTATTCACGACGTTCTATTAAGGGTAGCCAGCCAAGTTTTAGTAAATCAATCTCTTTGGCATAGTGATTAGTCACAAAAGCTGCGGCAGATAATTGCACCCGGGATAAACGTTTAATTAAATATGCTGGAATAGGCTCCACAACACAGCTATTGTAGTCCAGTCTCGAAAGAACGAGGCATTCAGCAAGTTGCTTTTTCACATGAAACGGCGCAAGGTGTTTTAGTTTTCGTAATATTGCAAGGATTGAATAACATGAAGATATCGTTTTCTTGAGTCTTTACCTGTAATACTAGACTGAACCCAGTCACTCCGAGGACGGCGCGCGGGAGAGAAAAGGAGCGACTGTGGACAATGTCGTTGAAGTTGCATTTCCCGTGTCCTGACAAACGCAAAATTCCCATTGGCTGAAATCGTTGATTGACAGGTCAAGTTAATTAAAATTCAAGTATAATCGATCGTCTGGAGTCTGGACTCTGGATCTATATGATATTTGTTTTAATTTTACAACACGAATTAATAGGATGGCAATTATTTCTTAGCTGAAAGGAAAAGTGTTCTTCGTATAAATTGTATTCTCTCGACAGGTTAGCTGAAATCAACAACAGCTAGGCGAGAACGGAGAAGCCGAGAACACGAACGATCCTGTGTGACTCCTGTCTGGTTGTATCCTGGTTGTATATACGGTTTGTTTGCTACTTGACGTCAACCTACTTCGATTTGCTGACCATTTCAACATGTAATAGACAGCGACTTTTATCTGATAGGGACAACGTAACGAACGTTTGTCTCGACGAACATAAACACCGCGTAAACAAGAAAGCCGCGTTCGAATATCTCTTCATCCGACGACACGTCTGTAACAAATTTCATATCAAAATAAACCGCAAGGTACTGGAAACATTTTTGTTACAAAATTATAACGGTTTCATTAAACTTTAAAGAGTCAAAAACTCCAGGACGCATTGAGTAGTGAAATATAATTTCAGTTGTCGAAGATAAATAGAGAATATGACAGACTTCGATCGCTTAATATACATTTTCTCACAGACATCCGATCTTCACCTGGTTTGAATCAATATTTATATCATATTCAAACGATCATGTTGACATATACATAATTTGGTTAAATTATAAACTTAATCTAACGAATAATATTGATAAATTTTAATATATAATAAAATTTTAAAAAATTACTAGGCGGAGCCTAGGACAAACGCAACTTCAACGACATTGTCCACAATCCCTCCTTTTCTCTCCCGCGCGCCGTCTTCGGAGGGACTGGGTTCAGTCTACTGTAATACTGAATGAGGGACGCTTTATTAGTTGTAAACGTCTCTTATCCAGTATTTATGAAGGACAATTAGACTAAACGACCTTCATTACTATTAATGAGGAAATCTCCCGTCATGATAATAATCGGGGCAATGTTAGCAGATTGGCACACTGCTTACGAAAAGGTGATGTAAACACCGTTAACAGAAGAGAGTCTCTTTCCGTGGCGGCCATCTTGGTACTCCAAATTCGCCATCTCCGCTGGCTTCATTTTTGGAGCCGGATGAGCAATCCAGTTATATTACACACTTTTATGTCACCTTCCAATAACGTAGTACATGCACTATGCTAATAATCTGTACGGAACAATAGTCATAAACTCAAGTTACCTCGTCAGAACGTATGAATTCCATGACAGTGATCCAACTCTGGCAGAATGACCCGTCATTTTTCTCACACGCTTTTTATGTTCTATATCCCACAGCTGTCATAAAAAATAGGGGGAAAAACGTCGTTACAGTCAAAATGGAAATACCTTCCCACTTCTGCTCCTGTAGTTTGTTGTATTACTGTATTTCTCACGTTTCTGTAGCGGCTACAGAAATACAGTTATACACAACAAACTACAGAAGCAGAGGTGGGAAAGTATTTCCATTTTGACTGTAAATCAAAATATCAGGTGCGCTGAATAGCACTTGAAATCATTGGTCTTTTCAAAGGCAGGATTCAAACTGGGACGGAATCAGATATTCAATTTTACAACTGTCGGTTTGATATCATTATGGTTAACATTACAATTCCTTTGGGGAAGTACAGTTAGTACATGCAAGGTGTCGTGGCAATAAAAGTGTTACTATGAAAATATTGTTGCAATTCATTTGATCGTCCTGATTAATTATATATTTCATGAGAAATTCTTTAGTATAACTTCCCGTTTTGAATTTGATTGCAACACGTATCATCTTTTTTGCGACGCAAGTTGCACATTCAAGAAAAATATACGTGTAACAGGGCCTTAAGACATTAAACTAAAGCCGTGTTTACACGGCCAAAATTTAAGCACGCTGAAGTTAAGGGTGCTTAAAATGCGCCACCTTGGTGCGTTTACACGGTTATTTAAGCTTATAGAATAATCCCTTACTAAAACACGTACACCATTATTCAACATGGTGGACGAGCTATAGTTTTGGTGTTGGAAGCTTCGTATTGGTAACGTACGTCAAAGAACAACGGAACGGAACTACGGAAGACATCGGTATGTACGAGAAAGAGTAATAGCAAAAGAAAGAAACAAAGAATTTAGCGAGATGGAAGCTTCTACAGCAGGGCAAAAAAATGCATTTTATCGTATTAATAACAAGCGTTTTTCAATCCCGTTGCGTTTACATGCACGGTCAAATTAAGCGCGATTAACTGATCGTGCTCAGTTTAATCCACCTCCTTGAGGTGGTGCAAACTAATCGCGATTAATTTACGCCGATCTCTTTACACGGACATTTTAAGCCCGCTTAAAGTCAGATGTGGCTCAAATCCCACTTAAATTTTGGCCGTGTAAACAGGGCTTAAATTCTCGGATTAATGTACCTGCACTGCACCATCACTGTCTCCAATTGCCAGATAATTCCCCTCCTTTATCCATGAAACAGACCCGACAAAACAATCGGGAGAATCCATTTGACAAAGCTGCTGTATCTCTCCTGTTCCTGCATGCCAAAGATAAACAAAGCCCCCAAGAGCAACGGCTAAATTATTGTTACAGCTCCAGTCTAGAAGGTTAAGGTCTAAAGAAAAAAATATGTGAATTAAAAATTGGTATTACAACAATTATGACTAGTAAACTTACAAAATATAACTTACTACATAGTATATATGAAGACACTGCAGATAAAAGTTTTAAAAGGTAGATAATGACTTTTAAAATATTAACCAAAAAAACAACTAAAAATGCCAAGATACCAAAGAGAAGAAATCGTGGCATTAACCGTGTATGAGGGCTGTACGAGATAAAAGGGAGCTTAAGCAAATACAACGCGAACGTCAAGGACAACGTCCCAATAGTAATCCTAACGCCGTCCCCGTTCTACATTCTACAACATTATTCAGATCATTTTCACATCTTCAAGACGACGTTAACTCGTGAAACGGCAAAACCTGTTAGTTGAGTTTGACTTCAAACTATGCGACAAAATGATTTTAGAACTCTAAAGCTTTTGGATGTTAAAAACCATATTTTAACTATTCAGTACTACGTAAATTATTCGTGGTTTCTGCTAGATACTAATTAAGCTCCCTAAAGTTATGTATATACCTGAGGTTTTCGTACAGACCGAGCAACGAAAGAGGAGTGGGAGTGCGAAAATACCGAAGGCAAATAATTCCCAGTACAGACCGAGCAAACGAAGTTGCGAAGCCATTTATTATATGGGTTTTCGCATTTGTTTTTAACTCATCCGGTCGCGTTTTGAGATGTACACGGCCAAAAACGCGTAGGCGTTACTTTTCAGCTTACTTTTCAGCTTGTTCGTTTCGTTTTATGTTTACACCTGTTATTAAAAGCATTCATTTTCCGCACTTTTAAATATTATTTATTTTAATGAAAAGTAGTTTTTATAAAAAGAAACACTAATATTCCAAGGCGTATTATTGTTCTAAATTCCCCAACAAAAATGTCCGATTCTCTTTTATTTTCATTCAAGAAAGTTTCCCGTCAAAACTGGCTGGCATTCCCGCTTTTTTAAGATCTCTCAGCAACCAATCAATGTGCGCCATTTGGCGGAATGATTTGAAAACAAAGTTCAGCCATATAATGATTTAAGGGTGTTCAGACATATTTATTTTGACCCGTTGCTAGGGAAAACTTGATTTGACCAGAGCTTCTAGAGCTCTACAAATTTGATCCCCATGCTAGAAATGCTAGATATTAGCATATATGAATGAAGTTCTTTCGTTTGATGACGTCATACAGTGACGTCATTGTGACGTCATTGAGATAAGAAAAAACCTATAATTTCCGCCAACTTAAACGTTTTGCTAACTAAAGAAGTTTCACTAGAACCAGAATTGTTATGTGCAAAAAAGTACGCATGCGTTTCTCAATTGAGCAAATCTTAATGACTTTATGGCCGTTTAAATGAAATTTTTAGGGGTATTTTTAACAAAAAATAGAATATGTTTGTCATTTTTGGTTTATTCATAAAATCCATGCGTACTTTTTGGGAGACATGTTTTCCCTAGATGTAAACGAAAGAAAAGTAACGATTCGATAAATTCTCGCGGAAATTATAGGAATCTTGTGAGCTCATGTTTTTGCGACTCAATCTAGCCTGAAAGAATCAGGCGCGAGCCCTTCTCCTGCCTGATCGGAGCTTCAGCTAAATTGCGAGTTCAGCCGAAGCCAAGAATGCTCGAAAAGTCGTCTTGTTCCAGTTCTACATACGAAGTTAAAAGTTGATGTCCACTGTCTTCGGAATGTTTGATTTATGGTTCATCAGCTCTGCTGATTTCTAAATTCCGGTATTCAATCCAAATATCTCGACGTGACGACGTCCTTCGTTTACTTTTCCATCTATCGCCGACAGTGTACCGAAGTTGTTCGAGTTGAACAACTTCGGTACACTGGAAGAGTTTTCCAGTGTTGCCAGCAACATTCAACAGCAAAGGAATAGTTTTCTTTTGTTTTGGTACTTTTTCTCACAAACTTGCTCGGCTTTTCCGGGGTTTTTTTGTTATCATTTTATACCTTTTTGCAGTGTATAAGCATAGTGTATAAGTACAAAAATATGTTTTTGTGAAAATATTTCTCCGACCGGAAGTAATGTCCTTAGCAACCGGTTGCCTAGCAACGAAATACGTCCGAACACCCTTAATGATAGCTTCAGCCACTACATTAGAAATAAGCAGAGCTAGTTCGCCACAGGTAACCCCAATTACGGCGATCCCATAATAGAAACTGAATTACAAACACAAAATTAATCTAATTAAACCGCTAATTACATGATTGAGTAAAACATTTATGTGCTGGTTACTGAACAGCCTAGACGTATTCCTAAGTACCAGGATCATCACAATTATAACCATTTAACAAAGCCTTTTTATAGTAAATTTTAAGACCTGATTTGAAAGCGTATAAACTAGTGTAACTTACCCTGCGAGCAGAGCCTTCTTTTCCTTATTTCTTCGCTGAGAGAGAGGAAGAAAAGTAGGCTCTGCTGTATTCGTGACTGGTTTCCATTGCGCATGCATGTCAGTTGCTTGGTTACAATCTCGAACCCAGTCCCAATCAGAGCAGAAAACAAAACGAGAACCGGTTAAACGGGTCTTAAACGCGTTACTTCGTCCTAAATCTTGGACGAAGCCAAACACGAATACAGCAGAGCCTACATTTCTTCCTCTCTCTCTCAGCGAAGAAATAAGGAAAAGAAGGCTCTGCTCGCAGGGTAAGTGTTACTATATATGACGAAGTTTTTTCGTTAAAATGTTCCAAGCCTTAGAAACTCTTACGAAAAAAGATGTCTGGAAAGTGACAGTTTTAGCAAATGGCACTAGGAGTTTAATAGTATCATCGACTGACGAGCTTCTAGTATTTCCAGGCAGTGCTAATGATAATAAATAATTCTTACTGTCGGGGCAATAAAAATATTCCTAAAATGTTGTTGCAAATTAATTCCTCAGTTTGACCAACTCATTTGATCAAATCTGTTAGAAACTTTTGGTTTAGCTCCTCCCCTCCTCCAAGCCCTTTTCTCGCAACCAGTTCCCCAAATAATGAGCTGGAGCTTGCAGGCTACTCCCTGTTTTGAATTTGTTGGTTCTTCCTGCTTTTTGAACAACCAATAGGAAATATGGTTATTCCTCTGAAACACCAATGAAATTGCATGATCAAATTCAAAGAAATTGCATGGTCAAATTCAAAGAAATTGCATGGTCAAATTCAAAGAAATTGCATGATCAAATTCAAAGAAATTGCATGATCAAATTCAAAGAAATTGCATGGTCAAATTCAAAGAAATTGCATGATCAAATTCAAAGAAATTGCATGATCAAATTCAAAGAAATTGCATGGTCAAATTCAAAGCAGGGAGAAGTCAACATGAATTGGTCAGGTCGAAAAAGTGAAAAGGCGACTTGCAGTAAGAGGTCAAGTGATCTCAATCCTCTTAAAATAGCAGGTATGGAATTATAACTCTATAGAACGGATATAGAGGTGGTGTTTTAAGCAATATTTCGGAATTTTGATTTTCAAAACTAGCATTGTCTTAGGAAAAACAGCGATATTGTATAGCTGGCCACGTGACTAAACTAAAAATTTCATGCATGTACAAAATCTTCTTCAAAAGCAAATTTTTCAAATAAACTTCAAGAAACATGTAGAAAAACGGTTTGACATCGAGCATGCCAAGCTTTAATCTCTCTCGCAGCCGCTCTTAAGTGTCGTCACTCACAACATTCCTTTCCTCTTAGTGTACGAACCAATGAAATCAGAGCATTGATCACTGCTAAACATATATAATTCACGCCATCCTGAGCCGAGCGAGCGTTGTTGTGTAAAATTGTCTAATCGAAAACTAATATTTCAAAAGGTTTAGCTTAGAACTTTACAAAATCTACGAATAATAGTCTTTTGACTATATTCTTTCTGCCCATGCAAACAAATGTGCGTGATTTAGCTGTCAATGTGAAGTGTGCATTATGAGCATCAGAGAAATATCCGCGCACTTCACGGCACTTGGAATCACAATTTACCGAAAAGTATAGCTTAAAACTACACCGATTTTTTGAAGAGTAATATTCCGATTATTCTCTTTCATTTATGCATATAAACGTGCGTGAACGTTAGTTTAAAGTGTATAAGCGTCAGCGAGTTTAAAGATTGTAAACAACTGAAATGGGGTGAACAGTGAGTAGAGTGCGTTTACTTGAAAGTTAATATTTCGGGTAGTTTAGCTTAGAGCTTCACGAAATTTACGAAGAATGGTATTTTGATTATGTTCTTGCCACTCATATAAATAAATCTGTGCGAAAGCTTTTGAAAAGGCTACAAGTGTTGGCGAAATGTAGTAGGCAGATAATAAATTTTATAGATTGTGTAGCAAATCCAAGCGCATTTCTCCACTTACGAATCTCATCTGCGTTTGCCAAATGGAACGAAAGAATATTTATCTGGCAACAAGAATGAAGTTTTTGACATGTGTTCGATCAGTTCACAATTGCTTCCCTTTAACGCGGAAGAGTTGCGGAAGTTGGAGGCAGTGTCGAATGGTTTCCTGAGAAAGATGAGTACGTGGTGGATTTTACTAGCGAAAGAATGCTCCAGCTCCACTACGTTTAAAACGTAAGAAAAATGTAGACACAGTAAGCCAAGTAGAAGGAGAACTGCATTGGCCTTTCAAAATTTCAAATGAAAGGTTACGAGAAATTACCAAGTCCCATAGTATTGAGGACGTCTGCCACGCGCAGTACCATAAATTCATGCCACATTTTTGCCGTATGTCAAACTCCAACCTCCAAAAACATATCCCTCACGGGGTCGGTCGGGAGTACAACAGTTTTTGCCATTGATTTCGGTCTGTCGCATCCTCCTTCTTCATCCCTCTTCTTTTCATATCTTCTTTGATGTTGTCTTTCCATCTCTTAGCTGGTCTTCCCTGTTTCCTCTTGCCAGGAACCGGAAGTTCTGCTGCTCTTCTTAATAGGTCTCCTTCTCTTGTAAAGTTGGGTATGCCCATACACCATCGGAGCCTTGTATCTCTCGCCTTTTCCTAAATGCTCTCTACTCCAGCTCTTTCCTTCACTTCCGGGTTGGTTTTGTGCTCCTTCAGCGAAATACTTTGGGCCCATCGCAGCATCCGCATCTCTGTCCTCATCAGCAGTAGCTCCTCTTTTTTCTTCAGCACCCAGCTTTCTGCACCATACAATAGGATTGGCCATATCACAGTCGTGTACATCTTGATCTTCAGCTTCACCGGTAGCTTCTTATCACAAATAACACTGCTAATGTCTCTCCATTTCTTCCAGGCTGTTCTAAATCTTGCCTTCACATCTAGTTCACAGCCACCGTCTTCCTGTATCATGCTGCCAAGGTACTTAAATTTGGTAACTTGCTCCAGCCTCTTACCACGCAGATCTTCCATCTTCATCTTGGTCTCTTGAGCTAGCCATGACTTTTGTCTTGGTCGCATTCACTCGTAGGCCTCTCTTCTCAAGTGCCGTCTACCATTTCAGTAGCTTCTCTTGCAATTTCTTCATTGACTCAGCTAATACTACTAGATCGTCTGCGTAGAGTATCTCCATAAGCAGGTCTTCCTTCACCTTGTCCTCCTCAATCAGAATATCCAGAACGATTATGAAAAGCAGTGGGCTGAGCGCAAAACCCTTGGTGTAATCCTACTTTGATCTCAAAAACTTCTCTATTGCCATGTGAAGTACGCACCCTTGTTTGTGATCCTTCATAGGTGCACTGGATCAGTCCGGTGAGCTTCTCTGGTACCTCCTTCTTCCTCAGGCACCACCATACCAGAAGTGTATCAATACGCTTTCTCCAGATCTACGAAAGCGTGATATAGTTTCTTCTGATCCTCCAGGCACTTTTTCTGAACTTGTCTCAGTATGAAGATGGCATCAGCGGTTCCTCTGCCTGGTCTAAATCCATAAGTGCATTTCATCCACTTCCACAATCTGTCTGAGCCTCTTGTCGAGGACCTTTTCCAGAACCTTCAGCAAGTGTTCCAGCAACTTAAGTGCCTCTTAGCCTTGTTTCGAGGCCTTCCTCGGTTGACACGTTTTGGAAGTGATCCGAACGGACCCGCTGGGGTCTTTCACTTTACAGCTCAGTTGTTTATTGAGGAAGAATTGTGATGTTATGACGTCCTAAGTGTTTCCCGACACTACTATTTCCATCTGCATAAAATAATACAAGTCTACTCACCTCGGATCGACGAAGGTTCACTACCCTAGCTTTCTTATCACTAGCTTTCCTTCTGCAACCGCCAAAAGTTGAAAGTTAAACAGTTAAATTTTCATTTCGAGCTCCAATTGGAATATATTCCATAATTTCCTTCTTTCGATCGCTAAGATCTTTGGTAAAATCTTCGCAGACATCGTTATGCTTTTTATATAATATACTGTCGCTACGCTAGATCCCAGGAACACTCGAAGGGCCAGAACGATTCTGGGGCAGGACCTTTTTTAGACTTGCTCCAAGTCCGCCTCTTAGCGCTAGTTTTTGCGGGCGAGCGGAAAGGCGGGAGAGCGGAAAAGCGGGAGGAAAGAGGCGGACTTGTTTCGCTTGCAGGTTTTTAAAATTTGAATCTAATTAAATATTCTGGCCGGAAATCGCTGAAATGTACATCGCCCTGTTTTGACGTGTTTCGGGTTGTCGTACATGCAATGGAAAGTGGTTCTACCCTTACTAAAACGTTTTCAAGAGTCTGTTTAACTCCAACTTCCAAAGATAGCGCTTGCATAGCAATTTAGCCTGAATATAATTACTTCCCGAATTACGTCACCGGTCGAAAAATTCACCGGTGAATTTTGACGCGCTACAGGTGGGAAAAGTCCTTTTCAACGAGGAACCGAAAGGTCAAAAATGTCGAAAGGTCAAAAATGTTTGAAAAGAACTTTGAGAAAGTCTAGACCTTTTTACGAATGTTACTAGGCCTTCTCCAGCCTCTCCCCAGTCTTCCCAAGAACCCAAACCGACTACGCGGCCAAGCTCATGCGGAAACGAAAGGCTTAGAAACTAGGCCAAGTGCCTCTATAGTTTCCAAGACGTCTCCTTTCTGCTTATAATATACAGTGCCAGAAGAAGGCTTTCTTTCCAGTCCTCAGGTGTATGTTCTTCAACCAAATCTTCTCCAGTAGCGCATGGACATATCCCTCTCCTGCTTCTCCTAGGACTTGCACCATCTCTACTGACAGCTCCGATGGTCCTGTTGCTAAATATGCCATTTTTCATCTCCTTCAATGCCTTCTTGACTTCCTGTACCTTGATGTTGTCAATCCGACCTTTCACTGGTACTGTGAGTAGCACATCTTCTGGCTTGTCATGTGGGTTCTCCACATTTAACAAAACCTTGAAATAGCGTTCCCATCGACCTTTCACCTCTCTGGCTTCAGACAGAATCTTCCCCTGCTCATCTTTGATGACCATGAGCTCGCTGACGTCCTGTCACACTCGCTGCCTCGCCTTCGCAATTCTATAGATCTTTTCCTCTCCTTCAGGTGTTTCCAACTTGGCATACCAATCTTCTGCAGCTTCGTCCCTCGCGACTGCCACAACTCTCTTTGCTTTTCTCTTAGCTTCCCCATACAACTCTTTGGAAGACTCTGCCCTGTCCTGTTGCCAGATTTTGAAGGCCTTCTTCTTTTCTCTGATATGGCGTCCTGCGTTGCCTGACTCCACCACCATGTCTCCTTCTTGCCTTGTATCTTCCCACCTGTCTTCCTGCACTTCTCCATTGTCGTCTTCACCATGATGTCTTTCAGCTTTCTCCAGTAGTCCTCTGCTGACTTTGCGTCTACCTCCTCCATCTCTCCGGTGTCGCATCATGCCCACTCGTATATGTGTTGAATCCGGTATTTGCATATTGAATAGCACGAGACATATTCTGCCGTCTCCAAGACCCTCTAGACAAGCCTCAGGATATATACATGATCTTCATGGTGCTGTTGGATCGTACAGTGTCAAATCGACGAAGTCGATCCGTACGAAAAATTGATGACGATGAGCGGTAGCACCTTGAGCTAAAGCGCGACTATTTTATGTAATATTTGTCACGCTGTTGCTTATACTGTATGTAGTTCGGTACAAATATTGCATCAATGTCATTAATAAGATAATATTGCGGCTGTGGATCACAATTAATGAATGAATGTACATGAAATACAGTACCGCTCGCGAGTAACATAGCCTCTACGCGCGCGTAACGCGTGAAATTTTCACGCGTTATGCTCTTTACTCGCGCGTACGCGTTTCCAGTGTAACAGACTTATACGCGTATGACTCGCAGTTTCATTCACTCGTAAAAAGCGAGTGTTTCGCGTATGTTGCGCGTAAATTGCAATGACAGTGTAAAACACAAGACTGAAATCTGAAAGTGTATTCAATATATTTCTTAAGAATATATTCGATTTGTTTTGATGTTAGTGTTTCGTTCAGTGAAGCTTGGACTGAGTTTATACCATGTTTTTGGAGTTTCGTTGATCCGAAGCACAAATTTAAACCGGTAACGGGTAAACTTCAACTCCAGTCGTACTCCAGCCAACTCAAACATTTCACACAAACCGAACTCAAGTCTATTAGTTAAAGTGTAGTTCGGCATTTGTCCCAATTTGGTTGGATTGACTAGTCAATTTTTGTAACTGGCGCAGACAAATATTGTTTTTTAGAGATAATTTTAAACACAAATACGCTTACAACATACGTACAGTATATGAAATTCGCTTTACAGTCAATTTGCTACCAAATCATTTCGCGACAAATCCATTCGGCATTCGCCATGACCACTTACTACGGCTGGATTCTCAAGTATTTTTTTCACTAGGAAATTCTGTACTTCAAATGTTAATATCTAAAATCTCAGCAGCCGTTCACGCACGGCGTCATGCCTAATCAAATGTGTGCCGAGTGTGTTTCTTTATTCTCGCAACACAAGTATAAAACCGGCTACACAAAAGATGCGTTTCACTAGGGATTGTCAAATGAATGTGTCTATAGGCTATAAAAATTTTGATCTGATGCCAAGTAGCTTTCCTTATGAAAATTCTGGTGAATCTGGTCTGGTTTAGGTTTGAAAAGACCACTGTTAATTGCACTGTGATTTGTGATATTCAAATATTGACAGCTGAACAACCATGCATGCATGAATGTTGTACTCCGCTCGGGCGGAGGAATGAATGACGACAGTTAAGAGCGGCTGCGAGGGAGACTAACCAAGTTTTAGCAGAAACCAATAACGTTTTGCATGATCAAAACACATATACATTTTGTTTTTGATATATGATAATTAGTGATTTATATTGCGCATTCTTCATGACGTAATGATCGAATGCGCATTACGCAATATTAGCGACAGAATTGACGTGTAATATGACACTGAAGTTTCTATTGCTCACTGGAGACAATTCGATCTTGACGGCTGACGATCGCTTATCAATTATCATCCTGACTAATTGCGATCCTTACGAGATAAAACGACAACGCGGCGGTGTGATCATTGCGAGAAATGAAAACCACGCTCAAAAATCTTAATATTTCAA
The DNA here is from genome assembly GCA_035771165.1 of Paragorgia papillata. Lineage (NCBI taxonomy): Eukaryota > Metazoa > Cnidaria > Anthozoa > Scleralcyonacea > Coralliidae > Paragorgia > Paragorgia papillata. The sequence goes on from JAWNZC010000408.1 coordinate 3,491,575, forward strand.
TTCCATTTTGTTGAAGTCTTGAGCGGACTTCAAGCTTCCTCAGTCGCGATTTGGATTGTTAGGATCGAACAAAAAGTGCTTCTGGCAGTACAGTGTATTTCAATCTAACAGGTATAACCACTAAGCAATTCTGCTTCCCTATTGGTTGAAATTTTCACGCGTTTTTATTGGCTATGAGTAAAACTGCAATAATATTGTCATCAGGGGGTTAGCTCTGATGACGCGGGAATGAAATTAGTGGTTGTCACCATTACCTGGCCCATATTTCTTTTGAAATTGGGCCAGAGTACCCGGCTACGTTCAATCTTGCTCCCAGTTCTGGCGCAATACTGTGGGTCGGGTACTGAGTGGGGAAGATTACTGGGAATGAGATTGGGCCGTGTTATAGCTAGGCTGCAGTGCTGTATATCATTCATACACTATGCACAAAGTTGTCTAATTGTTTTAGTACAATATGAACCAACTATTATTTTAAAGAAACAAAGGGCAATTCCATGGTGACGGACGTTACATTCAGATAATTTTTCAGACACAAATCAACTTATATCTCTTCAGCTATAATATGTTGGCACACAATTATTTCTACAATAATAAGTAATTACAACATCTATCTCATGAAAAAGTTCAATTTACTGAAATCTGCACTAGTCGGCTACAATCGGTATTCAACTCAGAATGTGCGTGACGGACGTTACACAAAATGGACAAAGACTTTTACCACATAATTTGTAATAAATTTTGTCTTCAAACTTTACTAGACCAGATAAAATGTTTATGACATAACATTTAACAACAGAACAAATTATATATATTGGAGGTAATTTACTGTCAATCTCCTTTCCAGGGGGGAGCAGAGGCCAAAGATGCCGTGACGGACGTTACGTGACGGACGTTACAAAATCGACCACTGCAGTAATAATATAAAACTAATTTGCCTATTATAAAAAATATAATGCCAAGTTCCAGAATACCTCTAGTCTTACAGTTATCTAACGTTTGAGAAATTGTAGTGTTCCCAAGCATTGACCAATCCTGGACAAAGACGTTTACCGTATAAAAATTGTTTAAATATATGTTGTCTTGCAAATTTAAAGATAAAAGATAAAAGTTTCATGACATAACATTTAACAAAAGGACAAATTATCTATATTGAAGGTAGTTTACAGTTACTCCTTTCCAGGGGGGAGGAGAGGCCAAAGATGCCGTGACGGACGTTACGTGACGGACGTTACAAAATTGCCAACTTTAATAATCAACTATAAAACTGTGGCAAAAGCCAAAGTAACTGTCAAATATTGTTTATAGAGAACTTATATATAAATATATACTAAGAATAAGATATCTTGGCGTGTCTTTGAGCAGCAGTGAGTGGAAGTGGCATTACTTCCAACAAATAATTTTAAATTTAGTATCTTTCCAGACAGCATGCCTAACCATACAGCATCAAAACTGGTCAGCAGTAATGCTATTAGGGGTATATCCTTCATGTAGTACCAGTGATACTATTTTCTTTTTTAAATGCAATAAAAGTTGTATTGATAAGTGACATCTCTACCCACTTTTGAATGTGACGGACGTTACATGTGACGGACGTTACATAATTTAACGATTAATTGTTGAGCACGTGTGTAACTTTTTTGGGGTTTTATCAGTTTTTCATACTTGTTCATACATAAAGTAACAAAATAAGTTGTACTTCATTAATTCAGAGTACTACCTTGCAACAGAAATAAACTTTGGCAATATTTCGTGACGGACGTTACATGAAATTTTGAATGTCGTAGTTTAATTAAATAATTATAAGTTCAAAAATATTTACTGACCAATAAACCGTTTTTTCTTACATATATATGCCTAATGTTGCTAGCATTAAGAATATAACTCCTGTGTAGCCCTAATACATAACATTATTCCAGTCTCAAATAAGCTCTTATACTTACTACTCCAAAACTACAAAAAATGTCCTTTACTCTCGGACCCTCAAAAATTCACAGTAATCAATATTTTTAGGGATTCTGCCCAATTTATGTTATTTAGGTCTATTTTCTACCATAATCACTAAAATATTTTGTAAAATTCACAAATTTATTTTTTTACTGAATGCCAACTCTACCGTGGAATTGCCCCAAACAGAAAGAAACCTCTGGCAAAATGCGAGTTTTTCCCCCATTATTTTCATTTTAAAACTTGATTGGCCATAGGCCATGCAATGAACAATCCATTAAATTTTGGTTGAATTTAGGCAAAATTTGGATGAGAAATTAATAAAAATCTGACCGCAAGATTCTCCATATATTAAAGAAATGTTTGATTGCACTCATCTTTATAATTTTCATGCAAATATTTTTGCATAATTTTGGTACGAGTGCAATCAAGCATTTTATTCATACATGCATGTGTTTTTAAACATCTCTAATAACCCACTGTTGGAGGTATAATATACAGTCCCTGATCTCCAATAACCTGCTGGTGGAGGTATATGCAGTCCCTGACTGCCCTCTAGTTTTATATACAGTACTTACAGTAGTCATCAATAAGGTCTGGTGCATCAAGTATCCTTTCAGGTACTGAAGAAATATGCCTGGTATTTTTCTTTGCTGAAGTTCCTGGTGTTTTATTTTGACAATACAACACTCTCAAGTCGTTTAGGTGACCTACAGAATTAACATATTTATTCATTAAAATGTTGCTTTAAAATAGTTATAAATATTTATACACATATATGACAATAATATATATATATATATGTCATAATAACAGACCTGCCAACTTTACCAAACACTAAATCTGGAGATTTTAAAATATAATGATAAAAAACCTGGAGATTGCTGCATGTGATCTTCATCACCACTTATAAATTGCACCATTTTGATTTTAACAAACAGGCATTACTGATAATGATTAAGACTATTCATTCAGGTGCTCTGTCCCTCGGCCGAAGTGCTATTGATGCTTTTCTTTAGTTTATGTTTTATTTTAATTTTAGAGTATTTCTATTGGCATTTTTAAGAATTCTCGCTTGCCGTGAGAAGTGGCAGTCATACAGGGTGACCGGGAGAAGTTGTCTGATACCGGGAGTCTCACGGTCAAACCGTGAGAGTTGGCAGGTCTGTAATAATCACCTGATGAGTGTGGTAAGCCCCACTTACCATACAAAACAAATTTGTAGTGATTAAATTCAAATGAAGTAACTCAAGTTTGTCCTTTTGTCTTACTATTCCGCTCTACCTTGGTATCGAGCATTCTACTCATATGTTTTCAAACTTGCTACTTATCTATCTATCTATCTATCTATCTATCTATCTATCTATCTATCTATCTATCTATCTATCTATCTATCTATCTATCTATCTATCTATCTATCTATCTATCTATCTATCTATCTATCTATCTATCTATCTATCTATCTATCTATCTATCTATCTATATATATATATATATATACACATGTTTCGCTGTACTACAGCTCATCAGTGTAGTTTGGAACAATCTAGATGTGAGAAGTCACCACTTATATTCTGTTTACCCAAGTAACTGCCAATGACAACTGCTTGTGGGAAGTAGTGCACACATCTTATCAGAGAGCACAAGGTCAAGGTGGTATAGGGCCACAGTGCTCAAACTGCCGTATATTATATATATATATATATACTGTAAATATATTATAATAAAATTTATGTAAATAATATTTACATGTTGCAGTAATATAATATTTAATAATTAATAAAGAACATGTAGAAAGTCCATAATTCGATCAGAATTCACTTGCCTTCTCTTGGTACTGGAGCTTTATTGGTATAGGTTAGTATCTTTGCATTGAGTTCGTTGGCACACAGGTTTTCAGTCATTGATTTACGAAACTCCGCTTTGGATGGACTTTCTTCGTTTTCCTCGGTCGCTTCTTCTTTGCTATTAACGACTTTGAAGTAAGATGCATCGAAGTTCATTGAGCTTCGGTTGGGAATAAAACGATCTCCGGAAGGGGTTTTTGGCGTTTTTGGCGTTTTTGGCTTTCCAGGAGTCTTGGTACCAGCGGCTTTGGGGCTCCGAGAAGGCGTTTTGTTTGTGTGTCGACTGGAGTTCTTTATCGGAGTAGACGTCTTGGCTGTTTTGGTAATCCCCTCACCTTCTTCTTCGGCCTCCCTTTTCCATCGCGGTTGAGGACCACTCGTTATTGGCGCGTCAAAGCGAATGAGTTCATTTACTTCTGTCTCAAATTTGAAGTGAGACATTACTCAGTAAGATTTTACAGTAATATACAACAAATATTTCAAAAGATAAACAGAGAGAGCGCTATGGCTGTTGTTTGGTTTTCAAAATCGAACGAACAACGACTGGACAAAGAGTCGAGACATTCCTAAAAGCTGATTGGTTAGATGACGAAACGGAGCGCACTGATTGGACGTTGCCAGTAAACCGCAATAACAAAGAACAACACAAGCACGTGGAGGAATTTCCACTGCAGCGAATATATCTCCGGTGATAGGTAGAAAATGTATACTCGCCAAACATTACAATGTCATTTTTGGTTGTCAAAAATTAAGATATCAAACAAGCTCAATAAATACACCCAAAATAAAAGATAAATTTGGATTATTTAGCGGTTCAAACTGAGCAAAGACTTCCGTGCGTCAGGAAGGACCACCGGAGATGTAGTCCTAGAGACAACTGTGATCGGACCGATACGGATACAGGTATTAAATCAATATGTCGGTCAACAAAGCTTTCTTTTACGTCTGCACTGTTTCTTTGACCATTTTATGGAGATCATCTTCGCCATGTTGCGGGGAAGAAATGCCTTTGTATAAGTTTGTGATGAAAGACACAATGGGAAAAGATGTTAGTCTTGGGCAATACAAAGGAAAGGTGAAATTTGCATTTCTGTCTTTGCTTTTTGAAATTTGAATACTAAATTACACTGTAGCCATTATGATGAAATAATTCCACTAATATAGGGATAGTTCAAACTTCAAAGTATAGAAAATAGAGGAGGTCGATAATATAATAATTTAAACCATTGATCATTGTTTTAATTAAAAATAATATTACCTGTAATTTGTTGAATGGTAATTTAATACCACGATGGAATGTGACTAATTGCCTTAGAATGTGACAATTGGCCTTTTTGAGAATTTGTCTATTTTCAGTGATTTTTAACTTGTACAGAAAAGAAATATTTTCAGCATATGCAATTGATATTCGGCAGTTGCAAAACTTTTCCTTTTGTCCAATTTCAAGATGATTATTGATTCCTACTGTGCTATATGCTATCAGGGGTGGTGGAAGATGTTTTTGAGTGTGGGGGTGAGATGTTGTTTGTGGGTTTGCTACAACCTCTCTAGGGGGTATGGGGCCAAGGCATGTTCCCCCAGAAAATTTTAAATTTTGAAACTCCCTCAGCTCCTAGACCAGGGTGCATAAAACTGTGTAAACTTCACACCGAAGATATGCCAAGCCTTTCAATGCCATGCCAAGATCTTCAAAATGACATAAATGCCATGCCAAGATTCTCAAAATGCTACACTATGCCATTAAAGATGCTGGGTGTGCACTGGAAACAGGTCCCCATAGCAATTTCTGCAATGAAAATGCAACTAACACTATGATTGCACACCAGTATACCAAGCACTCTTGAAGTCCACACCGAAGATCTTTGGTGTGACCTACCTAAAATGCACCTTGGCTCCAAGAACACGCTAATTAAGTTGTCAGAATAACTTTATATATTTATTTGAAGCTTTAATTCATTTCAGTCCTGTGTTATAACATGTTGGCTTGAGTTAGCATACTATTAATAATTTGTAAAAATTTGGGGGCGCAATCTCACACATTGCCCCCACATGTAAAAACCTGTGGCCCATGTATGCTATTAATTGGGATTAATTTTATATATCATTAACCAGTTTCAATACTGTACTTCTAATTTGCTATGCACATGATTTAAGAAACAAAAGATTTAGGAATGAAAGAATATTGGAAACAAAGGATTTAGGATGGAAAATATTTAGGAATGAAAGAATATAGGAAACAAAGGATTTAGGAAGCAAAATATTTAGGAATGAAAGAATATAGGAAACAAAGGATTTAGGAAGCAAAAGATTTAGGAATAAAAGAATATAGGTAATTAACAAAGGATTTAGGAAGCGAAAGATTTAGGAAGGAAAGAATATAGGAAACAAAGGATTTAGGAAGCAAAAGATTTATGAATAAAAGAATATAGGTAATTAACAAAGGATTTAGGAAGCGAAAGATTTAGGAAGGAAAGAATATAGGAAACAAAGGATTTAGGAAGCGAAAGATTTAGGAAGGAAAGAATATAGGAAACAAAGGATTTAGGTTAAACAAAGGATTTACTAGGAAGCAAAAGATTTAGGAATGAAAGAATATAGGAAACAAAGAAATTAGGAAACAAAGGGTTTAGGAATAAAAGAATATAGGAAACAAAGAATTTAGGAAGCAAAAGATTTAGGAAGGAAAGAATATAGGAAGCAAAGAATTTAGGCTAGAAGGAAGTTAGGAAGCTATGAAGGAATTTAGGAAGTCAAGGAAATAATTTTGGAAAGAATAGATTGTGGAAGAATGGGAGGTATAGCAGAAGGGTCACTGGAAAGAAAAGTTATAGGAAGGCAAGAATTTGAGATGGAAAAAAGATAGGATAGAAGAAATTTAGGAAGGGAGTAATTTAGGGTGGAAGGAAATTAGGATTAAAGAAATTAGCAAGAAATTTACGTTGGGGGCGGAATTTAGGAAGAAAGGAATTTAAAAGAACAACTCAAAGAAAATTTTTTAGGAAGGATTGAGTGGATTTAGAAAACTAGGAAGGGATTTAGGAAGGAGAGAGTGTAGAAAGCAAAGGAATTAGGAAGCAAAAGATTTGGGAAGGAAAGATTTGGGAAGGAAATAATTTGGGAAGGATTTAGGAAGAAATTTACAATAAATTTCGGCTTTAGAAATTCAGCCATTCCTGTAATCAACAACACCAAGAATTCTGAACTTTTGTCAACTGTAAAATGGAAGTAATATTTTAGAAACTCTCAAGGAGGGTAAGAAATAGTTCGATTGAGATAGCGGGCGTTAGAGATAATGGGGTAAATTATACTGTAACAGTGAAGAAATATGCTGAAGGGAAATCAATTCTTGTTCGAGATAGCGAGGTCTTTGAGATAACCGAGTTCGATAATACTTGATCATCTGAACTCTGAAGGGTTGTGGTAACAACACATTAAGATGTGGAGAGGACAGAGAAAGCTGGAGAAGTTGGAGGCCTTGAACCTGCCAATACGGCAGATCACTATATATATATATACTTACTTACTTACTTACTTACTCTTACTTACTTACTTACTTACTTACTTACTTACTTACTTACTTACTTACTTACTTACTTACTTACTTACTTACTTACTTACTTACTTACTTACTTACTTACTTACTTACTTACTTACTTACTTACTTACTTACTTACTTACTTACTTACTTACTTACGAGATAGTGAGGTTCTACTGTATGCACTTTTTATGGATGTATCTTTGTTATGTTCTGTACCCGTAGGTATTATTGTTGGCCAATGTTGCAAGTGAGTGTGGATATACAGATGGTCATTATAAAGAACTTGTTCAACTACACAATCAATTATCGCCACGAGGTTTTACAGTCTTGGCGTTTCCGTGTAACCAGTTCGGCAAACAAGAACCAAAGGATGACAAATCTATTCTAAAATTTGTCAAAGAGCGGTACAACGTGAATTTTCCAGTGTTTTCAAAGATAAAAGTTGGAGGTGAACACGCCCATCCTCTGTACGTGTATCTCTTTAAAGCAACATCGGAGTACCCGAAATGGAATTTTGGCAAGTATCTGGTCGACAGACGTGGAAAGATTGTGAAATTCTTCTCACAAAGTGTTAGTCCAAAAGAGTGCGTGTCTTATATTGAAAGACTTTTAGATAACAAACCTATAGATTCTGAACACACAGACTTGTAAAGGTGAAGTAATACGAGCAACAAATTGCTGCAACATTGTTGGGTTGCAAGTTGAATAGCGTTGTTGCACGTTAAACATTGTCACGCAACAATGATCTGAAGTTGAATCAGCATGTCGCAGCATAGTTAATAGAACACATACATGGTTTGGAAACTCGTCCAAAGTGATTGTTCTATGTTTTTGTTCAAGTTTATGGAAATTTGTGCAATGTCACGGTATTGTATTTTCTGTATAGTGAAGCAGTCATCCAATAGCAACGATCGGGTTTAATTAGTGAGTTGCTTCATCGTCACGTGTTGTGGTGCTTCATCGTCACGTGTCCATAGAATTTACTTCCATATAAGGAACTCCATTGTCAGTTCAACATGACCATGCTTCATGTTGAAAGACAATAGAGCTTCCAAACCATGTATATGTTCTATTAACTATGGTTGCAGCAAGTAGAACTGGAGTCTACTTTTTTCAACGTGCAACAAAATCATTGTTGCGTGACAATGTTTAAGGTGGGTGGTAATACGTGCAACAACGCTTTTCCACTTGCAACGCAACTTGAAGAAAAATGTTGTCCGTATTACCTCATTTAAATGCATGATGAAATTTCGAAATGAACTAACGTCAGTCTATATAGTAGAAATTACAGTGCCGAGGTTAGGACAGGGCGGACTGGGCGGTCGCCCAGGGCCCCCCACAAAATAATGTTTAAGGGGGGGTCCTCCACAAAAATGTCTTGAAAGTTGAAAAAATAGGTGTTGAAATGAAAACAAATTACACTGCGCCTTCAACCGTCGTTGCCTTCGCAAGTTAACAAAAAATACAGCAAGATGCGCTTTTTGGCCTAAGGCCATATACCGCATTCTTTGCAAATTTTATCCATCTACATTATATAACCCCAGTGTCAGTCCAATTACCTACATCTTATTCAAAAAAATATGACTATGTAACTTAGCATACATTCAGAAATACAATTGATATATTGTGCTGGTCAGTGACCGCCCAGGCCTCCACAGTCCTAAATCCGGCGCTGAGAAATTAATATATTCTTTCCCGACAAATGCCTTCTTAATAAACTCTTATTCCTGTTTCAATTGATGGTTTGCGATTTAGGTTCAATAGCTGCTAATGAGATGATTCTGTTCAAGTTCCTCCAAGAATAGCAAAGTGCACAGATAACGTCGAATTCATATTTGTCTGTCATTTTTTTGCATTCCCAACAAAAGAAAATGTCTTTTTACGAATCCCTCGACATCTAATTTTGGTTTGTTTTTCTGAGTTTCGGCTTAAAATTAATTCTTTGAAGTAACTTTGCCCTTATTTACTTGCATGATAATTGCGAATTTCGTTCTGAAATCATCCACGTCAATTCAAAACTCATCCCGACTTAACGGGGCTAGCCCGCTCCATGTAATCGTTTCGTAAACTCAGCCTGGTCCATGTAATCACCCCCTAAGTGTATAAATAGGAAGGCACTTTATCACATCGACCTAAACCACCTGACTAAAAGACTTTCTTAATTATAAACCAAAGCTTTCAACATATAACTGAGACAGGAGAAAATGCGATTTATATATAAATTGTTGGGGTTTTTTTGGGTTTTTTTAAACCAGAAGGTACAATAGTTACTTTTAAGGAAGTGGGAGGGTTCAACCTTCGTCTCACCCCAATATCATGCAGCGAGTGTTATCTGTCTTGACCTTCACGCGAACCGACTCATTTATATGGCGTTTTGAACAAAGCGCGGCTTGTGTAGAGTGTACCCAGCCCTTCTCAGCTTGGGTAAAAGACGCGAACTTCGCGTCAACGGCGGAACATATAACCTTTTATAGAAGTGCTTTGCGTCTTATGCGTGTAAAGGCGCGCGGTCTGCGCGGGTGTAAGCCGCGTCATATCGGCTTTCGTATAAGGTCTATTAATCTCAACCAAGGGTGACGTTTTGTGCGAGTCGCCGAGTTCGATAAAACCGCTGACAATACGGTATGAGCCACCGCTTGTCGGGGGCTCATATTGTCAGCGGTTTTATCGAACTCGGCGACTCGCACAAAAGGTCAACAACTTAGGTAAGTAAAGTTTAGTTTTATATTTACAAGACGTATCACATTCTAACGTGCTCCCTTGTCTCAACACGTAATGTCTATACACTTGTAGCACATCTATGTCCCCAAACCGGTATGTCCTTCCGTATATCGACGATCTCGGTATACCAAGGATTCCAATATATCGTAAATCTCGGTATACAGTAGATGGTACCGTCATAGCGATATACAGTACTGTATGTGATCTCATGCACACCAGTATATCGGTCCACCAACTATTCCTACTCTACTTGCACGAGCCTAATAATACTAAGGTGGTCACCCATCCAAATCACCCATCCGACTGCGAATTAACTAACCTGAGGCCGTGTCCACACCAATCCGTTTTCAAACGAAAACGGAGACTTTTTGGTACGGTTAGGCGTTTCGTCCACACTAATCCGTCGTCTTCGGTGACCGAAAACGGAGCGTTTCGAAAACGCTCTCCAGAGAGTGGAGACATTCGAAGACGCCGTTTTTCTGCACCAGTGTGGACGGCAAAAACGAACCTTTTGGAAAACGATGATGTCACGATTATGCTATCTTGGTTTCAGTTACCTAGAACTATTCATTCTTACCCCTGTAGATCTTTTTAGATAGTGTCGAGGTCTCCGTTTTCGTTTGAAAACGGATTAATGTGGACATGGCCTGAGAGGCATGGCGTTTACAGCACGTGCCACCTGTGCCTCCCGAGTCTCGATGACCATTATAGTAATTATATACCACTCAATATTTGCGTTTTTTTATTCGTCACTGAATCACCGACCAAATTACAAATCTTTAGAATAAAACATTCCGAAGAATAATGCCATCTTGGTAGACGGGGTGAAAATCTCGTCAAATCTTGTATTTCAAAAATTCGGGGTTATCTTAAATATCCGGTTAAGGTCATAGTCATTTACAACACTAAAAACGTCTCTTATTTTACTTCTAATAAAGATAAAATTCCAGATTTGTCTCGTAGTAAAGTTGTCTACCAAATTACTTGTCCGGGCTGCAATAAAACATATACAGGAAAGACTGATCGCTGCCTTCAAAAACGTCTTTCAGAACACGCTACTATACACAACACCAGTACCGTTGCTAAACACTTCCTACAATGTGAACATGCACAATTCATTGCCGACCTACACCATCAATTTGACCGACTTAACGATCTTTCCTTCTCTTTCAACTTGACTACCAGTATGAAAAACGTAATTTTCAACAACTATAAAATTCTTTATTCTAATAATTTATTTAACACTAACCAACTAGTAATAATGGAAGCATTGCAAATTAAGTTTAACAAACCCGAGCTAAACTCGGGCGTCATGGCTGGCAAAGAACTGTCACTTTTTGCCCAGTCTCTCTACTTCTTTAGTAGAAATTTAAGTGGGCACTATTGCAAATTTAATTATTTCTACCATGCACTATTGGTCGGTAGTGCTCGCGCCCTCGTTGACTATTCGTTCATAGCGAACTCAGACTCGTTATCTAATTGTTAAATAGTGTTAGGTCTTCTGACGTCTTGTGTAAATAGCTAGTGTTAAGCCCTAATCAAACGAGAACGCAAGTCATCGCAAGTTGGCAGTCAGAATTTCTGTGGCGGTCGTTCGAACACCCAAATTAACAAAATAAAGGTTTCATGAGTGTTTTAAACAAGTTTTAACTTTGTCACGGTACATGATATTTTCGGGAAACTATTCAGAGCGGCTGGCTGAGATAGCGTGACTGCCAACTTGCGATGACTTGCGTTCTCGTTTGATTAGGGCTTTAGGTTTTCTCTCGTGTAATTAGCTAGTGATAGGTTTTCTAACTCGTGTAAATAGTGATAGGTTTTCTTTCCTTTTGTTGCCGATGATGTCATCGAACTTTTGACTTGCATATTAGACCTGGCATGTTTTTGTATTTTCACTTGTCTGATGATGACTTTGAAATAACGGTCGAAATATTACAATTTTCACTTAGTTGCACTTGTTTAACTCATATCTTGAGTTTTCAGGATGGCATTATTCTTCGGAATATGTTTTATTCTATACTTTTTCAAGTTATCGGCTGGTCTTGGTTTTTACAAATCTTTACAAACTGTATATAACATATTTTACACAACTGATATATAGTGATGACTTGTTAAGTTCGAAGTAAGTGTTTCTTGTATTTATTGAAGAGTTTTTGAGTTCTAGCTTGTATCCATATTTACACTTGATTTCATATTACTTTACCATGGAGTGTTGCAAAGTTTGTTGGGAAGTTCCGAAGTTCGCGTTCGGAAACTGGCAAGCACACACGTAAAAATGCGCAAGCTGTTACATACCTGGTTGTAAAGCAAGTTGTCACCGTGATGTGCACTAGGTTGTTGACAACTTGTAACAAGGTTGTTGACTCCAACAGACTGGTGACAAGTTGTTCCAACAACCTGTTACCGCTTTGCACTCAACGAGTTGTCAACTGCGAGTTGTCAAAGGTTGTAGCGGCTTTCTGAATGAACAGTATTGTTACAATCTGTTACCAGCCTTGCTACTTGCCTGTTGCGACAATATCCTGTTGACAAGCCGCGAAATTTTTACGTGTGTATACGTTGTAGCCATGCTTGTCGATTATCCAAAGAAATTGCGAGTTTTGAATAAAAGCTCATCATCACTGGATAATCGGCATTCGGCAACCTTGTTGACAACGGTTCCCAAGTTGCAAATGAACTTGGCGACTTGCCAACGAACTTTGCAACACAACACACTGTGAAGTAATATGAAATCAACTGTAAAGACTCGATTTATGTAGTTTGTTTTTTGATAACTGCTTCTGCCTGATCAATGAGCTAAAAAAGAAACAACGACATGATTACACTGGTCATTTCTCGCGTTCTGACAGCACTTTTGAGAAAAAATTTAAGAGTTTTAAAACATGTTTTTAAGGGCACATTTTATTATTTTTAAGATAGATTTTGTTTCAGAGTGGTTAATAAGAACCACTGGAGAGCGTAATAACAGATATTAGGGAGTAAATGGTGAAAGAAATTTGAACATACAGACGCAGTTAATATCGTACCACCATGTTAGACTTGCATACATGAAAAAATTCTCAATTTTGATTGGCTAACAGGAGTGCAGTTTTATGGAAATGCTGTGCAGAAAAAAGGAAATACAGTGCAAATTTTTGAAGCAAATGAACGGACCAATCAAAAACAATAAAAACTGAAAAGAGCCAATCACGTTCTACAGCGGATTTTGACGGATGACATTTTCCAATCCCGTACCCAGGGTAACAAGCTCAATTAAAAAGGTGATTGCCTAGTGTGGAGACACAATGAGCTACGTTTATCTTTATAAATACTTTCGTTGCAACAATGTCTAAATATGAACGTTGTAATATTAGCAAAAGTAATAATGCTTGGACATATAAGGATACATTTGTCATGAATATATCCTTATACGTCCGAGAATTGTTACTTTTAGCAATATCACAACGATTATATTTAAACATTGTTGCCACGAAAGTGTTTATAAATAAAAATAGATCGCCAATTGACGTTATTGGAGGATTGCTGCCAAGCCACAGGGGGATGCCACCCCCTGATCAGAGGTAACCATGGCAACCCCGCCACAGCCCACCTCCAGGCACCAGTCACACTGTCAAAGCAGTGGAAATATATATACTTACCCTTGCATTCTATCAGGAGTGGGTGGGTGGGTCACTAAACAGCGCGCGCAAATTAACCAGTCAAGCTCAGACCACGCTGACAAGACTTTGATGAGCGCAAGTCAAGCTCAGACCACGCTGACAAGACTTTGATGACCGCTGAGATAAACCCCACATATTATCATGCGTGACCGCTGACTAGCATTGTCTTCTTTTTTACCTTGCCTAAATTACATTTAGCCACATGAAAAAATTACCTCATGCATTGTGTCTTAACATTACGCAATCACCTTTTTAATTAAGCTTGTTACTCTGGATAGACCACAATGCATTGGGAATTCAAGATGACGCCGCTATTGGTGAATAGGTCCATTGCACTCGAAACGATGCTATTACCTTTACAACTATCGGGGGCATGTCACCCCTGCCCACAGGGAGCAGAGGAGTCAAATATGAGTTACACTTATCGAACGTCTTACCTTTGAAAACGCATGAATCAATTCAAAAACGTGGATTTTCGACTCGTACTCATACTTGACTCCTCTGCTCCCTGTGCCCTGCCCCAACTCAAAGACGGGCATGTAAAGCCAACAGTAGTTCGATTCTTGGATGACAGATTCAAACTATACGCAAAAGCAAGTATACAGTATCGTGCCAGAGTCGTATAGATTCACCTACCTGGGTAAATTTCACTGTTTCAAAGAAGCCTTGAATAAACCTCCGCATATTTAGTTTATAGTTATATAAACTCATTTGCTCGATCACTTGGCTGTACAGACAAAGATCTTCGAATAACTGGGGAACATTCTCTCTCCAACTAATTTACAAGGGGAAAAAAGGAAAGAAACGTTTATTTTAAACATATCTCAAATCATTAACCCGTTACCCGGAAGTGTTGCTATTTGGCAACTTAGATATTTTACTTTGTGTAATCATAGTCTATTGAAAAATGGCATAGAAACTCAGCACAAAAGTCTTTCTTCTTTCTTTTTGTTCACGTTTATACAAACTTGTGAGAAGGTCTACAATAGGCTTCTTATAAATCCCAAATCCCGTTCGATATTTGCTACCCTTTCCCGTATCCCGACAAGTTTGGTTAGCTGATCAAATTCTGACCAACGTCTTTTAGTTATTAACTTATGCGGCTCACATTATGTAGCTTTATATTCTGGGTGTCACTTTTTTGTGGAATTGCATAGTACGCTAGTCCGCGCGGAATTGTGCACTATAGCCGCGAAACCGTACGCCATAGACACAGAAACGTGGGTTCTGGGAACGAGAATGCAAGTGACGTTTTTGACACCGTTTTTGACACCGCAAGTAAATATAATTTTTACACTGGTTCAAATGTGCTTGATCATGATATTGTGATAAATTTGTGTTTGTTCTGGTTGTCGATCGGTCGATCGTTCGTTCGTTCGTTCGTTCGTTCGTTCGTTCGTTCGTTCGTTCGTTCGTTCGTTCGTTCGTTCGTTCGTTCGTTCGTTCGTTCGTTCGTCCGTCCGTCCGTCCGTCCGTCCATAGGTGTGGAATGAATAGCAAGCGACGTTTTTGACACAAAACAGGGCATCGCTCTTTAGCACTTTGTCCGGTTGGTTGTAAAAAGCAAAACCAAAGGGAAAAGAACTAAAACAAACTCTGTAGTTTCACACATGCAGTTGGCCCTTGTAATGTGGTAATGGTGGATTCTCATGGCTTCATTTTCCAAACAATAGTTCTCAATCCAGACTTTTTTACAGATCAGCGAGTTACTCTCGTTTACCTACCTACGTAACGACTGCTGATGTGACTTGGATGTGACCGCACTACTCAAATTCACGACCAGCCTCAATATTTCCTTCTTTATCAAGCCTTGGTCCTTTGGAGAGATCGAGTCACTGCGTTTACCCTTTAAGAACTTTTCCAGGATACTTCCAGACGAGACCGATTCAGCTAAAGTTTTTGAGGATTCATTTTTCAACTCATCAACCGTCTCAATCCTTTCTTGTTTTTGATCAACCTTGCCATTCTTCTCCGTTGAGGTTTTAGACGTCGGAAGTTTCCCAGTTATACGCGAAACGTCCATGCAGCAGAGACACTGGGTTGTGTCGTGGGCCGTTGATTTGGCCTTCTGAGGGATCTGTAACACATCTGGTTTAGGCATGGGGCTTGTAGAAAGGCCAATGAAATTATCAGCCCATGATCCTTTGTACTGGGATTCTTCCACCTGGAAGTAAAATATATTTTGTGGTTGATTTCATCTATTTGAAATAGACTACGCTAAGCGTAAAATACAACGAGAGGGCACTCAGAGACTGCATGCATATACCTCCGCCAGCGGGTTATTAGAGATGTTTAAAAAGAAAACGAGCCATCCCGCTAACCAGGCTAGCTCACAAGACCTATATATCGAAAGTACTTATGTAAACCCTCGCCTACGGCTCGGGTTCACATAAACTTTCGAATTCTCCCAACTCACTCTCGTGTTTGCATCAGGCTAAATAAACACGGGCGGCCATTTTCTATTTCTTAAATAATACTATATTTTGCTAATATTTTCACCCACCCTCAGACTGTTTGCTGATCGACTGTAAAACTAGTAAATGCGTGATCTAATATTTCGTGTAGGTGTTCGTGTTGGCGCTGGTGTTTGTGTTGTGTTTGTTTTTAATGTTCATATTAGTGCTTCTGTTTGCGTTTGTGTCTCGTGCATACATTTCATGTGATTGTGCTTGTTTTCTACACGTGCGTGCGCGCGGTTGTGTATATTTGGATTAATTTCCCTGTTTGTTTGTTTGTTTGTTTGTTTGTTTGTTTGTTTGTTTGTTTGTTTGTTTGTCTGCTTGCCTGCCTGCCTGTCTGTCTGTCTGTCTGTCTGTCTATCTGTTTGTTTGTTTGTTTGTTTGTTTGTTCGTCCTGTCTGTCTGTTTAGTAAAATAAAAGTAGTGTGCTGCGCAGGGAGTGTCGAAATACAAATCGAAATATAGCAAGGTTTGAGTACTGCCGAAATTATAGGACGTATAGATTTCTAACGTTTCTAGTGAAGGCCCTTCGTCAGAGAGAAATGTTTCTCTCTGACAAAGGGCCTTCGCTCAAAACGTCAGAAATCTACGTCCTATAATTTCGGCAGTACTCAAACCTTACTATATTTCGATTTTTCTGTCTGTTTGCTTGTCTGTTAACGGATATAAAGTATCCGCTGAACAAGTCATTCTTTCACGTTAGTTTAACTTACGAAAAAGAAATCACAGAGATCAACAGGTAACGTCAACCCCAAGAATTCATTTCCCCTGGCTGACGTTGCCGCCTTCAGTGTCCGGCCGTAGGAATGCTCTAGAGGCGAAGGAGTAGGTAGAAGTGTGGTCGATCCTGACGTCTGACTATCAGCAAGATCCAAAGATAATGGACGCGATTCGGGAATAGGTGGACTGGAACAAAAAATATATAGAAAAATAGCAAGGCAATCAATTAGTAAATGTAATTAGATTGTGGGTTCGTGCTACAGTAAACATTAAGCAACATTTCTTCCAGTAATTACACCGCAGTTAGCTCTTTTTGAATGTAAAAATTCAAAAGAATGGAATTTACCTATCCTCTGGTTCCGGCGTGCTGTATGGCCGAAGTACGTGTTCGTTCAAGTGGCCATACTCGAGTCATAGTCAATCGAGATATGGTCTGGAAACTCGGCAAACTTCAAAGCGCCTATAATGAGCTGTGATTTTATGTTGAACCGTACCTTACACCGTGCACATCCTTTGTTTTAGGTTTATTAATATTTAAATAGCACGGTTGAGTGATTGAACTGAAACCTTGCTATTGGACAATTCGTTCATTATACTAAAATACAATGTGTTCAGTGACCGTGTACCGTGCACAAAAATACATAAAGGCGAACCATAGTTATTCTAAACATGGTTTGGAAACCCGGCAAACTTCAAAGCGGTCAACAATCAAGCTACGATTCATGTTGAAAGGTACACGAAGGTGCACAAATCCTTTGTTTTAGGTTTATTGGTTTGGAAACCCGGCAAACTTCAAAGCGGTCAACAATCAAGCTACGATTCATGTTGAAAGGTACACGAAGGTGCACAAATCCTTTGTTTTAGGTTTATTAATATTTAAACAGTACGGTTGAGCGATTCAACCCAAACGTTGCCATTGGATGATTGCTTCATTATACAGAAAACACAATATGTTCAGTAACCGTGAAAGTGCACACATTTCCATAAACCTGAACAAAAACATACAACAATGACTTTTGTTGAGCTTCCAAACCATGTTTCTATTAACTATGGGCGAACAAAAAGATAGACCAACGACTTTAGCTGAGTTTCCAGACCATATCTCGATTGACTATACTTGAGTCAGGAAAAAGGTAGAGTGCTGCGCAGGCAGTGTTTTAGATACAGCAGAATGAGAAGGTGGTAAACTTCCGAGGTTAGTTTTGATTACGAAATACTGACATTTCGAGCAGAGCTCTTCATCAGAGTCAAATGTCACATTTTACTCTGATGAATGGCTCCACTCGGCCACTCCAAACGTCAGTACTTTGTTATCAGAACTATTCTCGTCAGTGTACCTTTTTACCTTGCTCATACTTTACACGGATAACTAATCATTTTAGATGTTTTTAAATTTTTAGAATATTTTCAAAACTTCCAGGAAAATAATAACTTATCGTATATTTCCTCTATTACACAGTTTTGCCTGAAATCCTATTTTTCAAATGAAAAATAGAAATAAGCACCCTCTCTCCAAAAAAGGGAACCCCCACACACCCCCCCAAAGCATGTCCTCAGTATATCATTCTATTTCAGTGTATTTCATTAAAATCACAGAACTTCAGTTATTTGATGTCACGGTACAACTTTTCCTCGGTAAACTTAACAAGCCCCTTCCCTCTATTAACCCCCTTGTAATAAGCCCTTCACGAGGAGTTCAAATTCATAAGCCCCCGGCGAACAAGCGAGGAAACAAGATATTAATAAACAATTATTGGATGAGGCTGAGCATGATATTAAGAATTATCCAGACCTCGGTCAATGTTATCCATTGACCGACATTCAAAATAGTCATACTAAGATGCAAGAAAGGTCTGGCAGTAAAAAAGACTCATTCGATTAATTTTGCAAAATGGACTTTATTGAAGTTTTAGTTATTTTGTCATTTTCTCGCGCTTTGTCGTGGTGACGTCATTAGCGTCCAATAATTTTCTTTTCGGACACGTTCGTCCAATAATTCACAGTATTCGACGGAAATGACGTCACAGCTACCGGACATTGAGAATCGACTGAAGTATGTTGACCAATAAGGAAGGAGAATGAAGTCTGAATGTATAATAATTAGTGGGAAATGTTCTTTTGCAGCATAATATTTTGCTCATGCGCGTTACACTCAACTTCGTCCCTCTGCCTTCGGCATTGGCAAATAACTGATCTGCTCGCCACTGACAAATCACGATATTTTGCTCAACCTCGTCCAATAATTGCTAACTATGCGCCCATAAGTTAGTTGATTAAATTATGAATGGAACGGACATACTGAACTGAGCTCAGCCTAAATTTCCAACAGTAAGTTCTTCTCAGAACTCTCCAGGGTTGCCGTGATAAAAACGCTTTCTAAGGGGCTGTTTATATGGGTGGTAAGCGAGATCTCACTAGATAGTTAAAATACTCATTAATAATTCATGACGAAAACACAAAAGAAATCAATACCGTAGCAGCGGTTGTAAATCGGATACAGCATCGTCCTCACTTACATAAACTTTAGCTTCGATTTTCTCGGCTAAAACAGACCGTATCCCGGTGAACTTGATTCTTAGATGCATTTGTATTTTAAGAAAGATACAGGCTACGGCTCGCTTGCAGCTCGCCTTGTAAATCAGATACAGCTCGGCTGCTCATGCTGTATCTATTACTTAACTTCCTCTTATATATGGACAAGCGGGATCTCACTTGAATTTGGCGACATCTCAGTAGGCGGGATGAAAATTTTCCCATGTAAACACTCATTAACCGGACAAAATCATCCTGGTAACCGGGCTAGCCCGCTTCATATATGAACGGCCCCTAAAAAATACAGTTACTTGCGTATCCTTACCCGACAATGGCAAAAGACTGATTAAATCCCCCGATGCGATACTCGATATCTCTGTTCAAGCTCCTTTGCCTGCGTAAACTACTCAACGCCGAATAACCGTGCGCGTCTCGGAACGATGTGTAGGCGGCCTGCGACGGATCCACGACGTCGAAATCGCCAGGAGACGTGGGACTCATGGGCACGGACTGAAGACTCCATATCGACAGCGACGTGACACTTTTCCTCAGTCGTTTCCCACGAGGGGTTTGACTGAAACTAGCCGAGCTCAGCGAAAACGCTTTCCTCGGAAACCTCTTGTTCATGTCTTCCATGGACGCTCCAATGTCTCTGACGTGATCGCTCCTGCTGATGACCGAAGCCATATCATTAATGCCGTCACTTACGCTCATTTGTTCCAAGTACGAAGTATCAAAACCGCCATTCTCGTCAGGTCTGGCTAGATTCTTCAGAACGAGTGTTTTGTTATCAAGCAACATGACCTCGGTGTTGCTACCGGTCAAACGGCGGCGATCTGGCGACGGTGAACTGATGGAATAATCACTTCGAAACATTTGTCGGTTGGCACGCTTGGGAAAGTACGCTATGTCGTCGGTTGTTCCCGAAAAGCTCGCGCTCCTCGAGTCGGCCGTAATGGATAGCCTGGGGTCGATGATGCTGGCTTTTTCGTTCAAACTAGAGCTCCTGGTGCGGTTTAGCTCGGCTTGCCTTTTCCTAAACGATTTCTCGTAACCTTTGTCTAAGTCCAAGTGCAAGCCAGCAATGTTATCCAGACTCGTCTGACTCCGATAGCTATCGAAGCTCTGCGAGGTTTCCACCGATGATATCGAGCGGTAACTCGACTCGCTCACTCCACTCGAACTCCTGATGTGACGTATCTCGTCTCCATCGGTCACGGACGTAACACGCGACCGGGAAGCGCTGTTCAACGGACTCAAGTTGGAATCTTCGTTTTCCGACTTCCCGTCTTTCTTGTCCTTCCCTTGCGACGCACTCGCGCTTTTTAGAATCCTGCTGATCAGAGAATCTTCGCCCATGGTATTCTCGTACGAACTAAGATCAAAGGTCTTACTGTGCGAGTAACCCTCAAGCTCACTTGGGGGCTTGGTACTATTAGTCGATGCATTCGAAGCGCTTCGCGGATAAGACTCGCTGCGTGCTAGCAATCTCGGGCTGCTGTCCCTCCGTGCCGAAGGCCGTCTCTTCGCACCACTACGTCCCAAGTCCTCGTCGCTACTCGGCTTCTCCGGTGTCGAGCATTCGCTTGGCGGTGGCATGAGATGTGTGGGAATTGGTGCCTTATTTATTCGCTCGAGTAACGAAGGCGTCTCCATTTTCACCTCCACTTCTTCGTTCGACAAGCTGGATTTTTCTTCGGACAAAGACACGCTACTGCCGTGTTCATCCATGTTCATTTTCTCTTCGAGCATGCGCAAAAGGATACCACTGCCCGTTCCTTCGTCGTGCCTGGGCACCTTGGGCTCTTCCTCTCCGAGGTATATACCGCTGCTCTTGTCGTAGACGTTGCTCTGTCGATACTGCGTGCCAAGGTAAACACCACTTTCTTCGTCGTAAATGGATTTAGTCGTCTCCTCACTGCCACTTTCAGATTTTCTGTGTCTCATGCTCTCATCATCCCTCTGACGATAGTAATCTACAAGAAAGACATTAGTTCAGTTTCAATCACAGAGTAGCATTCTGAGGTCTATAATGGCGATTAGCAACTGGCGATTAGCCTAAATGCTGCCCAATTTACACCCGTTTTCAAAATTACGCAACCCTGGAAGTTGACATGCATGCATGTGACGTGATACGAGTTTTATAGCAATTTGTTGTCACAAAATGACGGACATCAATACGAACTGAGCCAGAATACAATAAAATGAGGACGTTAATGCTGACCGAATGGCGAATTATTTAACCATATAACAATGCAATCCATGGGGGTGTTGAATACGATGACAAAGTAAGTTATATTGAAGTATTTTGAATTGCCATAAAACTCACATGTCGACTGCAATATTTCCGGCCTGGTCGCGCAATTTTGAAAACGGGTGTAATCTGTTAAATAAAATCACTAAACGATAGTAAAGGTCCTGCTTTTATTTATTTTTACTTTTTTTATTTCCCGTTAAAGGGGCAGTAAGACGCCAAAATTCTCATCCTGTTCCAAACATATTTTGGTTTTAAAAAAAATGCAAATAAGATATCTTATAACGTCATCTGCTCCACTAATTCCGTAAAGGAGGAATATCTACGGAAATAATACGTAGATTGTGCTGAAATTTTGAAGCTGTTCTAATACAATCTACACAGTTATTGTATATACACAGTATACACACATATACATCCTATCGTTTCCAATAAAATATATGATCTCTACTAAAGCAAAACTGGAAGAAGATCTTTGTCTAGTATATAGCCAAATGGTGCTCAACTAATCAGCTATTAATCAACCCGGGCAAGACTAAGTTCCTGGTTATTGGCACACCCCAGTTGCTAAAGAAACTTCCTGATACAATGACTCTCTCATTCTTAGGGAAAGAAATCAAGCCTGAGTTCAGTGCAAAAGCTTTAGGAGTTATCGTAGACTCACATTGGCGTACAACGAACATATCAGAAAACTTATTTCCTCATGCACTTCGAAACTGTGTCAGATTAACAGAGTGAAGGACAGTTTTGACAAAGAAACGCTTGGCCTAATCATCTCATCTCTTGTCATCAGTAAGCTTTTTTACTGTTCTTCAATGTGGTCAAATACATCTGCCACAAATATTAGCAAACTCCAAGCCGTACAGAACTTTGCATGCAGGATAATCACAAATACAAGAAAGTATGATCACATCACTCCTGCGCTACGCCAGATTGGTTGGCTACCTGTCAGCATTGAACTCTAAATAAACTGGAACGCTAACTCCATAAGACAGCCCCTATGATTGGGCGAAGTCAAACTTCCGGCCGCTGGGGGTAGCCATTGCACGTCAACAGAAGGTGTGAAGGGCACAATGAAAAACTGAAAACTCGCTGCAAAAAACAACCATTTTTTAGACCTAAAGTTTTTTATAGATGATAACGAAGAAGCTAGTACGTATTGGGCTTATCGGCCTTGTACCTGAACAATTTCTACCCACGAAAATGGATTGAACGACGAAATATCTGCCGAACAAAAGGAAAATTCGAGTCCAAAACTCGTACGGAAAATACAGGTTTTTCTTATTTTTCTTTGTTATCTCAAACGTTTGAAGGTTGTCATGCCAAGAATTAGTAATAAGATAATGCTAAATTATTGCTTTAACTCAAGTTTCAGTTGTGGAAATGCTAAATCTGACATTTTTCGAGACGAAGAGTAACTCCAGAGCTGTAAAAACACCTGGTAAAGTGCATTTTGTTGTTTTTTCCCTACTGAAAATTGAGGAATTTAAAACCTAACTGATTTTATAAACAAACTGTTCATTTTAAACCTGGGATTCTTATGTATTTTCTTTATATTTGTCCAAACCATGGCAATTTTGGTTGCATATTGTTGACTTTCATTTGAGAGCTTATATTTTTACTGTTTTTCTTGTTTTTACACGTCATGTCAGTGTTCACCTACTCTACGGTATATTGGAATTTGATCTAAGCCTAAAAGTGGTTAACAAGTTTAGTTTTTCTTTGATTTCAAGCTGTTTTTGCAAACAATTTCACTAAATTCAGCTTCATTTTTTCTCGGTTATAAAGTAAAAGGGACTGGGGTTGACGTGCATGGCGGCCCCCATGTCCGCCATTTTTGGCTTCAAAACGTGCAAGTGAGTTATCGTTCCAGTCTACTTAGAGTTCAATGCCTGTCAGTGAACAACTGCTGCTCAGAGACTCAATTATGACCTACAAATGTATGAACTCGCTCGCTCCACCATATTTAAGTAACAAATTTAGTAAACGCTCTTCAATACACAACCGACTCATACACACGTAACCAAGATCTTTACCGAACTGCTTCTGGGCAACGATCGTTTCACTACAGAGCTGTAAAACTTTGGAATAGTTTAGAAGATAACATTAAACAGGCAACATCTCTAAGTCACTTTAAGAAGTTAATGAAAAACTATTTGTTAGACATTTTATTAATAGCCAGTAATAAATATTTTAAGCTGTTATACATTTGATTTTATAAATATTCATATTTTACATTATAAATTTTAAACTGTAATGGGCATTGAAAAGCCCAGTTGGGAATTGCTCAATAAAGTATGTATGTATGTATGTATTGCTTAATATATTCCTCATTTGGGGAAGTTTGTTTGATCTGTGTGGAGTAGATGACATCATAGGCCTTCTTATTTGCATGTTACAAAAACCTGAATATCTCTGGAACATGATGAGATATTGATTTAATAAGAACGTTATACTTCCTCATACGGAAAGTACTTCTAGATAAAATCAAAATTGAATAGAAGAGTTTTCAACCTACTGCCCCTTTAATGCTAAGACTATCTATGATAAGATTTCACTTAACAATTAAGTTGGCTTATTCATTATCTCATAGATACAGTGACTGTCAGTGACTGTCAGTGAGTGCTACGAATTTTGGGATGGATTGCGAAATTTTATTATAGAATTTGTCGGATTATTTCAGATCGGATCGGAATGCTTTATTGAGCGCGGATAGGATTCGGATCTCCAAATTTCGGATCGGATTCGGATTTTAAGCATTAACTAATTGTCGGATTGTATAATCATCCTATCCAATGCACACCTCTAAGTGTACATTTTTAAATATCATATTTGAAAATGTTGATAGTTTTACGATATCAGCTCTCGTACTCAAGAAATGACGTTCTAAAGCTCATTAATAATTCATGAGGAAAACACAAAGAAAATACATGTTTAATGAGGATCTATATATGCATGATATAGATTATTCTTGATTTACATAAACTTTAGCTCTGATTTTCTCGACTTTTGAAACTTTGACAATGAAACTTTGCACGATTACCAACTACCATAACATCTTTACGATTATGCAATTTAAAACATTGCCAACAATGTTTTCATCAGAGAACCACTTTAAACTATGTCTGATTCCTGGCCTGAGTCACCTGACTGTGACAGAAATTTATTTGTTAAAATTTTCAATCACCTAACCTGTTGCTGCTGACAATGAGGAGACAAAGCACTTCGAATATGGAAGAGCTTCTTCTTTCACTTCAACCACTGGCCAAGAATGTTCTCCTTTATGACGAACACTCTCCCAGTTCAGAATCTTGAGAATGTCGGCTCCTTGACGAGTGGTGGCGATCAGGCCCAAAACATAGAAACATGTTCTACAACATAAAAATAATTAACGTAATTTATTCAAACTTTGCTCTCCTAAAAGGACCCTAAACTATCAACACCCATATCTTCTTGGCTTCATTAAAAAATACTCTGTTAGAAAATAGAAAATTTAAAAAAAAATCATGAAAAGATGGAAAACAATAAATTTCCTTCTGTTTTGAATTTGGGTCCCCACTCTTCAGAGAATACCACAAACTATACTAGATAACCAAAATCTAATTTCAATTCAGTCAAATAAAATTTACATTTTATAACCATTAAACAAATTGACAGTAAGAGATTGATGATTTGATGATTGAGTGCCTGTATCCCGATACAGATTTGGTAAGTTCATTGGCGTAGTAATGTTTCTAAAAAAAACGTTGTATGTGTCGAGAAAATGAAAGCTAAACTTTATGTAAATCAAGAGGAATCTATATCACATATATATAGACCCTCATAAAACATGGATTTTCTTTGTGTCTTCCTCATGAGTTATTAATAAGTTATATATATATATATATGATTATTATGGTGCGTGTTGTTTGTCCTAGTTTCAAACCATTTATTTAATTATTATAGTTCAGCAGGGCTTTTCTTTTCGTTTATGTTACAAGTGCATATGTAATACATATCTCAATCGTCTGGTATGTTATTAACATATGCGGGGACCAACTCAAAAGCATTTCTGCTATACTTTGGTCTCCGCACACTTCTTTGTATATTCTTATATTTGTATTTGTCTTTCTTTATAATTTGTAAATCTTAACTTGTATTTATTACATAACATGTAAATAGTGTGGAATTAAATAAAACTCGAAACTTGAAAGTCATTAATAATTCATGAGGAAAACACAAAAGGAATCAGTGCCGTGTCAGTGGTTTGGATATCGGAGGAAGAAATTATACATAAATTAAGCAACTGATTTGTTTGAGATGCTATCCATATCAGACATTCTGAAGGGCATACTACGAAACCCGGACTCGGACTCGGACTCAAAATAATATCTAGTATAGCGCATTTATAGAGAAATATCTAATACTAATATAAACGTGCCTGTACCAGTGAACTCTATATAAAGACTGGAACGATACTTCCATAAGGTCGGCCCTATGATTGGGTGAAGCCAAACTTCCGGCTGCTGGGGGCAACACATGAACGTCTGACCAACGTCCAAGGAGCGGTAGGAAACAGACAATGGCCCAGCGATAATTTTTTATTTTTTTGTAGTTGAACTTCATTTGAATTGATATAACGAAGTCAGTATGTATTAGAATCATTGTCCTTTCTGTCTGAGGTATGTTTGCTGGCAAAAATAGATTGAAGCAGGAAATATATTGTCAAACGAAAGCAAAATTTTGCTTGGATTGATGGAAACTCCTGACGAAAATTCAGGTTATATTTAGTATTTACTCGTCTTTATTTTATGAATTCTTGCAACCCTGTCAAGCTGTGCCTTTACTCTTATGAATAGTCTCCTCATACCTTTTGAATCATTGTAAGACCACATATATTTTTGATCTTTGATGCCTTTAAAACACTGTCGGTTCGTATTTCTGTGTTTTGTTCGATTTTTTGACTGTTCAGAAAATTTAATATTTATGTTTTTTATTGATCATGTCAGCATCCATATGCTCGACAGATTATAGCCACTATATTTCAGTAGGCCTTAGCCCTGATTAATGCTATCTTTATTTGATTCAAGATAGTTCATAGACTTTTTTCTGGACTTTTGATACCTCAACTGACTCAACCACGAGAGATCCGCGCGGTTTCGGACTCAAATTGTGTTTTTTGTCAAATATTCAAGCTACGTTTTTGCTGCTAAAAGCCTTTAGAAGGAGTATCTATTACTGTAGCATGTTTGCATTTCTTTGTAATTGGTTCATAACAAAATATAACTTAAAAATAAAGATTTTCTTGCATATAAAGAGGACTGGGGCCGCCCTGCATGTCAGCCTCCATGACGGCTTCAAAATTTGGTTTGTAGGTATCGTTCCAGTCCTTATTAGAGTTCACTGGCCTGTACTGCGGATTTCTCAAAAAGATGTTTAAATCAGGTTTAGTTTGGTTGGGTCTGGCGCTATTATTATTGTCTTGTTGTGATGTGTTGTTTTTTTCAGTTTCTTTTACGTTGGCAATATGGTAGTCTCACTGTCTCATAACAAAACCGAATGCGCGAACGTGTCTCGTTTGTAGAAACTATATATGCTGACTTATTTGTGCATGCGCCTATATAAAGCAGTATTTGGTTTAGTTTAGAGACAAACGAATCTTAACGTTGAATCAAACCTCCCCTTGCAACCGATACCTGTCTATAGGGGTAGAGAACATTTTCTGAACCTTTGAGCTTGTCGAACAAGTACCAAATGTCAGTTGGCAACTTCTGAGTGACCTATATCTCAAATTTATCTAAAACTAGTTTGATCTGACTGCTGGCGCAGTCGCACCATAGACATAGAATAAAAACGCACAACCTGCACGAAGTTGTTCACAGACGTAAAGAAAATTGTGCTGTCAACGGTGCACAAGATTGTTCAACAATCATAAGGGACCTTACGATTCTAGGACGACGACGGCGGTTAAATTTTATAAATAAAATAAAATAAGTCACGGCTAACTGACTATTACAGTTTATTTTTAAAACTGGTTTAATTACTTCCAAAATGCCCCAGTATTCCTAAAAACGATTGTAGCGTCTATATTAAAGTCAATCTTAAGCAACAGATATCATCCTTTGGTGAATTGACGTTGTTCTGAAGACGTGAAAATGCTCTAAGTGGCGTTGTATAAAGAACGAGGACGCTGTTGAGATTACTCTATAGGGATGAAAAATTATTCATCCTCTTTGTTTCGCAACTGGAATTCTTTTGTTTAAAGGACGTACTTCGTAAGGTCCCTATGACATGTATGATACATACCCTCTGATAGTGAGCACTTTGCAAAGGGTTGCCATTTGAACGATATGAGGAATAATATCTTCTTCAATCAAAATACTTAAACCCCAGCTCGAAGTACCAATGTGTCCCTACGTGAAAATAAACAGTGTATAGAAATCAACAATTACAATCAACCAAATCATTAAAAAAGATACCACGATAAATGTATTTATTTATGCTATTTAATTTATTTATTCATTCATTCATTCATTCGTTCGTTCGTTCGTTCGTTCGTTCGTTCGTTCGTTCGTTCGTTCGTTCGTTCGTTCGTTCGTTCGTTCGTTCGTTCGTTCGTTCGTTCGTTCGTTCGTTCATGCATTCACTCATTCATTTGGCCAGCCTGTCGGTCCATCTGTCAGTCAATCAATCAATCAGTGGGTCGATCAGTCCGTTGCTCACATTAGATTGGGGACTTTAAGATGCCACGACGACAACAGTTAAAAAGCAACATAAATTTTACAATTTAAAGACGTCTCGTTTAATTTTCCAATTATATTTGATAGTTGAAGTTAGTTTAATGACTGCCAAAACGCCCCAGTACTGCTAAAATGGTTGTAGTGTCAGTATTGAAGTCAATCTCAAGCAACAGTTCTCCTCTTTTGGCCGTTGACGTCGTCCTACCGACGTGAAAATGCCCTAAGTGGCGTTGTATAAAGAACGAGGACGGTGTTGAGATTACTCTGGAGACTGAAAATTATTCATTCTCTTTGTTTTGCAAAAATAATTATTTTATAAAAAAGTTTTGTGGAAACACCACGTAAAATATTTATTTGCTAAGCTTTCGGCCTATTGACTCAGGCCTTCGTCAGAGCAATAACAACAAGCTGTTGGCTCACGTCATTTATAAACTAAGTAACTAAGAATTATTTTGTTTAAAGGACGTCGTCGTTGAGGTTGACGTCGTAGATCTTAAAGTCCCTATTTAAAAAACATTTAAAACACTTACCAAAGCCCAAAGTGCTGTTTTGACCTTTTGTATATCTTTATCATTATTTGAATCAAACATCTGAACAGTGTGTACAAACTGACCAACATAGCCCTAAAGTTTATTAACAAAACTCATTAATATTCATGAACCAAATTGTCCACTAATATGCACGTATTTGATCATGTGCAAGTCTTTTATACGTGAAATTTTATATAAAATGTCATCCTAATTAGCAAATCTATTGTCGGCGTTTTTGAAGCTATTCAAAACACTCGTAGTCGCGTTTTAAATATTACATAATTAAATGTAAATGTTCTTCAAACTGTTTTACTTGGCATCGGCTGGTCACAACACCCAGAAATACTTGTGTAAAGATTAGCGGTTTACTTTAGTATAAAAATCATTTTGAATAATGGCAGTCCCGTGGTAGAAGTTCATTGTAATCATAGTCAATCGAGATATTTGGTCTATCTTTTTGTTCGCCTTTATTTATGCATTTTTGTGCATGGTGCACGGTCACTGAACACATTGTATTTTAGTATAATGAACGAATTGTCCAATAGCAACCTATTCAACACTCAAGTT
Organism: Paragorgia papillata; assembly: GCA_035771165.1. NCBI lineage: Eukaryota > Metazoa > Cnidaria > Anthozoa > Scleralcyonacea > Coralliidae > Paragorgia > Paragorgia papillata. Next base: position 3,521,065 of record JAWNZC010000408.1, read on the forward strand.
CAATCACTCAACCGTGCTATTTAAATATTAATAAACCTAAAACAAAGGATGTGCACGGTGTAAGGTACGGTTCAACATAAAATCCCAGCTCATTATAGGCGCTTTGAAGTTTGCCGAGTTTCCAGACCATATCTCGATTGACTATGTTGTAATGGCGGTCCCATTGGTCCCGTAATGTTGGTGGTTGCATTGAAGCTATTTGATCATAACTGGCATAAAACTATGCATAATTATGTTTCTCGAGAAATGTTTAAGGAAAGCAATCAACCAATGAAAATGCACAGTCCACCAGGGCCTTTTCCCGCCCTCCCAATTTCAAAAAGGCCCTGGGAATGTGGATGGTGGGTAAATGTCATAGACCATATTCATAAATGGCCGTGGAATTAATATTCTTTTATGTGCATATAAATTAGCCCCTCTGAACTCGTTTTCATGTGCGAAATTCAAAAGAATCTTTACTCTAAAACGAGGTTAGAGGGGCTAATTTATATGCACATAAAAAGATTTTAAATCGTCCGCCATTTATGAATAAGGTCTATACATCGAACTCAGTCGCCTAGTGAAACGTGCCTATGTGAAACGAGATTTCACTGAAATTTCATTGGAGAGAATAGATAGGTATGCTAGCTCGGACATGAGAACTGAGTGTATACTCAATATTTGTTTGAGCTATATACACAGAATAATTTCAGAGTTCCCAAGCGGGACTCGAACCCACAAACTTCTGATCGCCGGTGATACGCTCTGACCAATAAAGTGCTTATAAGCCGGCAAAATTACTTGAATATGATTGGCTAATGAAGAGGGCATTTTTTTTGTAAATCAGGGCAAAATTACTTGCACTTGATTGGTTCCTTGATCAACTGTACTTGCATGTGATTGGTCGCTTTGTTACTTAGCAACAGTGAACCTCAGAGAGTCAGAGGACTGATTTTTTTTCAACAAATCTGCAAGGTTTTTCGGTCTGAAAATACTTTTTGTTTACTTTGAACTAATTTAAACTATTGAAAGAGTGTAAACTATTAGTGAAAATGAATACACTAGAAAATTTACGAACTTTTGCCTGTGTTTACAAAAATAAAGCCCGGCACAGCGATAGAGCGAGGAAAATTGGAATGTTACCGGGCACCGACCGTGATAAGGTACATGTTCTTCGACATTTTCTGGACATAACATAGCTCCTGAATAATTTTCCCCACTATGTTATTAACACATAATCGCATGAGTTCTCGTAAAATTAAGGTTTAATTTCAGTGTTTTCAAAATCTTACAAATTACCCTCGTCGCTTCGCGACGTAGAATTTTGAAACCACTCGTGAAATTAAACCCTAATTTTCCTCGGCCCCATGCGATTACCTATACAAATATGATATTACTGCATACGGATTCTATTTTTAAAATGTGTATAGTTGAATGCCAAAATATTTTTTGATTTTAACTTTTATTTGTTGTTACATTGTGGTTTGTATTTCCAAAATGGTAATGACGTCTATGTAGGCATAATTTGCATACGCAGTGTTCCGTTACAGCAGAAATATGACCCAATTCACATGTTAATGGAATACTTGAATAGTATATTCTGTATTTTATCACTTTTTTCATTAAAATTATGTTAAATGTTCTTCCAAATACAATCTTAAAATATTGAAGTGAAATTTCGTTTCATAGGCACTAGAGCGTATCGCCGGCGATCAGTGGGTTCGACCGCTTGGGAACTCAGAAATGTTTCTGAGTATATAGCTCAAAAAAAAATTTAAAAATTGAACATACACTCAATTCTCCTGTCCGAGCTATAACATAATTCACGTTCGTCTTCAATGAAATGAAGGACAGTACAAAGAATAAGTCAAGTAAGACAATTTATGTAAAGTTTCTAGTCAAACTGTAAGTACTCGTGAACTCAGTAGCAATCATAGTCTCCAGAAATCACTACCATGCACGTCAGTGTCTTTAGTATTATATAGGTCAAGCCGTCAAGGTTAAAAGGAATGACTCAAAGGGGCCCGTCCAGGGCTTTCGCGGCTATTCCAAAATATGTCGTCAAATTTGTTTTCCCAAATTTGTCGACAAGCTTCAGTGACTCTCAAGATTTTAGCAATCCTCTCGATAATCTAACCACAAGAAAACCCTAACCCTATTCAGAAATCTCGTTTACCGTCTAAAGGATTGAGGGCTAATCGTCCTCGCATTGAAACAATGTTTTACGATGTTTTAAAGTGATTCCACGAATCTTGAATTTTCTGACAACACTATCGTATCGCCTTTGCGTCGCTAATGAGGTCATTAAAATTAAGTGACTTACCGTTTGCCGCAAGTGTTCATAACCACTCTTTAACTTCACAATTTCACCGAAAAAATGAGTTGGAACATAAACGTGGCGTTTAACAATTCTAAACAAACAAACAAACAAACATACATAACCCTGGGTACGAGGTTGAATAATCAGCTGTGAGGTTCAACAAGGCACGCGTTTATGTTAGGATTAAATCTTAATGCTGTTTGCCCCAAGCAACCGGACTCTGTGTCTCCAGAAGCCATGAGAAAAATGTAGAAAAAATGTGTTTAACTTACTTAACCGAAGATTGCCTTACATATCCACCGTCTTCGGGAGATGGCTTCACATATGTTGTCAACGCTTCAGCTAAAGCTTCTTCAACCCATTTCACGTATTCATCACAGTATTTCTAAACAATTTGAACAGAAACTTTAAAGGGTCAGAGCAACAAAAACAAAAAATTTCAAAAGCAAACCAATGACATGAATATACAATCTAGTGTGTTATTTAGATCCAAAGTATTCCAATAAAACAACTTAATTGCACTTTTAAAGTTGCTAATCTGAATCAGTATCTGCCACCTTGGATACATTGTTGATATGCATGTGACGTCACAAGCTGGGTAAAGCGAAAACTTTAGTTAGCCATACTTTCACATATATAAGTCTGAAACTCGTTTTTTGTAGATGATTTTCATTCTTGATTAAACAACAACACTTTAAAAACATACCACAGAAATTCAGCTGCCAGAAGAATAAGTTTCATCATGTTTACCCAGCTTGTGAAGTCAGTTAATTAGGCAAGGTCTTACAACAAGATGGCGAACGGCAAGATTGTCTTTTGTCGAAATTAGTGATGTTGTTTGGCACAAGAGTTGTTTTGTTTACTTGGATTACCATCGCAAGACAGTTTGTTAATCAGAAATTAAAAAATGTACTTGTAATTTTTGTTTCTCTTACTCTTTAAAACACTTTCTGTCTACATCCCAAACAAAATTAACCTTTTGCATTATGGCCAGATTTGAAATATAAGTTGCGCGCTGCGTAGGCAGTGTTTTGGATAGATAAAAGTGGAAATAAGACGGTAAACCGCCAAGATTTCTCCCCTTCGTCAGAGTATAATAAGGGCATTTTACTAATTACCTTTAACTAATTGTCTGCGTGCAATCTCCAGACTTTTAATCTGAGACTGCACGCAAGTTAACTGAAGGTATTACCACCAATGTATTTTTTACTGGCTTCACGTAAACTACAAATGTGGGATCACCTATGATTGTACAATACCTGGTGCCACTGTTCCATGAGTGGTTCCAAGTAACCCAATCCGCTTAAATACGTAAAACCTCTATCGACGGATAAAAACCTTGGAGCCAAAAAAAACACACAACGAGTATAAGTGAAAAAAAGAAAAAAGACATGATTCGATAGACTTCTGAAACTATAACGGTCATTGCCAACACGAACGGTTGATGCCACCACGAACGATCGATGCTAATACGAACGGTCGTTCCCAACACAACACGAACGGTTGATGCCAAAACGAACGGTCGATACAAACACGAACGGTCGTTGCCAACCCCATGATCCAGTGTGTGTTCTCCAAGTGTACACTCTGCACCCTGACCTAGTTATCTGGCGGAATGTTAGATATAATTTCTGAGAGTCACCTGAGATTGCTAGCCTAGGGTAGTAGTTAGTATCGAGGATTGTAGTCAGGAAGCAGCAGGCTCAAATCCTGATCAAACCCTTTAGTTTTTGAATTTTGTTAATGACGTGATTAAAGTGATATCATGAGCTATGTGACTATAAATTTGAAACCTTAGTTCTCTATCGGGACCCTCAGCGGATCAATATACTTGTCCATTAGATAATAACTGATCATTAGAAGGTTTACAGGTTCGATCCCTGTCTGGGGCTCAGAAACAATTTCTGTCGAGTATTTGAACTGAACGAATGTCTACCAAACGTCTGTCACTGGTTCAAATAAACTGGCTCAGAACACGTTCTTAAGAACGTCTACCAGAAGTGAGTTACATTGCACCACGCTCGTAATGTATACATTACTCTTCAGGTCAATTCAACGATATATACTTCTCCCACGGGGCTGCCATACTAAACTAAATTGCTAATTTATTACGCCCAGTATTTTTGGGTGCTGTGATTAACCGATGCCAGGGCTTTTTCCCACCCTCTAAATTTCAAAAACGCCCTGAGAACGAGGTTGGACACAGCAGGGCCGGATTTAAGGGTGGGCAACATGGGCGCTCGCCCAGGGGGTGGGCAACATGGGCGCTCGCCCAGGGGGTGGGCAACATGGGCGCTCGCCCAGGGGCCCCACACAGAAGGGCCCCCACAAAATACCTTAATTATTTTTTTGTCTTCTGAATTATGGTTCTGACTAATTGATAAAATAGATAAGTACACTTGTAGCAGAAATTTACTTTAAAAAAATGGGGGCAAAACCGAGCAATTATAGGCGTGCGTGAATATTCTATCATATATTCCCGTACAAAGTCATATATAATACATCTTACATAAAGTACTCAAATTAGTACAACTTGTAACGCAGGCCCGTGGTGTGTCAATCAAAAAGCAATATGGCTGACCGTCATACAACTTCACGATACTATAAAAACGAATGAATTTACTGTATGAATAAATTTCTCTAAGGAGGGCCCCCACATAAGCGATTGCCCAGGGGCCCCACATTCCTAAATATGGCCCTGGGACACAGCTAACCCAAGGCAAAATTAGTTTGCTGCCTCTGTGTGGTCTGCAGTAATACGTTAGATTGTGAGTCATTTGAGATTTTGAGGTATTAATACAAAAGTCATTTAATAGAATAATACAAATGGCAATTCCTGTAGAAAACATTCGTCTTACGAGAAAGGGCAATTGGTTGCCCCCCGTGCTGCCCCCGCGCTGTGAGGGCAGGGGGGGGGGGGGCAGCTGCCTCCACTGTCCCCCGTGGCTCTGCTCTAATTTTGATTGGTTGATTGCTTTTCTTAAACATTCCTCAGGAAACGTAATTACACATAGTTTTGTGCCAGTTATAATCAAATAGCTTCAACGGAACATCCACCAGGACCAATGAGACCGCCCATTACAATGAACTTCTCCCACGGGACTGCATTACTCAGAATGATTTTGCATACTAAATTAAATTGCTAATATATTACACCCAGGTGCTGCGACCAGCCGATGCCAGGGCCTTTCCCCACCATCCCCATTTCAAAAAGGCCCTGGGAACGAGGTTGGTGTAAGGTAAGCAAAATACCTTGTAAGGAGTCTCCAGCCTTTGTCACCAAGATGAAGTAAAGCTGGTTTAAGCTGTACCAAATACTGAAGATTAGCCTAGAACATAGAAGATACATAAAATTAACAAGTAAATAGCAAAACAATAGTGACTTTATCTATAGCTAAATTTCGCACTAAGCACTGAGGAGAAAATGTCCTAAGAACGAATTATTTTCAATGTTTAAAAGAATTGCATAGATTTCCAATTAGTCAGGTTAGCACAGACACACGCCAGTGGGTCAGGCTAGCATGCATATAAGTTAGGCGGTAAACATCTTAGTGAGTCTGACCATGACTGAAGTTAGGGATTTTGCATGGTTGGGTTATAGGTGACCTGATAATTAATCCCGCTTTGCAGTTGACTTCAACAAAAAGGATTAAGAATTCCACCATTAATCCCCCCGCTCACACGACCAAGTATTCTTTGACAAGTTTTTCCTTGACAAGTTTTATTTGTTCGTGTGTACGACACAAATTGACAAGTTTTTCCTTGACACGGAGCCTTGTTTTTTAAACTTTTTAAATTTTGAACAAGGAAAATTGTTCGTGTGTATAGTCGCCAAAGAAAATTTGACAAGATATTGCGCAGTACGTTACTGCGCACTCCAGCCGAACAGGGCCGGATTTAGGTATGGGCAAGCTGGGCAGTTGCCATGCAAGGGCCTCCACAACCAGAGGGCCTCCACATACTTTTTTGTAAGGAAAAATGTACTTGAAAAACAGCTTTTTAGTATTCTAAGGTAGGGTGGGCCTCCACTACTGAAGGCTGCCCAGGGGCCTCCACATGTCTAAATCCGGCCCTGTCTCCGAAGCTTATTACGCGATAATTGCCGTTAAGGACAACTTGTCCAACCGTACACACAAGCAATTATATCCTGCTAAGGAAATTTTTTTGGAAAAAAACTTGTTCATCGTACACACGAACAAGGAACGCTACCCAGGAACTTGTCAAGGAATACTTGGTCGTCTATGCGGATTGCGGAGCCTTAATGTTTACTTGCATACTTGCTGAGAAAAATGACATTTGCTTGTGGCCAATAAGAAAAAGAACAACCGAAATTTATTAAAACTCTATGAATAACCCACCAAACGAAATGAGGGAAATACGGGTTATTTTGCTCATGATTTAATTTGGGTTTTGGTTCAGCAGCGCCCAACGTCTGATCAATGCAACTAGCTAACTAACCATGAGAAACAGAGTAAGGTTAGATATACTGCCGAAACAGAGAACGTAGGAGTCTAACGTTTCGAGCGAGGCCCTTCGTCAGAGAGAAACGGTTTCTCTCTGACGAAGGGCCTTCGCTCGAAACGTTAGACTCCTACGTTCTCTGTTTCGGCAGTATATCTAACCTTACTCTATTTCGATTGTTGTTTCAACACTGCCTACGCAGCACACTACTTTTATTTAACCATGAGAAAGGTTGTTGTATTAAATCTAAGTTATAAAGTCCTTTTAACGACGTTTAAACCTGAGAAGATATTGTCATTTTTTTTTTCCAACTTAAGAGTGGTTAGCAAATTTAAAAATAGGTACACGCATTGTGTACATGTGTCTACTGCATTCCGGTAACATGGTGTCTGCGCATGCGCAGTAGACACAATAAAAACCAGTCTTAAAAAGTCTTAAATAAGTAAATAAAAATCATGAAACAAAACATACTTCATCTTCGCAAGCCTCTTCCAACACATCAGCCGCCTCCATGGCTACTCTCTGGTCAGGATCATAAAGCTAATAAATAAGAATACACAAAGTAAAACAATAGCATGTGTAGTGGCCCGCTGTTATCAGATAAAAATTTTACATTGACCGCATGGGGAAAGAGTATCGCAAGTTTGACTCTACCAAACACCGAAGGTTTCCCCCGGGTAGTACATCGGTTTCTGCGATATAGTAGCACTGGACCAATGAGCGGTGGCCTTTACAAGACCCCTAAGCAAAACACTTGTACGTGACTGATAGAGTTATTAAACTAAACTAAACTAAACTAAACCAACTTATACTTATACTGGATTAAAGAAATACCAAATGGTTTTCCGTGTTTGGATACTCTGATCCAAACACGCGGGAAATTGCGAGACTGGAGAAAAGCGTAACAAAACACGAGCCGTAAGCGAGTGTTTTTAGCTTTTCGAAAGTCGAGCAATTTCCCAAGTGTTTGGATAAGAGTCTCCAAACACGGAAAAAACCATTTGGCATTTCTTTTATAAAATAATCACAAGTGAATATGATATACTGTCCGACATTTTCAAAAAATCGTTTTGGCGGGAATTTTCCGTGTTTGGATACTCTGATCCAAACACGGCAATTGACCAATCAGGGCTCGCGTAGTATACATGTTATTTTATAAAACTCCATCAGTTATATCTAAACTGTTATCCCTAGAGCTCCAGTAAAGGCCATCCCCCATTGGTCCAGTGTTACTACATGAAGAATTATTTATTTATTTATTTATTACATTTTTGCCGCAAATAAACAACGTTATAGCTTATTAAAATTATAAAATAATCAAATAAAAAAAGGTAAATATTACAAGAGAATGTGGCAAGGGCTTTTGCTACAGATTTCCCCAATTACAGCACACCCAATAAAAAACACATTAAACTATAAAGAATAAAAACAACAAGGTTTATCCGATAAGGAAATTAAAGGTCATTTCGTATAAAATACAGTTAGTTTAGGTTTTCTGAAAAGCTGGAAAAGAAGTAAAAATAGCCTGCAACCGAAGCTCAGCTCTTTCCCATTAATTCATTCCTGTCCGAGAACTTCCCCAGAGGAAGATAAAATCGTCCGTTAGCGGGAAACAGTTAAAGGGTATAGGCAACAAAAACAAAAAATTTCAAAAGCAAACCAATGACATGAAGATACAATCTAGTGTGTTATTTAGACCCAAAGTATTCCAGTAAAACAACTTAATTGCACTTTTAAAGTTGCTAATCTGAATCATTATCTGCCATCTTGGATACATTTTTTATATGCATGTGACGTCACAAGCTGGGCAAAGTGAAAACTTTAGTTAGCCATACTTTCACATATGTAAGTCTGAAACTCATTTTTTGTAGATGACTTTCATTCTTGATTAAACCACAACACTTTAAAAACATACCACAGAAATTCAGCTGCCAGAAGAATAAGTTTCATCAGGTTTACACTACAACAAGATGGCGAATGGCAAGATTGTCTTTTGTCGAAATTAGTAATGTTGTTTGGCACAAGAGTTGTTTTGTTTACTTGGATTACTATCGCAAGACAGTTTGTTAATCAGAAATTTAAAAATGTGTATTTGTAATTTTTGTTGCTCTTACCCTTTAAACAGATATAGTTTTAAAAGTGTTTATCAAGTGAGAAACTCGTTGGCATTCCGATCCATGACGTACGCAAATGGCAACTATGCACAAGAACAATGGATTTTAGCATCAATGATCTGTCTGCGTACGTCATAAGGCATTGTTGCCAAGAAGTCCAAATTTTTCAAAACAGCGAGATATGTTTTCGAGTCGCCTAGTTTAGATACATGTATAGATGTAATGATGTGTGTTCCCCATATTAAAACAAGCAAAAATTAATTAATCTGTAGCGGAAGTCCAGAACTAAAATTAGAAGTTTGTTGACTGAAAATAAAGTCTTTTTTTTTACTTATGTAAAGCTTTAACCTTACCTGTGTAACCAACATTTCTATTCCCCAGTTATTGAAAAAGGCCACTTTGGCTCGCAACAATGCGCGCAAAAATTTAGTCGCATACAGACGAACACTCTACAATGTAATTAAAAAAAGAAATATCGTAAGGTCTGTGCAATGTGTATGTTCAAACGTTTAGTTTAGTTTAGTTTAGTTTAGTTTAGTTTAGTTTAGTTTAGTTAAGTTTAGTTTAGTTTAGTTTAGTTTAGTTTAGTTTAGTTTAGTTTAGTTTAGTTTAGTTTAGTTTAGTTTAGAGCACCAGACAGTAAAATAACTGATAACTCCGTGGTCGTCTAAACAAATTATTGCAGGAATTTTGAAAATATACGAAGCTAAAATTACTTAATATTATATGCTAAAAAGTATTGTAATTATATACAAGAGAAGAAAAAATATAAAATAAAAATAATTAAGTTAAGAATAAATGAAATATTCATTTAATCTTTGGAACGTCTCAAAGCAATGATATTTTCTGGGCATCCAAAAATGTTTTATACAGTTTTTTCTTAAAACTATTTAAACTTACAGCCTTTCTAATATTAATATCAACGCTGTTCCAGTCTTTAATCGTCCTTACTGCAAACGTTCTTCCACCTTCTGTAATGCGGTTGTATCGGGGGCAAAGTAGGTTAAACTTCGGAAAACGTGTCTCTCGGCTATGAATGTCAGAGTTCCTCATCAGTATGGAATCAATGTAGGCAGGGCAATTATGAGACATTTACACGTTTATAAACGATGGCACTTCTTCTAATGAATGACTCGTCAGTGATACGTATGCGCGAGTCGTTAATTAGTTACTCAGCTAGTGTCCGTAGTTGGGGTCTGGTTGGTCATTCACCAGGGATCCTTACACTTTTTTTCCGTTTCGTTTCGGTTTCGAATCGTGTTCGGGTTTGTACAACACTAGTGCTAATCTTATTCCCAGACCCCATACCAACAACTTTATATACATAACTAGATTGCAAGTCTTCTACATCAATAACTGACAGAGCGACCAGATCCAAGATGGCACCTTGCCAGTGAGCTCTATATATAACTGGAGTGATATATTTGTGGCGAACAATGTGCGGGCGTGTAGGCCTGATGAAGTACGTATACTTCCAGTCTTCTACGCGGTCTGGTCAAGTCTGATCTGGTCAAAAGACCGCGTAGGAGACTGGAACTATACGTACTGCAGGCCTACACGTCCGCCATGTTTGGCTTCAATCTTTGCCCGGGCAATGGACAGCAGATATCACTCCAGTTATATAGAGCTCACTGGTCCTTCCTCCCATACTAGTAACCGCTGACTTTTATAAGTGCATCGCATGGGTGCGATTGAGCCTACGATCAGATAACAATAAAAAATAAGGTCAGCGGTCGTTAGCATGAGAGAAACGACCCATATTTCCGCCATCTTAATTTGTTTGACCAGTTTTTGGACAGGACCCGCAGTCCAGTTATATATAGATCAGTGGCTTACAGTATATACATTTCTTCTAGACTCCATGCAGCACGAAATGAGAATGGAAGAGCTGGAAGTGAGATTGTAGATTTGCGTGCAAAGAAAACTAGAAAAGAACGATGATACTTACCAACGAACCGGCAGTAAGAATCTTAGATAAAATAATTCTGCTAATTTCAGCATGTCTGTAGTCCAAACTGGCAAGGATAAGCTTCAGAAGACCATCTCTTGACTTCATAGAGGCCAGATCTAGATAACTGAAGAATACAGACGTTTTAGCGTATTAAAAAATGTAGCGACCAAACTTGTATTACCAGAATACTAAAACAACAAGAGAATGTTTTTTTACCCCTTCATAACATGCTCGCTTCTTACAACCTGCTTAGAGTGGCACCAAAGTTTGGTTTCGTTCCGAACTCATGGCGCCTTTCAAAGACAAAGTACGAGGTTTTAAGTGGAACGAAGGAAGAATATGTGATATTCATTGAGTGTGCGGTTTGGAAGTAGAACGAAGGAAGAAAATATGACATTCATTTACTGCGTGGTTTCTATGTTGAACGAAGGGAAGAATATATGTTATATTCATAGCATGAGACATGCAGTAATAGAATATCATGTTACGAGAGGTACGATTTGTAACGATTCGACCAATTGGACAAATCGAACGTATAGGCCTGCTGCTAGCTATTGGTGGTTTTCAATCAATCCCTTGAGATTTAGAAGACAAAGAAACGGGGGCCATGTTGGAGGAAAACATACCCCATATACAATAGAGGCTAATGATATTCTTTTGTTAAAGTTCCCCCAACATGGCCGCAATGACGTCAAGTGCAAACCAAGAATACTGGCAAATTGGCCACACCTGGTATCAAGTAACGAATTTCATGACTGGTACGACTCGACCAATTGGCACAAATGGAAGGAAAGGACATACGAGTGTTTGGGCGTATTGACTAATTGGTTGAAGCACGGTTAATATAACTGAACTTGGTATCAAGTAACGAATTTCACTGCAGGTACGACTCGTATCTATTCGACAGTATTGGACATGTATGTCAAAATATGACACCAGTGCATTCCTAATCTTGTTTATGGTGGGGTTTTTCTCGTATAGATCGTTTGCAAATCACGTGACATCGTACGCCATCTTGATTATCACGTGACATCGTACGCCATCTTGATTGATTCCTAGTTAATTTCGAAAACCCTTGCCAAAAGAAACATGACGCGCGGTCATTAGTTTATTAACAGTTTCTGTCAACCGAAAATTCAACCACGATAAACGTGACGTGCCGTGCAAACGATCTACTTATCGAATTGATGCTGCCACATAAACAACTTACTGTTGATAAATTCCTGTCCTTCCCAAAAGTTTCTGACCATCCTTTGAACAAGACAACTTTCCAAAAAATACAAAGTAATTACGACTAGTTGTACGAACTAAATTTTCGTCGCTGAAAACTCCCTTGGTAACGTCAGTGTATGCCTGAAAATAAGTCACATGTAACTAAAAATTAGAGTGCGTTACTTAGATGATTTAAAATGAAGGCAGCAAGACGACCAAACAGATACACAGAAAAACAGACAGACAGACAAACAAACAAACAAACAAACAAACAGGTACAAAGACAAACAAACAAACAAACAAACAAACAGACAGACAAACAGACAGACAAACAGGCAGACAAACAGGCAGACAAACAAACAAACAAACAAACAAACAAACAAACAAACAAACAAACAAACAAACAAACAAACAAACAGTAAGGAAAGCATGCAGCCAGAACAGACAGACAGGTGGGCAGACAAAAATTCAGACAAACAGACAGACAGACAGACAGACAGACAGACAGACAGACAGACAGACAGACAGACAGACAGACAGACAGACAGACAGACAGACAGACAGACAGACAGACAGACAGACAGACAGACAGACAGACAGACAGACAGACAGACAGACAGTACCTGTTCCAAGCAATCTGAAAACTCCTCCGCAAATTCTTCAAGCATTCGTTGGTTTTCATCCTAAAGAAAATTAGTGTCATAAAACACCAAGCTCGCAGATGTATTGCAAGTACACGTACCACTCTCTCAAGAGTCGTCTCCTCAAACGAGTCCTAATTTAAGGACTTAATATACGAGGTATTCCCAGCCACACAAAATATGACGCAAAAATATTTTGTTTCGCATGGAACTCAAACACTTGGGATACTTACAAAATTCAGGAGAAGAAAATCAATCAACAAAATTCCAATTTCCGACAGTTTTTTCGCCATATGATCCTTTAATTCGACAGCACAAAACTGTTGGCTGCTAGGCTTGTAAAATTGAAGTAAATTATTGATAAACCTGCAAAAGAAACGATCATATCAACAAATAAATTCTCAATGGAGTCAGGCGAAGAAAACGACATACGTAGCGTATATGGCGTAGCTTAAAAAGTTATTGTTCATGACCCAACGTTTCGACGCTACAACTTAATGTCTTCATCAGGGGTGATCGTTGTAAAGACAGGCACCATATTTATACTCTCTTATCAAATCATTAATAATTCATGAAGAAAATTCAAAAGAAATTAATGTTTAATCAATATCTGTAAATCGCATACAGATTCGTCCTGATTTACGTAAACTTTTCCCTCAATTTACTTAGCTAAAATCACTGCAACTTGAAAAATAGTTTGATAACATGGCTATTCAGATGCGTCCATTTGATAAGTACGATAAAGCATTCGCAGCCGATCTGTATCTGATTTACTATACGACTCGCTTGCAGCTCGCCTTGTAAATCAGATACAGATCGGCTGCTCATGCTTTATCTATTACATAGAACCAATGACGATGTTATCTATCAACAGCATGCAAATACCGCTTCTGACAATTGATCGCCGACATCCCGATTTAAGGTGGCTGCATGGATAGGGGAAAAAAAAATTGTTTTCTTTAAAACGAATTGTAGTGTACATCAGTGCCTCATTCTACACATTTGCCAGGTCAATTTCAGAAGTTTCCAAGCGAATTTCAGATAATTCAACTCAATTTCAGATAGTTCCAACTGCAGTTCAGAATATTAAAACAAAACCAAACAAATAACCGATAACAAATAACCACATTACAAAACAACCGAAACCAGCTGTACTGTATGAGAAGCATCATAATACAAGTTCACAAATTTATCCTCCCATTTCCATGTCCTCCAAGTTGAGCGCACGCTGGGGAAAAAACCTGGGCATGCTGGCATGCATTCACAATTTCTTGTACAGTATTAGTCCTATGGATTCATCAAAATTAATCCTTCGACATACGCCAGCCGCTGCTCGCCCACTCCGGGACGTTGTACTTGAGTGGCGCGCATTCGCTGCTTCAACACTGCTTTTATTTTGCTCCAGATTATCTCCACAGGGTTCAACATTGCGGAGTACGGTCCCAAACGACAGACAGTTAATCCCCGGTAATCATTCACACACTCTTCAAACTTAGAGTGACAAGCATTGTCACATACAAGGATAATTGTCAAAATCTGAATTTCATTCGGACATGTCTGAAATTCACATGTAAATTTCAGACTATCATTTGAACACGTCTGAAATTCACTTGGTAAATCTGAATATCATTTAGCAATCCATGAAATTCATTTGGACATTTCTGAATTTGACCTGGCAAAGGTGTACTTCCTTCCATAGCCCTATAGTGTCAGTGCTAATAATTAAAAAAATTTACACTTGTAAGACCCCGTTTACACGGTACCGGACGAATTTGGAATCGGTCTCGAATTCGTACGGTTCCGCCTGTTTACACGGAAGACAAATTCGGAACCGGTCTCGAATTAGTACGGTTCCGCCTGTTTACACGGAAAAAAAATTCGGAACCGTTCTCGAATTAGTACGGTTTATAGCTTTTTCCTATCGGGCCACCTTACTGTAAGAGCGTACGTCATAGACTTGGACCAAGTAGGGACAGACTTGGTCCAAGTCTACGTACGTCAGCGCTATTGATATGCTAAGCCTCGAGATGACGGCAGGGCTGTCTTATGATCCTGCTTCAAAAAATTTCGCTGGACGCAAAGGATTACGGTAAAACGTACATGCCGCCACCTTTTTTGCTACGATAGATTCTACTGTACGTTAAACTAATATTTAATCAACGTCCTTACCCACTGCATCCAGCTTCTTCAAATTTACGAAGTGTAATCGACGGAGACTACAAAAATAATAATTTATGGTCACTTAAAATTTAACAAAATTTTTTAAACATTGACGCACAACTACGATAACTGGAAAAAAGCATTAAAAATGAAATGTAACGACAAAGCAATTTTGCTTCATCACTCAGATACTTAAAGTGGTTCTCTTATGAAAATATTGTTGGTAATGTTTCTGCATAATCTTAAAGATATTATGGTAGTTGGTAATTGCAAAATTTCATTTCGAAATTCTCTAAAACAAAGTTGTATTTTACGTGCAAAGTTTGTATTTTGAAGCGCCGCCTTTAAAGTGGCCGTGTTTGAGAAGAATGAGTCGAGGAAGCTTATGACGTCATAGACTCAACAAAAACAAAAGATAATTGTTCTTGTCAACAAAAGGGTCATTGTTATTGTTGAGTCTATGACGTCATAAGCTTCCTCGACTCATTCTTCTCAAGCTCGGCCACTTTAATGGCGGTACTCCAAAATACAAACTTCACACGTAATATATCACTTTTTCTTCAACGAATTTTACTAACTACCATATCCTCTTTAAGATTATGCAAAAACATTGCCCACAATATTTTCATCAGAGAATGTATACAATATTTTCATCAGAGAATGTATACTGTATAGTTTAAAGTGCCTATGAAACGAAAATTAAGTTTGTCTTATTTGCAAGAACGCTTAAAATGATAGAGTAACGTCTTTTGAAGTTTTTCGTTTCCTCGCTTCGTTCTGGAGATATTTCAGTTTGCGATATGCAAATTAAACATTTTGACGTCATACGTGCATGAGTTATCGAAAAAAGTTATATATCTTTGCTATTGTCAAATATAATCAATTGAAAATCTACATGTTTAGTGTTCTGGCATATCCCGTGACCATATGCGACTTTATTATTGGTTGATATGCTCATGAATTATGAAGGTGATAGTGTTTTACCAAAATTTCTAAACACGAGAAAACATATTGATTATTGTTTATAAAAAACTCCGTGAAACACTTGCAGTCGCTCTTGGCATATTAGGGAGGTTTAAATCCAGTGCATGCGAGTTAGAGTTCCCCTGCGAAGAGAACGAAGTCAAACTCAAACACGTGTTTTGATTGGACGCCATTCCCGCAAAATTGCGCAGATCCATTAAACCCGTGCTTTGATTGGACGCCATTCCCGCAAAATTGCGCAGATCCATTAAACCCGTGCTTTGACTGCATGGACGCCATTCCCGCAAAATTGCGCAGATCCGTTAAACCCGTCCTTTGACTGGACGCCATTCCCGCAAAATTGCGCGGATTCACCAAACCCGTCCTTTGACTGGACGCCATTCCCGCAAAATTGCGCAGATCCATTAAACCCGTGTTTTGATTAGACGCCATTCCCGTAAAATTGCGCAGATCTATTGCGCAGTAGAAAACTCAAATATGAAATGAACTCGCACCAGATTCAAACATCTCTAATACTTCTCGACAGTGGTGTAGTCCTTGGAGCTTTAACAAGATGGGCTTACTGGCGAGCGCCGAAAGCGCGAGTCTGGGGTCCGCCAGCAAAGTTTCTGGGG